>VXBR01001407.1:3775-28486 GCA_013400215.1 Cisticola juncidis | reverse complement strand
GGCGGGAGGGGGAGGGGATATTATGAAACCTCCATCTCCATCCATTTGTGAATAAACGTTGGGTTGCATGGTTCTTAATCTGAAACTTGGACCAATGGACAGGGGCTGAGCTTTACTCTTTCATTGCCCAGTAGCTGCCATTTTGAACATGCTTTTGGAATCTTTCTGCACACTCTCACCTGGGAACCCTTGTTTAAAAGATAATTGCTCCCTTTCTGCAAACCAAAATTACAGCAGTCCCTTAACATCTGGCTTCTGGGAATTAGAGTGCATAAGCTTATTTTGTGTATGTCTTGATTAGTGATTGATATTTAATTGCATTTTTCAGGGGAATAAAATCAGCAGTGTTGATATTACAAAATGACAAAACATCCTCCGAATAGAAGAGGGATCAACTTTGAGGTGGGAGCCCAGTTGGAAGCCCGTGACAGATTAAAAAACTGGTATATTTTTAAAACCATTCATGTTGTATTAATTTTAAGTCTTTAATATCTTAAACATTTTGTACTGGTACAATATTTAAAGTTGTAGTCATTGGTTTGTAGGAATCTATAGAAGTTTATATACCAGTGACTGATATGGGCAGTAGATGCAGATATGTTTTGCTGGCCCTCCAGAAGTGTACTGGTGTTGTGTCTGGGAGTAGGACTGCTCTTAAATCTAGTTGGACTTCAGGCTCTTATTCTCCTGAATTTACCCTTTAAGTTCTGTGCTATGTATAACATTGCAGAGCAGATACTACGTAAGAATAAATTCTTCATAGTACAGAATATCCTTGCTGCTTCCTTTCCTGGTGCTGTTGTGAATTCATAGGCTCTTAAATCTGATTGAATTCGTTAGGCCTGTGCTCATATGGGGGTGGTGGTCAGCTTTAGAATTGAAGAACTGTGTGGGGAATCATGTTCCATGCTAACAAGTCTAGTCTGGTGCCTGTCTTGCAGCTCTCAGCTGTGAGGAAGAACACTTTTCTTCACTAACCACTGCATTAGAAAGATGAAAAAGAGCCTGCAAGTTACTTGAACTTTCTAACTGTGTACGTTTCAGGTAGTCAGCTAGGAAGGTTTCAGGTAGTTTCAGGTAATAAGCTCAAAACATAGCATTTAGTAATTCTCAGTGAATGAGAGATAAAATGAAAACTGCCAAAGATACCTTAAATACAGAAATTAATGTGGTTTTATTAGCTTCTGTAGATAACTTGTCTTTCCAGAAGTCAACTGTAGTTGATTTTTATTAAGAAGTCTCTGTGGGTTAGATATGATTGTACGTAAAGCTCTGGCCAGGTGAAGTGTGCAAAGTCAGTATTGAAAACCATATGGACATCTCAGGAGGATGGTGTATTGCCTTAGACACGGGACTTATTCCAAAACATCTTGGTTGTATACAGAGCATGTTCTCTCCAGGTGCAAGGCCACTGGAATTGTAAAAGAGAGAACACATACTCTTTCCATAAAGAATGTAAGGTATGAACATTAGATTCTATTCACACATTAATGTGGCTTAACTGTGTAACCAAGAGTTGTGTAGGTAAGCACTGGTCTGAATCTGCCTGCATATCCAGTGTTCTGCAGTTTTGTTACTACAGAAAAAAAAAAGAGTTACAGAAATAAGGTCTGTTAGATTGTCTGTAATGTAGGCTTTTTAAAGATGCAGTTTGGTGTAGCTGATGTTTGAGTAAGCCAATAACTTGTGTCCGTGACTGTTATCCTTCTGACATGTTTGCTCAACAACAGTGACTGAGTATGAGCATACATAACTCTTCCTTGGGAAAACTTTGTGGTGGGGGAATTCAACAACCTGCTCTACTTTCTGCATATCCCTTGGCTTAAATTTGAATTTTGGATATGCTATTTGTTCCATCTTCTTTGGTTTTTGTAAACACTTGATTTTAAACAACCTTTCATATACACAGTGCTTTGCAACTCTGGTCTCACAACTTGGTTATGAACTCTCTAGTTCTGAAATCTTTTGTTTACTTGCTAAGCTTTGAACTCTGTATTGTGTGCATTTGCATTTTCAGGGTTTCTAAATCAAAATATTTAAGAGCTAGGGGCTTAGCAAAACTATCAGTGTTGACACAAATCACTGGGTGTGGTTTGTGGAGGACAGCAGACTGTTTTTTTTCCCCTGCTGCTTTCATCTGCCCCTGTGCAATCCGGACCACTCTGTGGTGTGGTTACAGTGCACCCCTGTGGGGGCACGTGATTTTCTGCTTGCTGATGCTTGCTTTTCCCAGTGCTGGACCGTTGGAGGTCCAAACTTTACTTTTGTTGCTCTGTTAGCGCCCAAACATAGCCACAAGTCTCCTGTTTGGTTAAAGTGCTAGTTTTGATTTCTGTTCTCAGTACCAAATACATCAGTTGATTCATGGGCCACTATTGCCAGTCCATTGGCAGTGGTGCTTTGGAAAAATTTCATGTCAGAGTGTCATATACTTCTCTTTCATGTCAGTGGCTTGTGCCTCAAATTGCTAGTTAAGGATTTTCGGGGTGTTTGGTTGTGTTGTCAACCCTAGTGAAGAAAAAACATTGTATGCCAGCCAAGTAGTCAGTGTGGAGCCTGCTCCTTGTCAAAGTGCAAAGTGAATTTTGCATCTTTACTGCTTGTCCCAAAGGTTGTTGTATTTGGAATCATAGCATATTGGTAGTGCGCTGCAATTCCTGGTGCAGTTGTCTGTCATGTCCTACACTGGAATTCAGGGAGTACAGTGAGTACTTCTGGTGCTTGATGTACGGTCTGAGGGTTTGGGTTGATGCATCAAAACTGTCATGAAAGATTTGTCTGTGGGCCTCAGGTTGCTATAGGGAGAGAGCCTCTGTTGATGCTGAAAGTTCTCTTAGTACATTCAGACGATGAAGAAGGGGGCTGCTGCCGCAGGGCAGCCCTGAGTGGAGGGATCCCAGAGGGCTTGCTGTAGCCATGGATGTGGGCACACTGTCCTAACTGAATTGACTTTCTGAAATCTTTTGGATTGGATCCTTTAAACTGATTGACTGGTGGCTAGTTGCATCCTCTCTTACTGAAAAGAGGATGACTGCACTGGATGCCTGCAATAGGCAAATGATGTTACTTTTTATTACCTTGTAATGACAACTCTAAATTTTTCTGTCTATTTTCTGAGTAAAATGGATGTGAAGGGGCTTTTGATTCTGGTTAGAGCTCTTGAGTAGTGAGAGTAGTGTGCTACCCCGTTAAGATTCAGAATGTCGGTCCCATGATGTCGGGAATTGTTCAGTTGTTCATGATGTCAGGAATTGGTCTAAGTACTGAAAGATGAACCACAATAGCTGTTGTCTTTCACAGTCCTCGTTCTCCTCGATGCTTCTTTTCCTCTCTTCATTGCTTTGACTGCACTAAGGTTGTCCCTTCCCAGTTCCAAGGGAGTGGGGGTTTATAGCAATTCTGTTATAGTATGTAGAAAAAGAGAAGGGAAACAAACTAGTCCAGGGAATTTCCATATATTTACCTCTTCCCAAAGAGGATAGTTTTATGTTTGTCTACCATAAACCCATTTTCATACTGTTTGCTGTGCTTTGACAGCTGTAGTTTGAAGTTGCCAGTCATTGCATAGTCTATTCAGTTCTCTGAGCTTAGATTGTCACTTAGGTTCTTAAAAAACTAATGCCAGCAGTTTGGGCATCTTAGAGATTTTCCCTTGCTGTTTAACCAGGTCATAAGTTTTTGAAAGGTATGAGCTCATCGTTCCTTTCTAATTGAGCTGGAAAACTACTTGTTTTGCCCTGCCTATATCTTGCAAGATGTCTCCGATTTCAGTGTTTCAGATAAATATTTAAATCACCATTTGGGAATTTCTTACCCAGGATTAGTTAGGTGTCTTGAATACCCTTTGAAGTTGAATACTTCCTTTGTGGTTTGGGGGACAATGTGTGAGCTACCCCGGAAATTTACCCTCAGTTATACTCTTGGGCCTTAGCCAAGCTTCAGCTATTGGCCTTTCGCTTTGTGTATCCTCTCATAGGATATTTTTTAATAGACAAGTCTGAATTTCTACCCTTACGTATGTTCACAGGCTGTTCAGAGGAAATGTATGGATAATACTCTGTTACTCTTCTGTATAGATCTGTGAGCACTTAAGCCTCCTGATGTGGTGTGCTTGCTCAGTTCTGTGGAAGATGTGGAGGAGGGAAGCTTGGCCTGTCAGTGTGTGGTGCTCAGCACTGTTAAGGACTTGTAAACCTTTCTGCTTTGTTTATAGCTGCCAGTGCTCTCTGAAAGGAGGGTGGTGTTGGGGAGAGGGACAGAGTTCATGGAAAGGTCTAGCACAGCTTCTAGTAGGTTTACTGCTCCAGTCAAGAGCACTGAGTATGTGTTAACTGATGTTTATTGCTTCAAAAAGAGAAAATGTTGCACTTTCCAGCATGTTCCCCAAGAACTGAGAGCTCTAGTTCAACCATACTTATTTGGATAGACTGAAACTCAGTCTCATTGTGAGATATGCTTTTCTTGACGATCTTGACTCCCATTAGTGAAGTGATCTTGACTCCCATTAGTGAAGTCGGACAGGTGCAAATGACACTGATACATGGTTCTGGGCTGGTGGAGAAAATTCCTTCTTTTGCTGGATATGAAGTGAAGCATGAAGCAGTCTTGCATCATTGAGTTTGTTGGCACTTGTAACTTGAACTTGTCCCATCTCAGTGGTAGAAAGTGGGTTGTGCTTCCCAGAGGTGGCTTGCGCAGGATTATTAGTATTGTAAATGCCAATACAATAATCCAATTAAAATATAATTTTTAATTTATTAAACAGGATGGAATTACAGAATTTCGGCAAAACCACCCGCAGCGGCGATACGTGATTTACCCAGGAATTGTCAAGGGTGAACTGGGACGCAGTATCTGGCAAACTGCCATCCCCCCTGAGTTCACACATTGGCCTTGTTTGGGGCTTAGTTTTTATACACTTTATTCCGCCTCTGGCAAAAATTTCCTCATAGTCCTTTTGGTTCCAAGCTAGTTATTCAAATTCACAGTCGTCTCAGGCTTAGCTGAAAAGAGTTTCTCTTCTGCTGCAAGGTGTCAATTTCTAGTTTCCACTGAGTGAATAGGCACCAAAATTTATGAATGGTGAAAGTTCATCTCCGGAGATGTTGATAATGGTGGTCCTCTGATGATGGTGTTCCGATGCTCGATGGTGTTGGCTGAAGATAATGATCTGAGGACTCTGTCATCCAGGGAGGGGAAGTTATTAAGATAACTTATCTTAATGTGTCCTCTCCTGATGCCATCCTTTGTCTCCTTTCTAAATGTTAAATTCCAGGGTGGTGCCTGCTTTTTGTCTTGGCGAATTTTCAAGGCAGACTGAAACTTGTATTCTCATAACATATATACAGTGATTTTCATAATTTTAGCATGTCATAATCCATAAGAACATGCATTAACATCCCATATTTTTCACATTAGCTTGATACTGAGTCAGCACTCCGTCCTTTTTATCAGCTTCCCTCTTCATCATTGAGAATCTAGACAAGTCCTAGGCATACTGCAATCCCAATGGGAAGAGCACCCTTCTGGCTGCTCTCTTGTTGAGAGAATCTGAGATTTCTTACCTGGTTTTGCTGCACTTAGATTGTAAGGAATGGGATGCTGATTTTTGTCATTACCTCTACTCAGTGATATCCAAAAATAATTGGGGTAGTAGAACTAGGTTGTGACTGTGACTGTTGACCCCTCATGAACTTGTGGAGGACAGTACTTGAGTTACCTAAATGTAAAGTATCTTGACTGCCACAGGAAAGAAGTTTCTTTTTTATTTTCCAAGGAGTTAGAGATGTCCCTGCCATAAGTATCTCCCGTTTGAGTTCCTCTCCTCTACAGCCTTTGCTGCATGCATTTTGGTAATACATTGGGATGAGCTAATGGCATAGCTTGATGTGTGTGGCAGTGAGTGTTAAGCAGGGCATCAGTCTGTAGTTGCAGTGTAAGTCTCTAGCATGGCCTGTTCGTAGGTCTTTGTGAAGTTGTGACGGGACGTGTCTGGAGGATTTCAGTTGCAGGTAGATTTGCTTTCCCTTTGTGTAGGGTTGTAGAATGGTAGCATGGGTTGCATTTGAGTCTTAAGTCTTACATGTCTAGGTGTGATCCTTTCAAGATGCCACTTTTTTCTACCACTTGTTCTATTTTTCAAGTGTGGTTTACCAGATAAAGAATACTTGTGGATTTGAGTTTTGTCTTCAGCCCTTTGTTCAAGTATTCACTGAGGCCTTGCCTTTCTTTCAGAATACTGAAAACACCGACAAATGGAAATTTTCTCTTGATGTTACTATTGTGGAAGAGAAAGCATTGTACTTGGAATGTTACCTTCAGTTGGGGTAGTGAAATAGCTGTAATTCTGAAATACTGAAGTTACAAATTACCAATGCAGTTTAAAGAAATACAGTTTACAAGGTCATTCTGATCAGAAACATTTGAATTTGACTAATCTGAGATTCCTCTACTTCTAATGTACTAAGAAATGTATATTCGAAAATCCCAGGATTTTGCAGATGAAATTTAACTTTTAGAATCTAAAACTTGGATTATGTTTAGTGTGCCTGCTGGGTTTTTGCTGTTACGTTGGATAGATGATTCATGATGCCTGGTGATGGATAGCTCAGAAGTGAGTGTATTGACGCCCAGGTATCACTCTTAATTGAAGTGAACTGAAGCTACTGATTTTGTGAAATGTGACATTTCTAGACGTAGGGAAGATCTTTCTGACTTCAGAATCTGTAGTTAAATATCTTTTTCCACCCCAGACTAAGAACTCCTTAGTTGTCTCCTTTTCCTGCAGCCAGTGTTTGCCTTTGCTGTTCAGTTTTGGATTTTCTTACCTGTTTTGCGGTCATTATGTCGCATCTTTATTGCTTATATAAGTGGTACATCAAATTAATAAGATTGGAGGAGCTAAACCAAGGTTTATTTGTATGAAGTGTTTGAGACAGCTTACCTTATTCTTAATTAAAATACTTTAAATCTGCCTGACCAGGTATCCAGCGCACATTGAAGAAATTGATTATGAAGAGGGCAAAGTACTTATCCATTTCAAGCGCTGGAACCATAGATATGATGAATGGTTTTGTTGGGACAGTCCTTATTTGCGTCCCCTAGAGAAGATACAGTTAAGAAAAGAAGGATTGCATGAGGAAGAAGGTTGTGCAGTAAGTAGAAATTAGAGGACATTTGTATAACAGTTTAAGGTCTGTTTGTATGAATGATGACCTTTAAAATGCTTCCCTGTTGCTGTGTTACCTGCTGTGTAAATGTTATGATTTCTTCTAATCATTAGAAAGCTAGTAATTAAAAGGTTTAAATAAAGCTGTATGTTTCAATAATTCTCAGATGAAGATGCTTCTAACTACTGTTTTGTAGGGATTTCATATCAATGATCAGGTGTTGGCATGCTGGTCTGACTGTCGCTTCTATCCAGCCAAAGTTACTTCTGTTAACAAAGATGGTAAGGACTCTTGTTTTGTCCTGCTTAGTTGTCATGTATTTCTAATTATGCTGGAACCTCGTTGTTTAGATGGCGAGATACTATAGCAGATGGAAAACAGCTGTGAAAAATTTCATTTTCAATTATGTGTTTTAGTCTGTCATTAATTTTTTTATCCTCTTACTTTGTTTATGAGATAAAAGCTTTCTGCTTGGATACCAGTCAATAATTGCTTTAAGTATATATGTGGGAAAAGTTGTTGCTTATATTTGTTGTTATTGCCTGTAAACTGTGATTATTGTCAGAGCTGCAAAATCCCCTTAAAATTCAGAAGGGAAGGGGGAACTGTGAAGGATTTGTTCTAGTGCTGGGCTTGCTTTAGATTGTCTGTGTTGTAAGATCAAGGAGAAAAGGGCTGTGTAATTATATATTGGGATATTCCACCAAAAATATTTTGGGGTTTTGTGAGTTAGATGCATCTGAGGAGCAACTCTAAGGTTAGACATGCACCTTTATTTTGACCAGAATTGTTTTGCTTAACTTCGCTGTATCTCTCTGGCCTGTGATAGGAGCTCTGTATTGAGGGTTCTAATGACACAGGTAAGACAGCTTTCATCTAGAGCTAATTGTGCAGCTGGAGTATTGGAGCTGTTAGCTGATGCTGTGTTAAATAACTTCTGATCTTTGAACTCTTATGCTTTGTTTTTGTATTTTAGGTACATACACTGTGAAATTTTATGATGGTGTAGTTCAGACAGTCAAGAACATTCATGTCAAAGCTTTTTCCAAAGATCAGGTAAGTATAATGTTTGTGCAGCTACTGTATTCTTAAATGAGCAGTTCAGGTGGTTGGATTTGGTGAATTATAAAACATGAAATTAATGAAAAACCTTTACTGCTAAAATACAGTGTGTCTGAAATGAAGTCCCTTAAAATGAAAAGTGGACTTCATTTCCCCTTCGTTAAGGGAAATACCTTAAAATGAAATGTGCATCTTTGTGGTATGATTTGCAAAGGTCTCAGATTCTTGAAATGCACCTCCTGAACTAAAGAAGTCATAGGTATATAAGTAAAACAGGTTTCTAAAAGTCATTGGAAAATTCAGAGTGTGCATACTCAAGCTAGTGGTAAGGTTTTGTTGAATCATGCTGTGATTGTTTTACCTATTTAAGATTACTTTAAATATATATGTCTTAAAAATAAAAAAGTGACAACTATGGAGTGGACAGAAACTATTCTTTCCCGAAGTAACTGCTTAATATTAATGAGACTTTTAAGGAAGATGGCTATTAATCTTTCACCTCACAACTTTGAGAAGATAAGCTTTTTGAACTATTCTTTGTTTTCCTTCTGTGGTTTGGCTGTTCTACCAACCCTTCACCTGTTTAGTGCAATGTGTTCTATCTTCAGCTCAACATAGAAAGTAGTAGTGAGCCATTACATTAAAAATAATAAAAACTGACAGTGAGAAGGAAGAAGTGCTGCTTTGTACTACAATTTTTGGGTACAGACATGTAGGAAAGGCTGAACCAGTTCTGGTCTTGAGTAACTTGGTTAAAACTTTTTGAATACTTGCTTCAGAATAATTTTCATTACAGGCAGAGTTTTAAGTTTGATCTCTTGCCACATATTCCTGTGTGGTAACTGTCCATGGATTTTTGTCATGCTTTTACTTAGCTGAAATTTTTAAGTTTGAGCAAAGAAGTTGAATCTGTCTCCCCAGCACAAGATTTCTGTATCTGCCAGGCTGGGAGGGAACACAATTTCACGTTTGCCATAAAGTGCCCTTAATAGCTTTTAAATGGTTATCATTATGTGGAGTGGAAAGGTGACTAATACTCACAAGTGAACTAATGCAGAATCTTCGTTTCCATGAGAAATATTTTTACATTATTTAGCATTAAATAAATGGAATTGAACAATCTGAAGAAATATTCTGCATAAGAAACCAAAAACACTTTGTCTCTCCTTTAGGGAGTTTCATGATTCTGCATAGCTTTGGAAAGCTTTTGAAAGAAGGTGGAAGGGGTTTTTGGTTTGGTTCTTTTTGTTTCCTCCTGTCATCCTTTGTCCAAGAGTTCTCTTAGCCCAAGAGAATCTCCTAAGTTATACTAGAATATTTTTTCTGTCTAAAGCATAACCTGGGAATTTCCTAGTGAGCTCTATTTATACAACCAGAAGTAAAATTAAAAACAACAACAACAACAAACAAACAAACAAACAAAAAACCACCCCAAAAAAAACCCAAAAAACTACTAAGAAACCCTTGAGCATTGGAGTGCTCAAGATTCAGAAAAAAATATGTACAGCTGTAGTGTAGCAGCATGTTGAAAGTGGAGAGGTGTCTTTTTCCTGTTCTCGTGGAGAGAGTGGAGGCATGAAGGCACACATGGCTCATATTTTAGTACTTGTTAAGGAGAAAAAAAAAAGTCTCCAAACCACACAATTCCTGAAGGGAGCAACATAAGCAGGTCCTAATTTTGCAGTATTACCTGTCCCTGTGTGTAGAGCATGTAACTGGCTATATTGAACAATGATAGTAAAATGCTGATGACCTGTAACAGTGTGAATGTGCCTTTGCAAGGACACACAACTTTTAAGAGTTCAGTAACATCAAGAGGTAATTCAGACATACTGTATTCATTATTCAGTTTCTGGAGAACATTTTGACTAACATGGCTTATGATTGTTCCGGTAGCACATAATTGATTCAAATCAGATGGTTTTGTGAGCATCATAAGAGTTGAAACATAGTTACCTGAGGGTTGTTTTTTGAGGTGGTAGGTTTTTGTTTCGTTGTTTTTTTCCCCCTGATATTTGAGTTGCTGCTGAAGCTTCTCCCTTAAGGAACCTACAGAATACAAACTTACAGGATGTCTGGTAAAAGAGGTGCTCAGACATGTGAGAGACTTCCTTCCCATTTAACTGTCTGTTTTCATGAAATATACAGCAATTTGATTTTACACTTTTAAACACTGCTCTTTTTTTTTAATCACATCTGTACCAAATATGGTTGAAAAAATGTCATAGAGGGTGGAGCAGGTTGCATGTTCACCATTTTAGAGCAGCAGTATTATTTCTTAAGGCTTTCTTGAAAGGTATTGGCTCATGTAAGCCACATACAGACAGGAGTATTGGGGTGGGAAGAGGCAAGATGTAGTGCAGTACAAGGAAATAGTGAGTTTTAAGTGGAGTGAGTTTTAAGTGGATTCTTGTAATTTTATATAGCTCAAATCACCTGTTCCGCTTTCTTTCCCCAAGAAGATGTTGAGGTATTTAGCCTTTCCTGTCCTCTGATCCCGGGTCAAGCATTCAAGATTCTTGTGCCATGTACCTGCCTTGTGCCCTTCCCTGTGTCTTGGAAGGAGCATGGTTGCTCTTTGATGCTTCAGTTAGGCAATAGGAAGAGAGAAGTTAGTTGAATTAGAAACATTGTTGATACATGACCAAATATAAATTATTAATCCATGTGCAAAGCTAGAAGATTTCTGTTCATCTTGGACAGCCTGTAGCAGGGCCACTGGAAAGGGAAAAAAACATAATTGGCATATATCATCCTCCCTGCCCCTTCCCAGTGGTGTAATATAAAGTAATTTAAATACAAAAGGAGAAGGATGTGGAGTAGCAGGGAACTGTTGATACAGGGTGTTCTTCCTGGCCTGGTGTTAACCAGTAAGAACTATGGGGAAATGGGCTGGCAGTTGAGTGTTGCCTCAGTAGTGTGCTGACCAGAGACTGTTAAGGATTTTCATTTCCTCTCATGCTGAACACAAATTACAGAAAAAAAAAATCAACTTTTGTTTTTAAATAAAAATGTTTAAATTCTAACATCACAGGGTTCCTGATGACTTTGCTAATTGCAGTTGCTTTACATGACTTTGTGTAGCAATATCAGCAGCAATGATTAGTGCAAGCAAACTGTGTGTCTGTTTTGAATGAGACTCTTTTGTGAAAGGAAGAGAGTTTGCGCATCTGAGTGACTGAGCCGTGTGCCATTTTCTGTGCTCCTGGCTCCCACTCTTTCTGCAGTGTCTCAAGTAGGTTTTATGTAGTACTGCACAAGCTAGTAGGGACTCAGCCTACATCTAGGAGCAAAGGAACAGCGAATCTCTTTTGCTACTGTGTGGTGAAGAATGGTTTTCTTGCCCTGTCCTGTTCACATCACACAGATCATTCACCAGTTTGGGTGCCTTTAAGGTTTAAAAATCTGTGGGTTGTAATAGAGCATGTACTTTTATCACTTGAAAAACTGGACAAAGATACAGATGTATTTGCTAAATACGAAGGGGAGGGGTGGCTTTTAGACTACAGTGAGTTAATTTTCCTGTCATTCTCTTTATTCTAGAATACTGTGGGTGATGCTAAGCTTAAGGAAGGAGGTAATGAAATTCCATCATCTCCTGAAAACCAGGAGAAATTTAAAGAGCAGAGGAAAGCAACAGGTAGTGCAAAGAAAGACGAAGATGAAAAGACATTAAAGACCGAGAAACGAGTTAAACAATTTGATAAAGAGGGAAAATTTATAGTCATCACGGAAAAAGGCAAGATCTCAGAAAAGAATATATCTAAGAATGGAAAAGAAGACAAAGAGAATATATCAGAGAATGATATGGAATATTCAGTAGATACACAAATTGAGAAGAAGCCTGAGAATGACAAGGTAAAGAGTCCACAGGAAAATGTGAAAGAAACTAAGCGAAAGCGTGGCAGACCACCAATAACACCTCCCACAGGTATGTAGCCAAGTTTAAATGTTTAGGCATGTACCAGAACACTTTTAAACTTACCTAAAGGAATAAGAAGTATTTTGCTTTTTCACAGCCTAAATCTCTAAAAACTTGTGAAAATTTTTTAGTTCATCTTTGCTCAGGACAGCCAAGAACATACTGAAGTTTGGAGCCTTGGTGGTTTGGTCAGAGATTAGATTTAGACAAGTAACCATCACGTAATATAAAGCATTTCTGTAGTAGGGTTAAGTACTGCTGTGTGAGTTTTAGGAAGCCAGATGAAGCTGTATTTATGCAAGTGCCATATTTTAGATTGTAAGGCTTGGGAATTTGTGTTATTGTTTCACAGCTTTGTATTCAGTCAGTTTTTCTTCTGTTATCTAAATCTGTAGAGCCAAGTTCTCAGACACTGCAGCCCATAACTTTGGAGTTAAGACATCGGAAAATACCTAAAGGAGGTGATGTTCCATTGAAGCGTCCCAGGATTGAAAAAAACTTGTGTGAGTTTTTTGGGATTCAGCTCACACACTGTGTGTGTGTGTGTGTGTATAAATATAAAAGTTCTTCAAGCTTAATGGGTGGGGGAGGGATAAAAGGGCTGTGGTATTAATCTTAAACTGTCATAGATGTATTGACTGAAATACAGCACCTGTTTTTCTTAAATTTGCCATTCATATGTGGCATCATCATGCTGGAATTCCCTCCTAAATCTTGGAAGTTGGTTTTGGATAAAGGAGGCATAGGTTGTGAGCCTTGATGCAAAAAGTCATAGATGTAGGGGTGGCAGTGTTTAAATTGCCTCCAATATATAGAAGGCTGCAAAAGCCTTAGAAGTTGTGTAGAAACTCTTCAGTTACTAGATGGAGGATTAAATTAGGGGCACTTTAATACTATGTAAATGTTCATTCCACTGCAGTCAAATAAAGTATTTTATCTTCATGTTCTGTGTGTGGAGGCTGAAGTGTGTTGATGAGGAAAGAAAATTAGGTTCTCTGTAGTAGTGTCATGACCAAAGAGATGAAGATCTAAAGAAAGCTCTTTCCTTCCCATAATACCTTAGTCTTAAACTTCAGTGTGTATGGGTTATCCAGCTCAGTCATAGCTGTTTGTGTGTCTGAATTGTCTCATCTAACTCCTGATACTACTCAGGTCTGTGGAACAGCTTATTTAGACCATCTATGATGTGATGAACACATCCCCACTCCTCTGCAGAATGCTTTTGTGTGCATTTTACTTCAGTGATTTTTTTCTCAGTAAGATACTAGTAAGATACTGAGCTGTATTCTTACTTTAAAGCTGGTACTAGAAGAAAAAAGCTGACAGCTTTTGCTGTATTTTTATGCTTATTTGTAACTTATTGCAGCTTTTACAGAGGCCTAATTATCCAGGCTTCTTAGCTTTTGCTATTAGCCTTAATCCTCAAAAAACTCAATTTCAAGGAAGTCACAGGGAAGGAGGAACTCGAAAGTTTGCTTGTGATCTGCTTGTACTCCTGTAACTGCATAGTACCATTAAATACAACTGTTCCAGCTCAGGAAAAATTTAAGAATTCTTCAGACAATGCTGAGAGAGACCAGATCAGGAGGCGATCTTCAAGACTCTCATCTGGTATTAGCCATGAGATTTTAAATACAGGTCTCGTCACAACTTCCACAGAAATTCAAACTTGGAAAGATGCAGTATCTAACCAAAGTGAATCTGAAAATGGTAAGTGCCTTTGCAGTGTACTCTGGATTTTTGTGGCGAGGTGGTCATGTAATTGTTGCAAGGTCTATATTTTCAATTGCTTAACCTGCTGGCTCCATATCTGCCATTAAAACCTGATTGCATCAGCAGTGCAGGGCAGACTTACGGAAAGACTCTATTGCTCTGCTGCCCTGATTTTGGCTTTTGATTACTCTGCTATCAGTAACCTTACCACTTTCCTTGGGTGGTGGGATCTTTTCCAGCAGAAGAGAGCTCCATAGGCTGTAAAAATATCCAAGGAATAGTTTGGTTTGGGTTTTTTTTTGTTGGTTGGCTTTCTTTCGTAGGAAATGCAGGTTCTGATTGTGAAAATGAGGTAATTTGAAAGTTTTAACACTTTCAGATTGTAGAAGTAATAGCCCAGGTACTGAACTCAGAGTTCCTGCCATTTAATCCTTTTGTTGAACGCTAAAAGCATTAAATGGGTTTCCTCCCAAATTTTACCCTAAACCAGGATAACAGGGTGGAGATAACACTCCCTTTTCTGCCCTGTGCTTCACTGCATTTCCCTTTTAAGGGGGCTCTGGTAGTGGTTTGAGGAGATCTGTCCTATTCTGGGCTATAAGCACTTAGTTAGCTTGTGTGTTTCTAAGCAGCTGTAAATTTACAGGGGTGCTACAAGTTAGGTGTGTTGCAAAAATTTTGTGTAACCAAGAATAAGCAGTCAAGAGCACGGATGAGTGTTTTTCTCCATTATAATGTGATCAAGATTCACGCCCCACCCCCTGCCCATGTGTTCTGTGGTATGCTTTTGTATGCATTTTACTCAGTGGAAATTTTTTTCTCATTCTAGTCCAGTTAGATATTCCTGTCGAATCTGACCAAAGTTTCAGTGAACAAGGATCACCTGGAAATACATCGTATAGCACAGCACTCAGTACAGACGCCAGTTTGCAGGAAGAAAAAGCTGAAGACGCTGACTCTTCCTCTGTTTCTGTCAGAACTCAAGAACCTTCTGCTGCTACAGGTTCAAGTTTTTCATATTTAATGTTAATACATTTCTTAAGGCAACTGCACCAGGTGTTTCGTACTTTTACAGGTGTTTAAATTGTGTGTTCTGACAACGTTAACCTTGATAAAAAAGCATATTTTTAGTCCTTGTGGACTCAGTTTTAATCTTATGCTTTCAAGTTGAACAGCAATCTTAAAAGTGGAAAGCTTAGTTTTTAAATGTCTGTGTAATATTTTCAGCATGAGTGATGAAGTTAACAAATGCTTGTTTTCAGTGTTTGGAATTCTAGGTTAAATTGAACTTAACACTGTAAAAGGTCAGGGTTTTTTTCTCCTTAATGTGCTGGAAGTATGTGGTAATACTACAGTTACTGCTGTTTGGGAATCCTGACTGTGTATTTTTATATCCTTATGTTTAGACTTGGAGGCTTTCATGCAAGTTTATGAAATAATTCAAACATTTCAGTATCTGTCTTAATAGACGTACTTTATTTTCTCTTAGCTGGGGAGTGTTCTTATCTTGCCTCTTCAAATTAAAATTTCCATGCAGATAATAGACTGTCAAAACATGGTGCTGTCCTGTGATTATTTTTTCATAACTTTAATCTTTGGATCTACAGCTAACTGGGGAAACTTGAAGTACATATTTCCTAGTTTATGGTGTATCAAACAAGTTTGATTTTAAGTGTAACAGAGCATTTGGAGAGATGTACAGTTGTTCAGCATTGCTGGACTGATCTATGTGTGTTGTTTATTGGTTATTTTAAATTTCCCTCGATGGCACATATCTTCTTTCACTCACTCTGGTGTAACTGTTCAAGTGACATGTTCTCTCCCTTTCCATTAATGAGTACCCTCAGTGCAGGAAGGAAGTGACCTCTTTCCTCTGCTCAGGTTGGATGTGTAAATGGTCTTCTACTGTTTAGAAATCTGAGCTCTTCTGAAGTCGGTCTCCTTCAGTTGTTGTTGAGCATTTGTAATTTGGGTTTAAAGTCAGGAGAAATCCAACTGAGTGTATAGTATTTGTGTGTGGTCATCACACTAATGGAATGTGTGCGATGTGGCCTGAGCTTGCTTCATTAGATACAAGCAACAAAGCTGTGGGAACAGGGCATGGCTAACACCTGCCCAAAGGCTCTGATAGAGTTTGTGCACTCCTGTTCCTGGCTCTTCTGTTAGGACTTGAGCTAGCTAGATTAAAGTTAAATTGAGAATATTCACTCACATTGAATTCTGATCTGAAGTACAAGACTGTGGTGGTACATAAAAATCCACACTTCTGAGTGTGGATTTTATTTGATTAAAAGTTATTTCAGTTAACATTAGAAATCAGACATGCACCTCAGTGGACATCCAGATGTGGCAAGCAGGTGTTTTTATTGTAGAGCACTCCTAAGGATTAGGGATAAAAGCTGTGCAGAGTCTTTGAGTAAATACTGTCACCTGAAATCCAAGTACAAAAATTAATAACAAAATTAATAAAAATGTTATTAATGAGCAGTTTTAGATGAAGATTTTAAAATTCATAGATTCTACAACAGATAAATCCTTTGCAGTTAAAAGTGGATCTGTGTTTTCCTCTCTGTGCTCTGTCCTGGTTGTGGGATTGTTCCAGTACACCCCAGTGCTGATGAACTGCCTGATGGGGGAACAGCAGGGCTTGGTCTTTCACCTGGTAGTAGTGTGTGTGTGTAGCAGCATGACAGTGACAACTGCCTCTAGGTGAGATCTGAAAATGCCTCAGAAAATAACAAATGGCTTCTGCTCTTGTGGAAGGCTAGACATGTTGCAGAACCCAGGCATTCTGTCCTAAAAATAACTGATGTTGGAGACTGGGAGCTGAATTAACACATTTATAGCCGATTATCAAGGGAACAGATATGCTCCAGATAGAATAACTGTGTGTCAGTTACATTCATTACGTTCTCAGTCTGCCATGTGTTTTAAAGATATTTGGGACTTGGGAAGGGGCAAAGTCCATTGTTGGAGAGTAGGTGAGGTGTGTGGGAGAAGAAGATGTCTGATCCATGTGAGATTCCCACAAACTACAACATAGAAGTTAGTCATCGGTAACTTTTCATATGTAGAACAAAGGCAATATTCTAACCCAGTATTACCATTATTATTTGTCTGTAGACTTTAATTCTAGTGACTTACTGGGAATTAATTGTCTTCCTGTAGGAAAATACTGTAAAACCTAGCTTTTCCTCAGTATGATATATTAGTCTTATTTTGGCATTGTTGAGTAATGCATTCTGGTAGTACAGATTTTACCTCGCATGATGTATAGGAAGAACATGATTTTTATAGCATTTGAATATCATGAATTTTTGAGGACATGAGCACTCCTTTTAAAGGGTGTTTTTCTAGTCACTGGTTGGTAGATTATTCAAGATTCATAGTGGTTGCATGGTCAGTTTGCTGACATTTGTAACAGCAATCACAGTCTGGAGTCTTCCTATGACTGAGATGTTTTAAATTGTAACATGTTCTGAAAGGACAATACAGCATTGCTTGTCGAAACTGAAGTTCCCTTTTAAAAAGTTCCAACAAAATTCTGAATAGTTACATGTACTGAAAGATTAAAATCCTGTTCTGCTGGCTTTTGGCACCTCTAATGACAAGGGACTGGACGTGGTGATCAGAATTTAGCTAAATCAAACTGTCTTTCCAAAAAATGTGACAGTTTGTTGGCAAATTTTTGCAGCCAGTTAAAACTCTGATTATCTGAGAACAGAAGCATTCCACTGCTGCTTATGAGTTTACTCTTAAAAATTCCTTTTACTTTTAAGGTGAGCTGCCTTTGCTTTGCACAGATCTGTTATCATGTTTGTAGTGGTATTTGCTAGCACTCTTGAAATTACTTATTTATTTGCATAAACATGCATCAGGGATTCTATTTGCCTTATACTTAAACCTGCTTTTCTAATTTTGTTCTCTTAGCTTTGGATTTCAGTTAAGGAGAAGCATAAGACCTTTTCATCAGTTTGAGAGAGTTGCTATTTCTCCTGCAGCTCATCTCCGTAGGCTTTAATCCCTTCAAGGTAGCGTGAAAGTTCTATTTTTGAGCCTGACTATATATAGCAGGAAAATAAGTCCATCTTGTCTTGCTTACTTAAAGCTCTCTAGGGTGAGGCACCACAGTCTGGTCACAGTGTTTCAGTTACAGGTTAAAGTGCACATAAAGCTTTTTCATCCCTCCCACCTGGCTCCCTCCACAGGCACATTGAAGTGTAAGCGGCACGCTGCAAGGCTTACATGCTTTACTGCCCGGTACAGGCTGCTTTTATTGATACCAATTTATTTCCTGCACAGGGGAATACTGGTGAGTGGAGTGCTATAGTGTCTTGAGTAGTTCTTGCAGTGCCAAATAATGTTACATCTCAAAACCCCACAAGTTTATAAATATGTAGTGAACAATGATTATTGATGCTCTTATGTATGTCTTACACCAGGCATCTCCTTCTGTGGATTCTGGATGCACTGGAAGTCCTTGGATGCTGTCTTTACCTAAATTAGCTTGAGAAGAGTAATTAAGCCAAGATGGTTTTTGTTTCACAACTGAGATACTGAGAGAGAGATGGTTTTTGAAAACAATGGAGGGAATGTAGTTTGAGAGCTGAAATGATGAAACACTTGGTGAGCTCAGGAAAAACAACACAAGATTTCAAGAGAAAGTTGAATGAGGTTTAGTCCTCAAGTTTAGTGAGGACACTGGCTCAGTGGTGTGAAGTGGTCCACACACGCAGTGTAAAAACTGTCAACTCAAAGCATGTTTGTTACCATGACCTATCATGAAGATAATGCACCAGAGAATGAGAGTTTTGGTGAGTTTCAACGTGTTTGATTTAACAGCAAGTGAAGAAATAATTTGATCTTCACTCAATATTTGTTTGGAGACCAGTAAATGGAGAGTGAAGGTCTCCTCATTTTAGCAAGCAATTGTGTGTGAGGTCTAATGGCTCAAAACTGCAGTAAGGCCGGCTTTAAGTGGGGGGAAATGGGAAGAGTTCTATGTACTGCTGGCTTCTTGCATTGTTTACCAGGATGTTGCAGGAGGTGGCACGGGATGGCTGACCTTCAGTCAAGGTACCTTGCAGCTGCCAAATATTCCTGTCCCAGCAGGAATCTTGTCAAAGACAGAATTGATGATGGGGTGAAGACACCTCTGGTGACTTGGAAGTTTCACGTTGGAAACTATGCATTTTACAGTGAACTTACTGCTAAACATGGTCATGGCTTGACCCTTGGATAGTTCAGCCCAGTGAGAAGGGTTGCTGACTGAACGCTGAAGGAATTTTTTTCTCTGTAGTGAAACTTAAAGGGCGCATTGATGTTAAACCATGCGAGTCTGTGCATAATGTTGCATAATGGCTCCAGAAAGTATATGAAGAGTTTCAATTTTGATTATGATCATGGGAGAAATAGCAGGTGTCAGTTTACCATTCACTTTCTTATGCACTCACAGAAAATACCCACCAAGATTCTCTGTAAAGGCAAGCGCTTGACAATCTGAAGACAATACACCAAACGTGTTTCTTATAGAAAACAATTTTAGTGCTATATGTTGTGAGCAAAAGTTCTTTTTTGTGAGGATGATAGATGCCCCTTTAGGTATTTGTGTAGGATATAATTTTCAGAGCTCATGGAGCATGGGCTCTCCAGAGGCTCCCTTGGGTGGCAGAGCTTCTTACTGTGCCTGGGTGACAGGGAATTCTATTGCATTACTTCTAAAGGAAGCAAATGTAGAGATAAGAATGACTGAAGCATTGTTTCAAGTTTTGTGGAATTGTCTGTATTTTTAGTACTCAGAATACATTCCTTTTGCACATTGCAGTAAGATTTTTGTTTGCTTCCTTTCCCTTTCCCCCTGGTCTTTGTTTTCCCCGTTTCTAACTTCAGCTAATGCAATCTTTTCCTTTTCTAACTTGTAGCTGATCACATAGAAGCCCTTCCCTATATCTTCTCCAGAATCTGTCCAGCTCAGTGGAGGGGAATTGCTCTGAGCTTGGATGCAGGTTCTCATCCTGACAGTCATATGATGGTGTAATACTTTCCCTTGTCATCTTCGTAATGTTTTTTTGTTGTTGTTAAGTCTTTGGACCCCATTACTCCTTTCTGCAGCAGTTGTTTTCCAGCTTCATGTTTGTTATTAAATAGTAAGAAGTTGTTAGCATCTGTAGTCCCAAATGGTGGGGTTTTTTTCTTTACAGTCAGGAGAACCTTTCTGTGTTTGCTTTCACTAAACCCATATTCCATTGCACTGAGCCTTCCTGAAACACTTTCATTCTTCCTGAATTCTTTTTTTGATGGTCTGCAGTGTATTTTGATTTTGGTATTGGCAAACTTCATTATTCTGCAAGTGTGAGTCTGGCTTGCTGCAGTCTTACGGATGTTCCTGTCAGCATGTTTTAAACGTGGCTCTACCGCAGTGTCTTCCTTCTGGTCATTACTGCTGTGAAATACCCAAAACTAATGACTTTCTTTGTACTATTTCCTTCTCCAATTTCACTGCATATTCTTTTTTTTTTAACCAGCTTGGTGTTGCATATGACTTAATCTTTCCCTATGCATCAGGGTGCAATTACTTGTGTTTTCTCTGTATTAAAGATTTGTTTGTACATGGTACTTAAAGGCTGGATGTGCCTCAGAGAGAGCTATCTACGATGCTTCTCTGCAATGTGACAACCTTTTTAAGTCTGCTGCTCAGTAACACCATTTTTGTTACTGCATGCTAAAGACTTGGGAACAAGCTGTATGGTGTTTTTACTCCAGCATTGTGTTGACACTGCCTTTAACACTCCTGTTCAAAGCCTTACTGCACTTACAGAAAATCTTATTCTTGTTCATAGTGTTTCTGGGTACTTTTGTCCCTTGTTTACAGCTATTTCTAATACAGTATCTTAATTTTCAATAATGTGCTGCATCCCTTCAGGTTTGGTCACTGTTGCAGTGAAACACTTCTTTTTTAATCCTAAAAGTCAAAAACTTGTAAATATGGAAATAAAATTTGAGTAGCAGTAAAGCAAATAGAAAATTTATATGTGGAATCTGTTTTTTTGAAATGATACCTCCTTTCCATTGGCTTCTAAATGGAGAGGAGGGAGTTTTTGATGCTGTTTGTATACTAGTGATGGATAGTTGCCTAGATCTATTTAGATCTGTTTCCTCATTTTTAGCTGTCATCTGTTGTATTGAGTACAGATATTGGTGACAGTAATCTGATTTAGTTGAAAGTGTTTGGGAATGTGGGACTTTTGTATGTTTCTTAGCAAAACCACAGAACTGAAAGTTTCTGAAATTCATTGTAGATACAGCCCTGGATTGCACAGCGGTGCCGTGTGGAATAGTGCCTTAAAATATATTTTAAGGCACCTATTCCACACATTATACATTTGATAGATTTGAATCTTTAGGCTTGCCTTGCTTTTTTGAGAAACTAAATAAGTATAGCTCATAGGGAACATTTTGTAGTAGAAGTAAGCAATTTTGTTTTTCATTGCTGCTTAAAAATTGAAGTAAATTTCAATTTTACTGTAAAAATATTCTGACATACTGCTTCTTGTTGTCTTCGGAAGTAACCAGGCTTTGGTGGTGGGACCGTGCATCCAGAAAGCAGGTAGCAAAGTAACTGTAAGCAGAGAAGCATAACTGTTTCCTTGCTTTCACCAAAAGTAGGAATGATTGTGAACAAATCATCTTTAGTGTTTGGACTTAGGCATGTAATCTTTTTGTGATTCAGTCTTTTATCTTTAGAAGCACTATACAGTGATAGCAGCTGTTGGGCAAGGACTCGGGGAAGCAAAGTACTGTAACTTGTTCATAAAAACAGTGGCATCATGACAGTTTTTTTGAGCAGTGTAGGATAGAGTTTTCCCTTTAAAGTTACTGATCCTAAAGGCAGATAAGACATTAATATTTTATTTTTAGCATTTTATAGCTAATATGTGTGAATGCATGCTTACATAACTTCTTCCTGCTGTTTAAGTTTAGGAAACCGTTTGTAAATATAGCATATGCATGGGGCAATTTATCTGTTTTGTTCTTACAGTAACAAAACCTTGTAGGAGAGCAGATTTTCTTGCATCAAAAAAAGCTGCAGCTGTTGACCAAGATCACAAGTTTAGATGCAAGTTCTTGGACTGTTCAAAATCCTTCCGCAAAGCCAAGTTATTGCATTATCACATGAAATACTTTCATGGAGTGGAGAATGCTGCAGAATCACAGCAGAACCCTGTAAAAAGAAATATTCAAACCAGATCTTCTCTGGCTTCTGAAAAAGCTAATCAAGAAAGGTCAAAAAGAGGACGGACCACAGCTGGTTCACTGTGTAAGTATGGTGCTCATCTCTTTCTTTTTTTAAACAGCAGCAGGCAGGACAGACAGAAAATACCAGAAATCAATTTTCTTTTGGGCTGAAGGAGTCTCTTTTAGGGCTGTGTCTTAGCATGTTTCTGTGTGGAGTAGAAGCATAATACATGTGTACATCATGTTGTAGAAAGGTATGAAGATGTTCCTTCTAGAAATCAAGATCATGTTCTGGTAAAGATTCTACTGTGCATCTTCTCTTACTTTTCTGGAGCAGTTCACTTGTGTATTAAACCTCTGTTCCCTTTTAAAAACCACAGTTCCTGAGTTTCTGACTTGATTTTTACTTTTTCTCATGGTTTACAAATAGTATTGGTTGCAGACTTCTGTCCTTTTCTGTATTAGGGAGCAGTTTGGATGCCTCCAGTTCTCTCCTACCTTGTCTTCAGGTTTTGACTTTACTTATCTCTGTATTTTACTGCCTTGAAGCAGATACCTGGCTGGAAATCCAGTACCAGTTTCTGCAGTATTTACTGTTCTGTGGGATGAAAAATTCTAGTATTTAGCAAGTGCAGTTGTTTCAGCTGTGCATGAAAAAGATCTTCACACAACAGATGATCAATGAAAAGAGATAAAAACTTATTGGTTAGTCCAAAAAAAAGAAGTAAGCTTTAACTGCTTTGTAGTCTGCAAAATCACATTTGCTTCACCCTTGTTCTCTGAAGCTCTCTCTGCCTGCCATGATACCAGAGTGGCAGTCTAGGTCTAGTGTGAATGGCAGTGGTTGTTGATAACCTGTCCAGACTTGGCTCTTGTGCACTGATGTCTCTTGTATACTGCAAGTCCATAAAACTAGTAACGTCTTCTGTCTTTTCATTAAGCCTTTTTTATAAAATCTTTCTCCTTGCTGAATTCCGTGATGTCATTTGTTTTTGCAGTTGATCTTTTGTTAGTACTTGGTTTAAGGATTCCAAAGTCTTGCAAGTTGCTCACAGAGCTCCAGCTCACTACAGCAGGATATATCCTGCCTTATTTTGCTTCATGGCTGTTTTTCCTAGAGTCCAGAAAATTACTTCTCATTTGAGGTGCTACTCTTTCTTCCTAACAAGATGAGAGTGACTTTCCGTACTGTTACTACATCTAAACCCCAAATACTTCTGTATCTTTAAATAAGGCAAAGGCATAAGCTTGGATTAGGTAGGGAAAGAGTTCTCTTTAAATGCATTAAGATGTAATGATTAATGATTTGTATTTATTGTATCTGCATGCAGCTTAATTGACCCCAAGTGTTGCCTGGAGGGACATGCCTGAGATTGAAGACTGGCTGCTGATAGCTGCAAAGTGATCAAAACAGGCTTTTTTGGCTTTCAATATCCAATCCAGTGCCAATGTCGTGGGCTTTTTCAATAACCAGACTTCTATTTGGCTCTTTCAAATGGTGTTATTTTTGAGAAGTTGTTTTGTTGTGATTGTCTTCAATACACTGACTAGTGACTCAAGTTCTTGACCCTTCCATTTATCCTTTCCCCCAACTGCAGGTAATTCCTTGTTGAGCTGAGATGTAACTGTATATGCTTATTTTAAGCCCCCAGCCCTCTAATTCCATATTTGTGGATGGATACTTTTCACCTGGATCACTTCCATGATGTGCTTCATAGCAGCTCTCTGCACAGAGCACCTGGGATGTGCTCACAGCTGCTGAGCATTGCATCAAGATGGAAGGGAGGGCTGTAAAGTTCTGAGGTCACCTTCACTGTTGAAGCCTGCTGTTTTGAAGCTATAGTACATTTTTCTTAATGACAAAGAGCAACGTCATTATATATTAGTTATATGTCTGATACTAAGAGCCACTGTTTTCTAAGTCAGTGTGTTCTTAATTTCCCTAATGTTTGTTTGGTGATGCTATACAGTCAAAAGCAGAGTTAATGAGGTTCGTGAGCTCTTCCTACAGTATTTGAAATTCTGTTCTTCTGTCTTAATGGCATGTATAGAAAGCCAATCTTCTAGGTAAGACTTTGTGTCTATTGAACATTTATGACACCTTTTCAAAAGGCTTTTCAGGAGGTACTGCTTAGAGGGAAAGCTTTTGAATCCGTAATTAAGTGTCATATATGGCGGGCATACTTTTCATCTTAACAATCTTTCTGTGAACAACACTTCCCCTGTTTGAAAAGAGTACGTTTAAATAATTTTGCCTTTTCATACAAATATCCTTTTCTGGTATTTTACTGTATTAAGTAGATTTTAGTGCTTAAGAAGAGGTGGCAATTTCTAACACATAAAATTTTCAGCAGTCACAATTTTCGTTATTCCATAAACTTGAAAATGCTCTTGCTTTAGGAACTGTGCTGGTTTGAAAGCAAATCCAGTGAGACTCCAAGTCAGAAATACAATTTATTAAAGAGAGAACAAACTACAAGAAAAATAAAAAAAAAAAGAATAATAATTAAAAATTGAAAATAAAACAATAAAATAAATAAAATTAAAATTAAAATTATAAAAAATAAAAAATAAAAATAAGAAATTTAAAAAAATAAAACTAAAACTAAA
>VXBR01001406.1:0-20803 GCA_013400215.1 Cisticola juncidis | reverse complement strand
GGACGCCGCGGGGACCGCCCCCTTCCGGCAGGCCACGCCCCCTCATGGGAAAGCAGTTACTGCTCTGGCCACGCCTATGTCCTTGAGGCCACGCCCCCTATGTTTGGCCACGCCCCCTGCCCGGGTATTCCCCACGATCCCGGAGGAGGAATTTGGGAACCCCGCCTGCTTTTACCGGCCTTTCCTGGGTTTCCCAGCCATGGAGCGAGGGAGGGAAACAGCCCAAAGCGCTCCCAAGTCCCGCGGTTTGGTTGTGTGCGCAGTCGGGGGCTGCTCAGCCCAATTCTCGCTGTCCCGGGTGCTCCCCATTTAATTAGAGAGTCAGTCAGGCTGGAAAGGACTTCCAAAGGTCATCGAGTCCATCCATGTCAACTCGTCCAGTCATTCCTTAAGCACGTCCATTCCTGCCCCTGCCGAGCCTAAAATCTGCTGGATGCTGCAAACATCCCTGGGTGATACAGAGGGTGCAGAGCCATCCTCGCCCTCTAGGTGCATTTTGGCTATCGCGGTGGAAAAGAGACCCCAAAGGTTCCTGTTTTCCACTGCTTTGTTTCCACAGGACTCACCAGCTGCCTTCCATCCTCTCCTAACACCCTTGGAGAAGTTGTCAGCAGCGCTGTATTGGAGTAAATTATAATGTTTAGCAGTAGGAATTTCTGCTATGAATTGCATGGGAATAAAATCGTGGAATTGCTTTAAAGGTCATTTAAAGGTCATTAAGGTCAACACCCTGCAAGGAGGAGGGACACGTTCAATCCATCAGGTTGCTCAGAGCCTCAGTCCAACCTGATCTTGAATATTTCCAGGGATGGGGAATCCCTGTGTTGAACCCCCCCAGTTAAAATCATGGAGCTGAAGCGCTGTTTCCCTCCCTCTGGAATGTTCACCGGCTCTCTGGGAAGTGGGGTCTGAAGAGCCCGGATAGCCCCGGGTCTGGCTGCGGCTCGTTCCGCTGGAATTCATCCCGCAATCCAAGGAATGGCCGTGAGTCACCCCTGTCATTTGTGATTTCGCTTCGAGGCCATTCCCGCTGCCAGTAGCGGCACACGAGCATCCCTCCGGGCAGGAGGAGCCGCCTGGCCCCGAATGACCCCGCTGAAACCTCCAGGAGAGGCGGCACCAGCACAAACCCACCCATCCCAAAACCCTGAGTGAGGGGAGTTTTACAGGAGCTGAATGTATCTGCACCACTCAGACCATTCTGCGCACCAGCCAAAATCGTTGTAGATAACAAGACACCGGCACTCTTGTTTTGCAGAGCTCTCAGGAATTCATCAAGGTTACTGGGAAAACAACAGGATGAAAATAAGAACAGAGAGCCTGAGAAACTCCACAAAGAATGGAAATCCTGGATACAGGAGGTGCAGCTTGAGAATGGACATTTGACCAACTGGACGTCCTGAAGGAGATGAAGCTGCCTCTTGAACCAGAGACTTGGCCAACCAAGAGAAGTGTGTCCACGTGGGCTGGAGATTTTAGAATCTATAACTGGGATTGTATTGCAAACGATAAATGGCTTCTGCTGAAATCATATTTGTTCTGTTCTTCAGTTTTCCAATTCCCCCTGCAGCTGGAAGTGCTCTGTGAGTTGATGCAGTTGGCCCTGGGCAGGGCTGGGCTGTGCCTTGTGCCCCAGCAGTGATAACCTTATCACACATCCGTGTGTCCCAGCAGTGCTGAGAGATGTGGGGAGTTCACCCTGGAACAGGGGCTGGCCCTGCAGTGGAGAAATAAAGATGTGCAGGAGGTGGCTCGAGGTGGCCTTGGCACGTGGAGTGCTCTGCCCTCCTGCTGGCATGAGCTGTGCGTCAAAAACGGGGCTGGGGCAGCTGGAGAGGCACAGGGCTGGTACCCAGAGTGGTTCTTTTCTCTGCCTGGAAGGGGGAATGTGCCCAGAACAGGAGCTGGGTTTGCTTTTTGAAGGGCTGGGAGAAGGAGGGAAAATCAGGTATTTTGAAGAACAGCTGGGCTGGAACTCCAGAGTTAACAGGCACCATGGACCCACATCTGGGTCCAACTTTGTGGAGTTTATTTTGCCTGTTCCACATCCCTCCTTCACCCACTGAGCGGTGGGAATCATCAGTGGCCACCCCACCGGCAGCCCTTTGCAGCTCCCTGCACTGCCATCCACCAGAGCTGTTTTATCAAAGCCCTTCCCTTCCCTTCCCTTCCCTTCCCTTCCCTTCNCCCCTTCCCTTCCCTCTGGGTTTGCATTTCTTTTCTCATGGTTATGCAGCCAGTAAAGTCATACTGGAGTATTTCAGTGTCAGAAACTGCAGCTCTGCCAGTTTGGTGCATTAATCAGCTCAGGGGATGGGTTGAGACAATCCATGGTGTGACTGAGACCTGTAACACCACCAGCCCTGGGAAGGTTTGTGGCAGTCCTCAGTGAGAGTGTGGTGTCTTCACTAAAAATGGGGGACCTGAAGCCTGCTGGGAAGGGTGACACAATTCCCAGAGCTTCCATGGCATTAATTTCTAGTGGAAGATGTGGAATTCTCATGGGAGCTGTCCCTGCCTCTGGTAGAGGGTTGGAATGAGGTGATCTTTAAGGTCTCCTCCAACCCAAACCCTTCTGGGATTCTGATATTCCCACAGATAGATCATCCCCCACCAGCTTTGTCATTTCTAGGGGCATTTTTGGAAGGAGAGCTGGTGGCACAGGGTGACAAGACACTAATTTCTCCTCTCATCCAGTGAGGTGTGTCAGGGTGGCTCAGATCCCTTCCCACAGCTCAGAAGGTGGTGACAAAGGACAGAGATTCCCTCCCTTCCCTCAGCAGCCCCTGGATGGTTGCACAAGCTGCCAGCAGCCTCCTGCTCCATCAGCCTTCTGCTCTCTGCTCTCCCACTGCCTGAAACCCTGCACAGCCCGAGGCTCCCCCTTGTGAGGGCTCATCCTTGGCATTTATTTGTCAGGAACTCATCCTCACCAGGGATAACCTCTGCAGCCAGCCCTGCAGCCTAATGCTGGCAGAATAAACTCCCTTTCTCCAGCTTTTTCTCGGGGTTTTAAGCACAAACCTCATCCACAAACCCACTTGAGCTGCAATTATTCCTCCCTAACCCTGTACATGAAATATTCCCTGAGCTGTGCCCTGGGAGATCAGCCACAGGCAGCTGGGACACGGGGCTGTGGTAAGGCACAGCAACACTTCTGGGACAACATCCCATAATATTGGAGAGGAAAACGTGGATTGTGGCAGGCCTGGGCATTGCAAAATCAGTGATGACAGAGGGAAATTGCAAGTACAACAGGCAGGACGCAGGAATAGAGCAAAGTGGAAGTTTGGAGCTTGGAGGGAATGAGTTTGTGCATGAAAATCTGTTCTGAAAGGAGGGTGGGTGTCAGTCTTTTCTCCCAGGGAACAAGTGACAGAGGAAATGCCTGAAGTTGCACTGGATGAGGATTAGATTGGATATTAGGGAAAATTTCTTCACTGAAAGAGTGGCCAGACATTGGAACAGGCTGGCCAGGGAAGTGGTGGGATCACCACCCCTGGAAATGTTTGAAAACCCTGTGGATGTGGCCCCTGGGGACAGGGTTTAGTGGCTGTGTTAATGGTTGAGTTAATGGTTGGACTCAATGCACTTACAGGGCTTTGTCAACCTTAAGGGCTCTGTGATTCCTGCTGTGGGACTGAGGAGAAGGGGATCAAACCACCCCTGAGTATTTCATTTCCTGGGAGGAGGGATTGGGAGCCAGTGGAATATTGTGACTGGAATTCTGTCTGCAGCGACATCAGTGGGTGTTGTGATCCTGGAGAGAACTGAAAAGTCACTGGCAATTTTAGCTGGCTTTCCAAAGAAATGGGAGGGGTTGCAATTACTCTGCCTGTTCCCAAAATACTTCTGGATGGGGGCTGCTTTTGCCGTTTTTCCTTCTATGAGTCGGGATCAATTTCCAGGGCAGGGACACCTCCCACCAGACCCGGCTGCTCCCAGCCCCATCCAGCCTGGCCTTGGCTATTCTCTGTCTCTTGGTGGGACCACGTCCTGCCCTTGCCAAAGAAGTTGTCAGCTTAGCTCAGCTTCCAGAGAAACAGAAAAAAAATGCATGTTTGGGTCCAGAATTCTTTTCCTGAGTTCATTTGGAGAGGGTTTGTGAGTGAGCAGTGTCTGTGATTTAACGGGAGGAGTGGAGAGCGAGGTGGCTGGAAAGCCAGGCTCTCTCTCAGAGTGCTTTCCCACCCTTTGCTCAGCCTGAATCATCATTTTCTCCCAGATTCCCCAAAGTTTTCTTGCTTTTGAAAGGCCAGGCCTCCCTCAGGGTTTGAGCTCTGTGCCTGAGGGATCTGCAGGCAGTGATTCATCAGGGAGACAACGCATCCCAAACAACGCGAAGGTCAAACGCTTCTTAAGGCAAAGCTATTTTGTGATGATTTGTAGCCATATCAGGGAAAATAGAGCTCCTTCGTGGCTAAAACAGGCAAATCATACGTGGAGAAGGATTTCTTCTCATCTCTCAGAGCCCTTCTCAAGCAAGCACCACACTCTTTACATACTGTAACAAAATGTAAGTTTTATTCCATTTTATTAGTAATGGATGTGGAATAGCCACAGTTGAGTTGGACTGATGTCCCTTTCCCTTTTGACCAGTGTTTAATATTCTAACTACAGCCCAGATGTAACATTTACACTGAAAAATACTTACAGGTTCAACCTCATCCTTCAAAAATTTCTAGTACAAATACAGTTAGTACATTAAAAAAAATAACAACACCCCCTCCCCCCCCAAAAAAAAAGAAGAAAAAAAAAAAAAAAAAGAAAAAATCAAAACCCCCACCAATCCCAGATACTTTGTAACAGCACAGACTGGTTATGGCCTTGAGTTAAGTTCAAGTATTTCCCAGTGGAATGCAATGCAAGCAAGAAGGTAATCTGGCTTTTGTGGGACATTCCTGGCCCTGAATAGTAAGAAGAGAAGTCTAAGTGTGGGCACTTTATCTGACCAAGTTTAGCGAGAGAGTCAACATTTATGATTAGTTCAGCCACAAAGCTAAACCTGTCTCGTGTGTGGACAAAACTGCTGCCTGGAGAAAAAAGAAAAGCAAAGCATTAATGATACCATTGACATTTCTTCCGTGGCTGATGCTCCGCCCCCTACATGAATTTCCTCGAGCTGCTGGTTGAGTTAGGAACAATTGTGGTGGGGATTTTGCTTGTGGCTGTGAATATTTTGCTGCTCCATCCTTTTCCTGCCCCAGCTGACAGGATAAAAGAAGGGACTGTTGCTCCTGGCCTGAAGGAGTCATTCCTGAAGAGTCATCGTTGCTTTTGGTCACCTTTGTGGCAGTGACTCAGTGGGAAAAAAACAACATCCTAAAGAGTTTGTAGCTCACAGAGTGGAGGAGGAAGAGGGGAAGTGAGCAAACCAGTATCTATAGCAATAATAATAATAATATTCTTTTTTGTTCCTAGGGCTGTCTGACCTGTGCTGGCTCCTGTGTGTAGTCCAGATGGGAACTGGGAGAACTGGGATCCCTCCTCCTCAGGCTCAGAGGATCAGCAGTGTCCTCCAGGCTGGCTGGGACCTCACAGGCAACTTTGCATCCCTGCCAGGCACCTCTGACAGAGTATTTCTGCAATGCCCCCTGTGCTTCAGTCCCTGTCAAAACACCTGGAAAACATGAGAAAGCAGGACCAGCTCCTGTTGGGAAGGGAAACACTCCAGTTCTGAGGGATGAGCAGGGCTGGCAGTGGTTACCCCGTGTCCCTGCCCGACGAGGGGATTATTGATCCCCTGGGAGTCTGCCCTGGCCCTGGCACTCGTCAATATTGCAGCTATTGACTCTCCCTGCGGAAAGCAGCGTGTGCCAATGAGATGTGAGGGTGACACCAGCTGGGAGGAGGCTCCAAACCCTCTGCAGGACCCTGGGGACACTCAGAGCCCCCTTGGCTGCCTGTGTGACAACAAAAGAGGGGCTTTGGAGGAGGGCAGGGAGATCCCGACTGTACCACACATCTGGAGAGAGGAGCAATCCCCAGATGGGGCTTTGGGGAGGAGCAGAGGGCAGGAAGAGGAGAAGGGAGGGAAGGACCAGCACTGCTGAGAGGATGTGAGGTGGCTGGTGTTGGCCCAAAGACAGCAGGGAAAACCACGCCAGAAAAGCAGCCCTTGGAGAAAGGTCAATGAGACTGGAGGTGTTCAGCTTAAAGCAGATTTGAGGGTGGAAAGTCTCCAGACAGCCAAATTGTGCAGAGGTTAAAGGCATGAGTCTTCTCCATGTGTCCATGGGGTTGCAGGGAGGGGGTTCATGTCACCCTTTAGGGAGTCATTTGATGGAAGAAGATCCATGGGCTTTTCCCACCTCCTGCTCTGAACCTGGAATCCCCTCCCATGGGCACTGCTGGGCTATTGCTGCTGTACAGCCCTGCTGTATAGACTGGGTTTAATGAGTTAATCAGGTCTCTGTGACCAGGTCTGGGGAATTTTGGCTCAAAATCTGCCCCCCACTCTCCCCATGGCGAGGTTTGCCAAGATTTTTCCTAGAGCAATTTGAAGGGAGTCACATTCCTGTTCTGGTGTGGTGATTCACGGGGGGATCTGCAGGTCAGCAGGAGCTGAGGGGCAGATCTGAGTCACCAGGAAGTGCTCAGGCCATGAATGGTGCTGAGGGAGGTGTCGCTGGTAGGGGCAGGAGAAATCCAAAATCCCAACGCCTGCACGGGGCGGTGCTTTCCAGCATCGTGTGGGAAGCTCAGGTTTATCTGGGCTGTGGTGTTGTTGCTCATGGAAAAAGAATCAGAAGAACCCAGGCAGCATCGAGCCATGGTTGCCCTCAGAGTTTCCATCCTTCCCTTGGGATCACAACTTTCAACACACAGAGTTTCCCGTGGGACACAGGGCTGGGAATAAAAGAGAAGTCACACTGATGTAGAGGACAAATTTATGTCCTGGACAGCTGCAGTGACCAGGGGATGAATTTCCACCCAGGATCACCTCTCTGTCCTTCCAAGCAGGCATTTTCCCAGGTGACAGCAGCCCTGTGAGCCTCTCCTGCTCTGCCCAGCACATCCCCACACATGGGACAAGCACAAACAGAGCAGTTGGATATGTTTGTCTCCCCAGCACCGTGGTGTGGCCTTTCTGAGCCTTTCCTGCAGAATTCCCAGCAGAAGGGGGTGGATGGATGTCACTGCTGCTGTGCTGATCCTCCTCCTGGATCCCATTTGTGAGGGGAAGAGCTCAAGCTGCAAGAGCAAACAGCATTCCAGGCATTTTACCAATGCCTGCCTTCAGCAGGACCAGGAGCGAGCCTGGAAGCTTTCCCCAGACAGCCACACAAAGCCACAAAGCTGAATATTTGCTGCTGGGTACCTCATAGGGTGTTTCTCTGCTTTCCTTTTAATTCTGCTTTTTTTTTTCCTCCAGGACTGTTCTCTAACACATTGCACAGTGCAGCCAAAGTTCCCAGGAGATGAGGGGCATATCCAGATTCTCTGCCTGTTCCCAAAAATGGCCAAAGGGCTGGACACTTGGGGAACAGGCACCTTCAGGGCTTTTAGGGACTGACCTCAAGGATGTGAGAGTGTTGCCCAGTGAGAAGTCAGGAATACCCCATGGATGAGAAATCCTGGCACAGCCCGAGGGAACAGCCTGGCACAGGGACACAGTGCAGTGTTCAGGGAGATTTTACTTCTTTTGCACTAGGTTTGATCTTGAAGGCTCTGCCTATCTGGGCTCCCTGTGGTGGTGATGGAACCATCCTCTGACAAAGAACAGCAGGAGCTCAGCAGCTTGATTTTAACACACTCCCAAAGCATTGTAAGGGCATGGAAACCACCCTAAAGCCAAGCCCAGCTGAAGAAAAATTCTCATACACTCAAGAAAAACTTTGTGCTGTCGCTCTGGTCCTGTCCCCACTCAAGCCAGACCTTCTGCAAAGCCCCCCCAGCAAGAGTGGGAACCCAGGATGAGATCAGCCCCACTCCTGGAGCAGCTGGGGGTGGAGGTGGAAGGCTGAGGAAGGAGCAGAGGGTTGATATTACATTTACACCGATCTCTCTATGTCTATGTTCACACACACGTGTTCATACGTGTCTGTATCTACACATGGACACACACACACACACCAGAGACACACTATGCATAGATCTGCCACCTGCCATTATTTATAAGGGTTTGATTAATCAGAAAAACAGATTTGCCAACAGTGCTTGTCCTCAGTTAATCAGAAAAACAAATTTGCTGATGCCGACCGTCTAAAATTCAGTGAGTAAAGGAGCCTAACCCCTTTACTTTTGTTTTCCTGGTTGCATAAAGGCACTTTCTGATGATGTGAAGCAGCAGTTTGTTAAAGACTCTGTAACTGCAGCAATTCCCATCACATCTGTAGCAAGTGCTACACAGGCACCGGTAGGATGCAAAGTCACTGCTCGCTCCTGCTCCGGAGGGTTTGGAGCAGATTTGCTTTTTGCTTCGATGCAGAGGAAGAGAAGATGAAACCTTCAGCCCTGTGCTGGTTTTAGGTCTCTCTGTGTGAGGCAGTCACTGTGTTCCTGCTCCAGAGCTGACACGGGTGCCAGCTCTGGCTCACAGCATCCAACGAGGCCCTCATTGGCATCTGCCAGCCTGGGCAGGCCATCAGCTGTGAGCTGCCACCAAGGTCTGTGCAATATGTCAGCGCTTTTCTTACCAAAGGGTCAGAAATTAATTCAATTAAGGGTGTTTAGTAATTAAACACTGCCTGGCCTGCAGCACTCAAGCTTTGCTGTGCAGGAGGGTGGCTGATCCCTACCAGCCTTGCTTCCCTGCTGAGCCACCAGCAGCTCCTCTTCCCACCACAGCATCATTGTCCAGTCTCTGCTGGGGGCTCCCAGGGGCTGGGAGGTGTGGGGGGTTTGCTGTTACTCACTGGAGGTTCCTGTCACTCACCGCAGGTTCCCAGCTGGAGAATACACTGGAGACAGGGAAGAAACATCTTTTGTTAACGCTCTGGGAGACAGCACTAAACAGGTCCGAAACTCCTTTTTTTTTACTCTCTTGACTTCACACAAAAATCGTGCCCTGCGAAACAGATGCGAGATAACATCGAAAATCAGAAACAAACCAAAACAAAAAACCCCTCTCTCTTTCCCGACAGAGTTATATCCACACAGACGTCTTTCCATCTTTGCTGCTGGAGCTGCCTTTCTCCAGGGAGGCCTTGGGTTTAGCACCTTGTTTCTCCTGGGCGGTGTTGGCCCTGTTCTGCTCCACCACGGTGCCCCCCGAGGCGGGGCTGCTGGTCCGAGAGGGCTGCGTGTTGGCCTGGGTGCTGCTGTAGCTCTGGAAGGCGATGTCCAGCTGCTCCTGGGCCACCCGCAGGTGCTTGTGCAGCGTGGACAGATCCGCCGGCAGGTTCTCGTCCGGGCTGGTGCACTGCTGCTCCTGGGCCACGTTGGCCAAGTTCTGCTCGTGGGCCATCAGGCTGTTGGGGATCTTGGTGGATTTCTCGGATTTGACCACCAGGTTGTACTCGGGAGGGCAGGAGATGTTCTTGGGGTAGGCGTAGTTGTAGGGGGGCTGGCGGAAGCTGTTGATCTTGCGGTTGCGGATGGCGTCGCGGATGGTGCCGAATCCCAGGTGGAACATCTCGCACATGTTCAGCAGCAGGCACAGGCAGCTCACCACGTACATCACCAGCAGGAAGATGGTCTTCTCCGTGGGCCGGGACACAAAGCAGTCCACGGTGTGGGGGCAAGGGTCCCTGTTGCAGACGTAATAAGCTTCCACCTCGAAGCCGTAGAGCAAATACTGCCCTATCAAAAAGCAAACCTCGAAGGAAGCCCGGGTGAGGAGCTGGAAGACATAGATCTTCATCAGCCCCTCCTGCTGGATGCGCCTCCTCCCGTCGTGCTTCTGCTGCTCCTTGCACTTGGGCCTGGCCTTGGCCTTCTCGTGCTCGGCCGCGTCGTCGGAGATCATGGGCTCCTCCTCGTCGGCCTCCATCGCATCCTCCATGTTGCGCACGGCCTGCCAGTTGAGGGCAAACTGCTTCTTCTTCTTGAACCCCTTGAACTTCTTCTCCTCCTCGGCCGAGCGGGCGATCCTGTGGATGGCGTAGCCCAGGTACATGACGGAGGGCGTGGAGATCATGATGATCTGGAAGACCCAGAAGCGGACGTGCGAGAGCGGCGCGAAGGCGTCGTAGCAGACGTTGTCGCAGCCCGGCTGCTTGGTGTTGCAGGTGAACTTGCTCTGCTCATCGGAGTAGATGGACTCGCCCCCCACCGCCGTCAGGACGATGCGGAAGACGATGAGCACGGTGAGCCAGACCTTCCCCACGAAGGTGGAGTGATTGTGAATCTCTTCTAGCAGGCGGGTGAGGAAGCTCCAGCTCATGTTGGTCATAAGGGCTACTCAGTTATAACCTGCGGGGAGAAATGAAGAACACGGCGGTGAGGTGCCAGCAGGAGGACCAGAGCAGTGATTGTCCCCTGTGCTGGACACTGGAGAGGTCACACCTACAAACCTGGGGTCAGTTTTGGGCTCCTCATGACAAGAAGGATGTTGAGAGGCTGGAGAGTGTTCAGAGAAGGGAACGGAGCTGGGAAGGGTCTGGAGCACCAGGAGAGGCTGAGTGAGCTGGAAAGGGGCTCAGCCTGGAGAAAAGGAGGCTCAGGGGGACCCTTGTGGCTCTGCACAGCTCCTGACAGGAGGGGACAGCCAGGGGGTCAGGCTGTGCTCCAAGGACAGGAGGAGAGGGAACAGCCTCAGGCTGGGCCAGGGGAGATTTAGGTTGGATATTAAGAAAAATTTCTCCCCTTAAAGAGTGGTCAGGGCTGGAGCAGCAGAGGATGCTCCCACATCACAGAGATGATGCCGTGCTGAAACATCTTTCATTAGCAAACCCAGAAAAATGCAAAGAATCAGCAAAGGTATGGGAATATTTATGTTTACAGGCCGATGGCCCTTTGAAGTTCCTCTTGAAACAAAGCAAAACAAAACAAAACTTTAATCAAATACAGGCTGTTTCAAAAATAAACCTTGAGAAGCTTTCATGAGAAAGCCATGCATTTATTAGGGGACCTGGAACAGCTGGGGAGGAACAGCTTGTAAGAAGCATTTTGTGTTTAGCTTAACTTGCAGCCTGAATTTCTTGGGTGACCTCAGGCAGCACTGAAGACAGCAGGGAATTTCACTGCTTGACTTGCACAGATACTGAGAGATGAGAGCAGTAGGGAAAGCACCTGCACCCAAAAGAACAGTGGAGGAAGAAAAAAGAGAAGAGAAAGGAGCTGTTTTCCTGTGTGGAAGGAGTAGGGACATCAACCCCAACTCTCCATGCTGGGATGTTGGAACCCTGGGCACTGAGAATTTTAGATTTTCTGTGCTGCCAGGCACTGACTCCCAAGCAAACACTGCATTGACCTGAGGCCTTAGAAAAGGCTTCCAAAATTGAGTGATAGAACTAGAATTATAGGTGTGCAGTTTGAATAGAAGTTGGTGGAAAACTTAGAGTTTAAAGTTTTAGAATATAGTAATTTATATAAAGCAAGATAGTAATTTTAATGTAATTTTAATTTTAATAAGCTAGTCCTACTTTTCCACCTTCTTTTCCATAAGTTTAAGTGGTATTTTGTAATTAGATAAAAAAGTCCACACTGCGGACCACAGGTGGTTGGTTATTGAGTTAAAAGTAGAAATAATTTAGGTGTCATTTCTTAATTGGACTGTTTATTCTCAAGAAGCCTTGTAGAGAAAGAGATAGGAGACATTTTTTAATTTGTTAGCTAGAATTCACAGTCTGTAAGATAAGAATTAATAAGCATTTAACTCCAAATACAAAATACCGTCTTGAGCATTTAATCCCAACTCTTTTGTGGTAGAAAAGAAGGTAAAAAACAACACTGGGAGATCATGGCTGAGTGGGGGTGAAGATCCAGGAGGGGAAATGATCACAAAATCCCAGAATCCTGTAATTTTTGGAGATTGGAAGGGACCTTAAATATCACCTTGCCCACCTGGGCAGGGCCCAATTCTGCTAGACCAGGTTGCCCCAAATCCCATCCAGCCTGGCTTGGCAAGACCTGAGCCTGGTCTAAACTTGGCTTTGCATCTTTGGAGACACAGAATTGTGTTTGGTGTGGGGTTTGGCCCCACACGGGGGCAGGAAGGGCACCGTGCCTCTCTCCGTGCCCCTCTCCGTGCCCCTCTCCGTGCCCCTCTCCGTGCCCCCATCCCGGATCGCCGTTCTGCTCCCGCTGCTTCCCAGCGCTCGCCGCCGCCGCCTCGCTGCCCCCGCCGAGGGCTCTCGAGAGCGGGCGGGTGGAATTTCCTAACTGGAATTTCCTAACCCTGCTATTTCCAGATCAAACAAATCCCCTGCGAACGCAGAGCCCGGAGCCTTCACACGCCGGGAGCGCCCTGCGGGTGGTGCTGCTCTTGTTCCTGGGGAAACTGAGGCACGGAGGGGGAAACAGCTGGGTCATAAACCAGGAGGGGTGGGGAGATTCTCCTCTCTGCCCTCAACCCTCAAAGCTGCTGGGACCAGAATCCCCCTCTCCTGCCCCAAAAATGATGCTGTGGTCAGTACGACTGACAATTCAGGACTGCAGGACATAGAAAGTGATGCCCACTGAGATATTCTTCATTTACTGAGGAAATTTGGTTTATTCAGGGGTGGGATGGGGAAGTTCACTCTCTGAGTGCCTTTTTTTGCTTCCTTACAGTGGGTACACCCTAAGGGGCCTTCACCTCTTCCTCTGTTGTGTTCACATTCAGATATGGGGAGATTGGGGTGTTAAATGATTTGCAGAATTAATCCAGGCACTCGGCCAAGCTCCAGCTGAGGGGGGCTGAGAAGGGAAGACCCTGCTGGGTGTGGGGCAGGGTGCATCTGTCTGTGGAGCATCCGGCTCTGGATGAGGCAGGGTTGGATGCAGCCCCACCTTGTCTAGCCCCATGCAGGTGTCCAGCCCCCCACCAGCTCCTATCTGCACCCCAAATTAGCTGCAAGCCCCAAAATGTTCTTAAAAATGCACTTTGAATCTCCTGTAGAGCAGTTCATCCAAAATTCAGTGCTCCCCTAAAGGGTTTCTGAAGCCTACACTGAGGATAATTCACCAATTTGCAAATGTTACTCATGGACACAATTCCCAAAGCTCCAGTGCGACTCCCAGGAGATGTTTGCTGTGGCACGGAGGGTCTGACGAGGCTGTGACAGCTTTTGGAGTAAATGTTCAAGTTTTGAACTGGTATTTGTCAGGGTTGTTAGCAAAGCACCCTCTGTCCCCTCTAGGAGACACATTTTAGAAAGGGGAACCCAGTTAAGTGCTCCCAAATCTCCTGAGCCAAAGAAAAAAAAAAGAATTTGTAAAATACCAGAAGTGATGGGTTGTTGCTTTGAGAAGACCATCCCTGGCTACCAACAGCCACACTGAGCTGTGGGTCCTGCCACTGCCCCTGTGCACATCTGGATCTGCAGGAACATCTGCAGGAAACAGCCCCGAGCTGTTCCTGTGCCCCTGGGACCCCGCTGTGTGGGGTCACCGTGGAATTGCAGCCCTGTGTGTCCACCTGCCCTCCTGGCTTCCTATCTGAGAGCAGGAGCCGAAGGAAATGAGGCAAAAACCCCTCCCTACAAACCAGTTTGGTCAAACTTGCAGTGGGTTTTAGGATTTACTGGCTACAAACACTGAACTGTGGGATTTCAATGCTTTTAATTGCTTGGGTGGGGGTTTAGTGTGCCGTGNAAGCTTCCAAGGAAAGACTCGTCCAGAATGCTGATGAATAGACTGGCACTAGGAAAAGGTTGTGTCTCCTCTCCTCACACAATCCCAACCATCAAAGCACAGAACATGGAATTTTTGCATCTTTCCACCTGCTGCAGATTCCAGTGTGCAGTGTGAAAGTTATGCAGTCTGAGTGAAAAAAAAAACAAAAACCAAAAACAAAACAACCCCATGTGGGTGGATGTTGCTTTTTCAGAGACTCAGCTGCTGGTGGATCTGCAGCAGGTAGATAGAATTGATGAAGGGGTTCATGCAGCTCAGTTATTTCCCCACGAAAGGACTCCCCATCCCTTTGAAATCTATTCATCCATCATCCATCATCACATGCCACTTCCAGAGGGGACACACAGTGAAGGGAACACACACGGGGTACAAACTTCACTCCCAAAAAGCTGCAGAGGAGGGGTTGGACCGCTCAAACCCCCAGCAGCTCCTAAAGAAGTCAAAAGTGTGAGAAGCCAGGACAGGAATGAGCTGCTGGCTCCACATCCTCACCACAGTGACTTCCCAAAACCCGCTGACCCCTCCACACAGTCTCAGGCACGGCTGTAGGAGCTGGGAAAACTTTAAGAACTGAGTCTAAAATACGCCCAANTGTGTCTCTGAGCTATTTCAGCCTCTAAAAAAAAAATATATATATATATATAAAAATCAGTGCTAGCTGGATGTCCTTCCATCCTGCACGCTTCTCACTCCGCTGCCTGAACTGCAGGGAAAACAACGCGGTGAGGACGAAAAAAAATCTACTTACAGAGACATGATGCTTGTCGCGGTGGCTTTCCCTCCTCCACCGACATTCCTGTGCCTCCAACCCCTCCGCCTTGCCCCAGATAAAGCTCGGTCCAGCCGTGCTCCAGCGCTTGGGCAGCGGAGCTCCAGCCCAGAGTATTTAAGGCGCTGCCAGACCCCGCCTTTGCCGGCAGCCCCTGCCGGTCCCACCGCCCGTGCCGACCCTCCTGCCCCTCGCCGAGCCTCGGGAGAAGCTGGGAAGGTGCTCCACGGACACGCCAGGAGAGAGGAGGGCATTGGTTTGGTTTTAAATCCAAACAAGCCGCCGGGTCTGTTTTTTAGGAGGAATTTGGCTGCCGAGCCCTTGCGTCGGCTGGGAGTAAATTAATAGCATCAGCTCGTGGCACTGGTAACAGATTTGTGAGGGCTGAGAGCGTGACTAATGGGGAACATGTGGAAAACACATTCTGGCAAAAGTTCCTTGGCTGTTGGGGGTGAAAAAATATCATTAAAAAAAAAATTTAAAAAGGAGGGAAAGCTCGCTAGTGGGAAAAACTGAAGCTCCTGCTTTGCTGCACTCCCAGGAAAAGCTGTCCCTGAAGGAGGTGGTTCCCCTCTCTCCAAGCTGGTGGAGGGAGCAGAGAGCAGGTGAAGGATGGGAAAGGGGGTTTGAGCACCAACAGAGACTTTCCTGGCTTCTCTGCAGCTGCAGGAAGGAACAGCCAGGATGGGGATGCACAGAAAGCCTGGGGCAAGGGGTTTTCAAGAAATGGAATTCATCAGGAATTAATTTCCCTGGTGGTCCAAGGATCTCCTGCTCCATACATGAGGAGCTTTGGCATTGCCATTCCAGCAGCATCAGGGTTTGGCTGTCTGCTGAGGTGGAAATGGGGAGTCAAGGCAGAAAATCCCCCCCAAAGCCAGTGAGGAGGAGAAGGAGGCAGCAGCAGCCAGGTCGTGGAAAGGATCTCTGAGGGCAGAAAACGTGGGGAGATCTGCACTGGGATGAAGGGAAACCATTTGGTTTATCAGGAGCTTTCATCCCTGGTGCTGACAAAGCAGGATATTCAGAGCTCTGGTTTTCCCAAAAAGCCTGAAAGGACCTGGAAGGGCAATTCTTGCTGGATGGAAGTTGTTGCCTGGATGCTCTGGCAAGGAGCAGCATGTGTGCTGCTTTATTGTTTTATTGCAGTAACATTGCTCGAGATTATCTGTTATAAACTAATTACTCACTTATCATTACTGATAAGCTAATTACCCGATTGGAATTAGTCACCTGAGATAGGCAGGAAAAGCCCCATCACCTGAGTGAGGTGTGGGGATGAACACACCTTTGTGGGAATATGCCACATTAGGAAAACCAGGGTTTGGGAGGCATTTTTGGGGCTAAACCTCTGGAAAATTTAAATTCCCACAACCCTGGGTTTGTGTTTCACCTTCAGCACACGGCACACTGTCAGCTTGCTCTCCCAAAGGACACAGGGAGGTTCCAGAGGAGAACACCAGGGCTGGAGATGCCCAAACCCAGCCCAGCCTCCCTGGAGATCTCCCACTGAGGAAGGGCGTGCAGCAGGCTGAGCCCACATTGTCCCTGTTTATTCCTGGGGCAGGGATTGTCCTCCAGCACGCTGGGGCAGTGAACTCCTTCCCCTGGAGGTCCTCCAGCTCTGGAGAAAGCACTGGGTCACCCTGTGGTCACTCCACAGGGGCCACTGAACCTTCTTTGGGTGCATCCCCTGCAAGGGTCCCTCCAGCACATGCCACACCTTCTGAAAGCCACCTCTGTGACACCCAGCAGAGCTGAGGGATGGCCAAGAGCTCGTTCCCACCAAGGACCTGCAGGGAAAGTCCCACCTGCTGCCCCTGCTGCAGGACAGAGCTGCAGGGAAGTGTTATTGCTTATTTAAAAATAACCTGCTGAGAACAACTCCCAGGCTCTGCAGCAGCTCAGAGATAAAAGGCAGCTCAGCGTGGGCCCAGTCCCGTGGGTCAGGCAGATTTTCCAGGCTCTTTGCTTTCTAACCATGAGGGTTATTTATACACTCAGCACTCACGCCTGGGCAAAGTTTTTTGGGGCATCCGTGCTCCAGGCAGTTCAGGCAACATCTGCTGCTGCTCCAACCATCACACAGGCAGGACTGAGGGTCTCATCACCCAGGGAAGGAGCAGGAGGCAGAAAAACCCAGGGAAAAACCCACCCCTGCAGCATCCCATGTCCTCAGCTCAGTGCCTGGCTGTGAGAAATGGGAATAAAAGAGAGGAGACAGAGGGGAAAGGATGTGATGGAGTTTGTATAATTCTGGCTGCTGCTGGGAGTCACCTCTCCGAGCCCCCTCTCTCTCCCCCAGGCAGTGTTTGTGTTTTGGAGCAGTGATCTATACATATTTATTTAAAATGTGCTGCTGAAATAAATAAGTGGTGTCACCAATGCTAATGAGACCTGGTGTAACATCTCCCTGCTCCGTCAGGGGTGAGGGGTGACCATAATTACCCACTCTGAGCACAAACCTACAAAGCTCTGTGCAGGATTGTGCTGACAGGTCATTTTCTTCTCTAATTTTCCTCTTCTGGCTGCTCAGTGTTTAAACTCAGTGCAGTGAAGGTATGCATCTTTGTGCAAATGATAAGCTTGTTTTTAAAACAAGGCCCACTGTGTTGAGATAAATGTGTCTTACTGATTATTGCTGGATTTTGAGATGGTGCAATTTCCCATCTGAGAAGCAAAAATGTTTGAACACCACAAGCAAGAGCAAAATGTGAAGCAGCAATTTCAGTTCTTATCTTTTTTCTCTTGGTTTAGCTTCACTAAACCTTTTTCCCTGACTTTTGGATATGGGATGCAGGAGTCATCCTCACCTTTGGGTGCTGTCCACTTTGAAAGGGATTTGTGACGGAAAGCGTGGCAAAAACACTGCTAAAAAGGAATATTGGGACTTGGAAAATATTCTTTCCTCTTTTGCATAGACTAAAAACCTACAGAGCTGTGTTATTATTCTTATTTGCCAATAATTTGCTGGCAGTTATGGGGAAAAAGGGATCTGGAGGCTTCCAGCTCAGTCAGTGAGTGACACTGAGGTTTTATTACCACGTGGTTTTTTTACCACGCTGAGGTTTTATCCCCTTCAAGAGGGGCTTCAGGGATTGACACCCCCTCCTTTCCTCCACTCCCTCCACTGCTTTCAAAGCTACTGTCCCATGGGCACACAGCCATGGCGGGATCCATGGGTTGGGAAGAGGATTTGGGCTCATTTTCAACCAGTTTGGTTCAAGCCAGAGGACAAATTTGACATTTCTGGCTGATAGGACGAGGTGAGTGGAGCACTGTGGAGAATCCCAGAATGGTTTGGGTTGGAAGGGACATTTAAGGTCCTCCAGTTCCACCCCTTGCCATGGGTGGGGACACCTCCCACTGGAGCAGGTCCCTTGGACCAGAGCTCCAGTGTGTGTCCCACTGGGACATCTCCATTTCCATTTCCTGGTGGGAAAGAGGCCATGGGAGCCCCTTCTTCATGCCTGGAGTCTCCAGAGCCTTCAGCAGTGCCAGGACCCAAACTGTGACCCCAAGGACCCAAGCTGTGTCCCCAAGGACCCAAACTGTGTCCCCAAGGACCCAAGCTGTGTCCCCAAGGACTCAAGCTGTGTCCTCAAGGACCCCAGATGTGTCCCCCAGAACCCAAATTGTGTCCCCCAGGACCCAAATTGTGTCCCCCAGGACCCAAGCTGTGCCCCAAGGACCAAACTGTGTCCCCAAGAACCCAAACTGTGTCCCCCAGGATCCAAGCTGTGTCCCCCAGGACCCAAGTGTGTCCCCAAGGATCCAAGCTGTCCCCCAGCACCCAAGCTGTGCCCCAAGGACCCAAGCTGTGTCCCCAAGGACCCAAGCTGTCCCCCAGGACCCAAGCTGTGCCCCAAGGACCCAAGCTGTGTCCCCAAGGACCCAAGCTGTGTCCCCAAGGATCCCAAGCTGTGTCCTCAAGGACCCAAGCTGTGTCCCCAAGGATCCAAGCTGTGTCCCCAAGGACACAAGCTGCATCCCCAGGACCCAAGCTGTGTCACTGCCTTGGTGACATGGCTGGGCCACATCTCTCGTGTGCTTTGGGACAGGCCAGCACCTCCCAGCAGGGATGGAAGAGCCACACTGGGAGAGAACTTGAGTTAATGGGTGGAGGAGCCATGCCTGGGGACAGAACCAGCCCGTTTCCTCATGAAATAGAAACCCAAAACCAATTCCAGGAGTGACAGGATTGAGAACAAGCGTGGCTGTCCCAGGGAGCCCTTCAGGATCTGGGAAGCAGGGGCAGGAGGGAGAAGGTGGGAATGGCCCCACCAAAACCAAAACCATCCCAGTTGTGCAAACTTCTTCCCTCCTTCGTGCAGAGCTTTGGGTGCTCTCCAAGGTTTGGGACTAATCAGGTCTCACATCCTAAAAACTCAGCCAGAACCTCAACTCTCTTAAAAAAAATTTACAAGCAGCAGAAAAAGCTGTGCCAGGGTCTGTTGATAAAATCTGCTTCATCACAGGATTCTGGGTGGACTTTTCAGGGCAGTGGTGACAACAACCCCAAAGCAAAGGTGTCATTTGAAGGACACAAAGACAAAAATCTCTACTTATTCATCATCAGGTTGATTTTTATCCTGCACTCAGCTCTGCTTGTTGGATGAACCCAAGAAGGTTTTGATCTGGAAAAGAATGATGTGGTTGGTCTCTGGCTCTTTGCAAGGGTAAAACAGAGAAAATCTGTTCTTACACATTTTTCCAGAGCCTGTGAGGATTTTGGCTGAATAATGTAAGAGTGTTTGAAAGGGAGGTGAGGGATGTTTTCCTTCATGCACTCTGAAAATGTAAACTCTGGCTCTGAGCTGCCATGACATTTGGACCACAGTTATGCCTCAGTTAGCACAAAGATAGGTCAGAAAATGGAATTTCTGTGAAGTTTGCATTGGTTTGTGCCTGGAGCCAAAAGCCAGTGCTGTTAGCAGAATAAATAACATTTCTGCTGAAAAACAGGGGAAAGTTTACTTCAGATATCACTGGCTGATAACTGCAGAAAGGTAAAAGCACTACACTTTGAAAATGACCTAAAAACTAACCTGATATGGTTAAATAACTATAAAATTTAGATTCTAAAGTACAAAAGCCCAGAGGAAATGTTTAAACCCACGCTGGAGAGCAGAAGCGATTTATTCCAGCCCTTCCCAGCTGAAAATTTCACTGCATTCCTGTGATAAATTTCAGTGTTGAGGAAAAAAAAAAAAATTCATTTTTCTGAGGGCAACCTTTCTGCTGAGGTGTTGAGACGACAGGGGATGCACTGAGAGGTGACAAGAAACACCTCAGATGGAGCCCCAGGACGTGGCTCAGCAAAGCCCTTTTATAGCATTTCCCCCCAGCATCTATTCCTGCTCCAAAGCAAACATCTGCCTCGACAGCCAGAGGTGAAATCGAGCCATTATTCCCTCCTCTATTCACTTCCCTTTCCTGGGGAGGCTGGAGGAGCAGTGGGAATGAAAGGACATCTCCAACCCCACCCTCCAGGGTCACCCTGGAGCTGGAGCTGCCCCTGTTCCTCCCAAAATCCCACCGTGGCTCCCTCAGCTCTCATAACAGGAAACAATAAAATTTCCAGTTGGTGTTGCCAGCCCTGTGAAGCCCAGCCAGGCTTGACTTGCTCTAGACCTTCCTGAACTTGTACAAAAGAGTGCGAAAAAAAAAAATTAAAACAATTCAATTAAAATCGGAGGAAATCCATCCCCGGGTCGTGCAAAAGTTCAGGGCTCGTCTGCTCCTCCTGCTGTTGTCCATGTGGATTTTCCTCCATCCACAGTTCACCCCACAGCAGTGCCTTAGTGCAGGTGGGGGCACAGGAAAAGGGTCAGGGGGTATGGGAGAGGTTTGGGAGTGCTGGAAAAATAAAAGGGAAATGGACACATTTTTGGCTGCTCCAGAAAGGTGTGGGTTTTGTATTTTTTTTTTCCTTAACACCTGTGGATGGGCAGAGATGGAGTGTTAGGAAAGGGCTTGGAAGAGCCCCAGGAACAGAGGTCAGGAGAGGTTGGAAGTTCAGGCACGATCTCTGAGCTGCTGGGTGAGGTCCCTGAATGAGCCAAGTGCAGGAAAGGAACATTTTCCCAATTTTCAGCTGCACCAAAGCCACATTCCCAGTGCCAGTGAGGAGAGGGGGAGGGGGTGGGAGCAGCAATGCCTTAAGGACACCCTGAGCATAAAAACAGAAACCCCAAAGTTTCTGCAGGGGAGCAGTTCTGTCCTTGGGACCCCACAGGCAAAGCTCAAGAAACGCAGGGAGTGCTGGAGAGATCCAGAGAAGGCACCAGAGATGCTCCAAGGCTGGAGCCA
>VXBR01001403.1:158051-173137 GCA_013400215.1 Cisticola juncidis | reverse complement strand
CCCGGGATGTGTGGCCAGCCCGGGATGTGTGGGCACTGCCCGACATGTGCTCGGGATGTGTAGGCACTGCCCGGGATGTGCAGCACTGCCCCCGATGTGCCCAGGATGCTGTGGCCAGCCCGGGATGCTGTAGCCAGCCCGGGATGTGCCCAGGATGCTGTGACCACTACCCGGGACGCTGTGGCCAGCCCGGGATGTGCCCGGGACGCTGTGGCCAGCCCGGGATGTGCCCAGGATGCTGTGGCCAGCCCGGGATGTGCCCGGGATGCTGGGGCCAGCTCGGGATGTGCCCAGGATGCTGTGGCCACTGCCCGGGATGCTGTGGCCAGCCTGGGATGTGTGGCCAGCTCGGGATGCTGTGGCCACTGCCTGGGGTGTGTGGCCAGCTCGGGATGCTGTGGCCAGCTCAGGATGCTGTGGCCAGCCTGGGATGTGCCTGGGATGCTGTGGCCAGCCCAGGATGCTGTGGCCAGCCCGGGATGCTGTGGCCAGCCTGGGATGTGCCTGGGATGCTGTGGCCAGCCCAGGATGCTGTGGCCAGCCCGGGATGCTGTGGCCAGCCTGGGATGTGCCCGGGATGTGTGGCCAGCCCGGCTCTCCGGATGGAGCGCCGAAACAGTGGTGCCTATCCCAGAATAAAATTCATTAGGCTTGAAGAACCCCTGGTAGGTCATTTGTTCCGTACAGTAATGATCCTCTGAGTGAAAAGCCATTTCTGATACCGTGTCTGAACTACCCTGCCTTCAATTTCAGATAATGCCTTTGGGCTTTGTCCTTATTGCGTATTTTGAACAGATTTCTACCTGCTGCTTGTAGGAAAAGAACCCCCTCAGGTATTTGTCAACCATAATTAGGTCTTCTTGCAACCTCCTTTCCTAACCTGCACATACCCTGCTCTTGAAATGTTTCCCTGTAAGACACTCTTTTCATAGTCCTTGTGTCTCCTGTATCTGTTAAATTAGGAACTAATTAGTATACCCTTTATTTCTCAGAAGCCTATTGATAGCGAGAGGGTCAAGTCACAGGCACAGTCCCCAATGCATTTTGTGACCTGAAATGAGGGTCAAACCCACAAATACTCCCCTTAACTTTGCAGGTATAAATAGAGATGATTGTCTACACTTCACAGCTGATTTCAGTTCAAGAGTTGAAATCTGTCCCTTGCTGTGTTACAAAACAAAACCATTGGCTATAGGCACTGGGATTTATTGGATGTTTGCTTTAATTTTCTGCTCTATTTTCAGAATATCAATTTTATTTCCTGTTTGTTTTGGGGCAATGCTTTCATGTGTAGGAGAAAACATGCTCTTCCCATGGTGACAAAGTGACCAGATTAGCAAATTCAGTCGTCACTTTTGAGTATTTGTTCTTGTGCTCTTGGTTTGCTGGAAAGGTTGGTCAGAGTAGGCTTAGTCATGGGACATAAAAAATACCTCTATGTGGTCTGAAACAGCTTGTCTTCAGGATTTTTGGAGAAAAGGAGTCTGAATCACTGTTTAAAGATGCAGCACTAGAATTCCAACTTCCCCTGATTTAACAACAAACACTTGTATTTATGAAGTATTATCTTCTGCCTCAAAGCACTTGGAACTTTTGGCTGGTGTAAGACATTTAATTCAATATAATATGAAATAGCAGTGTAATATAAAAATATTTCATATAATGTTATAAGTAACAGCGCTTAAACATTTTGCAAATGGAGTGCACTGCATTTATTTGTGACAGTTTCCATAGAGCCTTCAGAAAGTGCTTTCAAGCATTTCCTGTCTTTAAAAGGGGTATTTAAGTGTCCTGCAAAAGGCATGGAATTTAAAGCATATACTTTTGAAAGGTTGAAATTATCTTCAGTCACAGAAACCGGCTTTGCTTGGGTGATCATCAGTGTTGCTGCTGGCTGGTTCCTCCTGCCATGAGCACTCCCCTGGGGTGCTGTGTGCAGCCAAGGCACCTTTCTGAACCCCCTCTTCCTGAACCCCCTCTTTCTGAACCCCCTCTTTCTGCTCTTTCTGAACCCCCTCTTTCTGAACCCCCTCTTCCTGAACCCCCCTTTCTCTAGGAGGTTTTTGGGGTTACACCTGAGTGATTCACCACAGCAGACCTGACACAGCCTTGCCACGTGGAAATAGTTTATCCTACTGAGATATTCACTTTGAATGCTTTGTCCTCATCTTTTTGTTCTGTTTCCTCAAATCACCTCAGAGAATGTGTTCTGTAGCTGCAGTGTTGCCATAGGCACTTAGATTCAGCTCATTCTCTTTCAGTTTTGTGGAAAATGGTTCTACATCCATGCCTAAAATAGGGTTTACCTGAGTGGCAGTCACTCTTAAATTGACTTCTTGTGTGAGTGTGAATTGTCACTGTGGCCATCCACTTGCTGCAAGTGTCTTGTTTAACCCCTTCTGGGAACTAATGAAAGGAACAGAGTCATCCAAGTTCAGGAACAGCAAATAAAAGAGCTCTTCTGAGCAAGTGTTCTCTAAATTTATTGACTATCAACCAGCATAACAGATGTGACTGCGTGCAGTAAAAGTCTCTCTTAAATTATTGAACACAACAAATCAGATCAACACCAAAGAAAGCTTTTACCAGTGGCAGATATATGCTTTACAAAACATAATGTTAATAAATTGTTCAACTGCCTATCTTTTTTTTAAGACTGTATACAAACCCAGTATATTTATGTCAATCATTTATCTGCAATGCTGGTTTTATTTAGATAGTGGGGATGGTATGAATTTGAGATCAAGTGTATTTATTAAAATGTTTATTACTGCATTTCAGCCATCGTTAATTTTAAAAAGAGAAAATGGTATTGGGGGTTCAGACACATTGGTGGCCACTGAACACTTTTCCTTTTTTTGGTAGTTCCTTTATTACCTAACAAAAAATTGGCATTTCTTCTTTGTAGTATCACCAACAAAAGTTAAGAAATAATTTAAAAAAATACTATTTTTAGAAATTTTCTGTTTTATTGGAGTAAAAGCATCACTGTGCATTTTAAGCTATGTCAAACTTTATTTTTTAAATTTTTTTTTTCTAATGAGAGTGGAAGTGCCAGTCAGTCTGCAGTGCAGAGAGGGCAGTGATGGGCTCAGGGTGCTCCTGCCAGAGGGCAGGGGAGGGTTCAGGGACTGGGGTGGTCCTGGTGAGCAGGAGGTATCCAGGTGACGTCATCGCTCATTAGCACCAGCTGTGTTAATGACAATGCGGCACGGCCCTGATGAGCCACAGGTGTGTCCAATAAAGATAAGGGGGGTAAAAGGGAGTGGGGAGCTGTGAGGGGGAACCGTGAGGGGGAACCCTGAGGGAGAGGAACGAGAGGAGCGGGAGGAGGAAGGATCGTGAGGAAGGAGGATCCCGAGGAGAGGCAATCCTGAGGAGAAAATCCCTGCTGCAAGGTCAGTCTGGGTTTCTGGTCACAGTCTGGATTTCTAGTCACAGTCTGGCTGGGTAAAAGCTGCAGAGTTCATCAGGAAATCTGCAGCAGTCAGAGGCTGCAGGGATCCCCACAGCAAGAGCTGCTGCAGCAGAGTCAGGGAATGGTTGGGGTCAGGATGGCTGAGGTGTAAAAGGGAATAAAGCAGGGCCATTTTCATGCTGTGATAAATGACCAGTCTGTGTTTCAGCTCATTTCTACCTTCTAACATGAGGGCTGCTGCAATATTTTTGGTATCTCTGGTCTCCACTGGTGGGGTTTTATGATTGCAAGGCTGCTGTTGTTCTTACAAGGCTGTTGTGAAATACATCAGGGTGCAGTTGATAGTAAATATAAACTCTTTAATGGAAGTGTTTCTGTGGATGAGACATAATCATGAGAGTGGAATAAACTTCTTTAAGATGTTGAGATGGTTTCAGGATAGGTCTGTTCCAGCTGGATGGGTCACAGGTGTCTCAGTGCTGTGTGTAGAGATTTCCAGAACAAAAGCCCTGGCTGGATTTTCCCCAGAACCCCAAATACAACATTAAAGATTGTATGGTTTGGATAAGTGCCTTTGCTGGTCCATGAGAGGTGGTGGGGGGGGGAAGTTATATATTTGTGTTGTAGAAGGTGTCAGAAGATTTGATGGAATCATGTTTTGTCTTTATTTGGTGAAACTGGCAATTGTCTAGATATCAAGGTTGACTTATTGCAATGTAGAGCTGAGAGATGATGAGCACAGTTCCTCCTCAGGAGATGAGACTGAGGAGACCCCTCTGCTGCTGCCTTTCAAGGTGGGCTGCTCTCTGTGTCACCTTCTCAGGCATCCTCCCCAAAAAAGACACTTCTGGGAGATGCTGCTCTCCCTGGCTCAGGTTTTAGTGCAGAAATTGTATTTCTGGGAAGTGAGGATTGAATAAAAAGGTTCTGTGTGATGGGAGGGAGCTGCTGGAGCTCAACACCCTGCTCCAAACAGGGCTGATTCAAGGGGCTGCTCAGGGCAGTGCCCAGGCAAATCCTGAGTGTCTGTGAGGATGGAGCCTCCCTGGGCAGCCTGCAGGATTTCCCTCCCCTCATAATAAACAAACTAACTCACCACATTATTCCTGAGACCTGCTCTGTGTATTTCAGAGGTCATTTCCCAATATCACTGAAGAGCTGAGCTGCTGCTGCTTTGCTGTCTTTTATCAGAGGCTGTTTGAGGGGTGTTTGCCTCAGTGCATCACACCAGTGCTGGATTAATTTGCTTTTCTGGATGTTAGACACTTATACAGAAATGCTAAAACTGTGTTTGTAGAGGAATTGTGCAATTTTCTTTTTTTTTTTTCCCCTGTGTATGTGTCTGTGTTTTTATTCTGTCCCACATAGATTCTAAATTTCAGTGGCTTTCTCAGCAGGCAAAACATTCAGGATCCAAGGAAAAACAGCAGCAAGTTGAATGTCCTTCAACAGCTGGGGGAAATTAGCAGAGTGCCAGTTAAAGCCTTGTTTGTGGGGGGAAAATAGTTATTTAACCTGACATCTGTCAAGAAATAGGAAATCCACAAGGCTTACCTGGGCACCAAGAAACTCAATGAACTTACAAGGGAGGGAAAACTTGCTTCTTTAATAAAAACAGATTAAAATAAAATAATTATTAAGAGTGTCTGGAAACTTAGTGGTTTTCAAATCAGATGCAGTAATAGGAAAAATCCTGATTACCCAGGAACTCTTTTTGAATTTGTATATAAACCTTAAAGAGTTAATTGTTGCAAGGAAAATATTGTTGGAGAACCATTAGACCTTAAAGAATACTCTATAATGTTCTTTAAATATGCTTTGTATTGTTATTTATCTAAAATATTCAGGTTTTTACCCACTCTGTGTACAGTTGCCTTTGGGTATTTTGGAAAAAACAATTAAATATGACTGAACATGACATTATAATTACGAAGTAAATATGCTCTAATTGAGTAATTAACTCAACATTTCTTCCTAAAGGCATTGTAGGAACAAAGTCATGTTACTGATCAGATTTCAGATTCTTTATTCTGAAGGAGGAAAAAAGGCTCCCATTCTCCAATATGGCTGGCTGGAGCTAAGACTTCTTAAGATGCCTTAATTTTTAATTTTAATATGTAATTTTTGGGATTTAATATACATTATTGATACCTCGGATGTTGTTCTAACGCTTTTTGTCAGATGAAATAATCTTTTTCATAGACAAAAAAGAATACTCATGTCTCTTTGCTTGTATGTCAGCTGAACTCTTTTGTTACATTCAACTTCATGTACTATTGGCAGAAATAGTAATTTTGAAATGCAAGCTGTGTGATGCAGCTGTTGGTAGCAGAGTTCCTGAATTTTAGCTCCAGGAATGCAGCAATGAGCTGTGTGAGAAGCAAATGTCATCTGTGTGAATACAGGAATGAAAATTGGTGTGTGTTGAGGACAGGGGCAAATGAATTATTGCACTGAGTACACTGCATGGGGGATTTATGTTGAGCCTTATTTCTGGTGCAGATTGCAAATATCAAGAGAGGCTAAGGCTGATCTGTGATGCCAAACTTTGCTGGGTGTTCCATCCTGTGGCCTCCATTTAGTTCACGAAATAACATTTTCCATATGCAAATATCAGACGTTTGAAATAAGTGTGAAGGGGTCTGATTTCCTTGGGATGAATTTCAAATATTAACAGCCAAGTCAGCAAATGAAGTCACAGAAACCCAAGGGTCATTAAGGGAACCCAGAAAATCCAGAGTGTTCATTCCTCTCTGGAGCTGTGAACATGACATGGCTCATGCAGGGAGGAGAGCTTCATCTGTGTGCTGGAATTCACAGATGATAATTAAATTGGCTATTATTGCTTTTATAAATTGTATACTGCCTGTTATTATTGCCTGTTATAAATTGTATAGATGCACAGAGTGTTTTCAGGTGTAATTTAAATTCAAATTGGTGTCTTTAGAGAGAGGTAGAAGGCATTTATGGGGTGAAAATTGAAAGTGATCAGGTTTAATTGTGGGTTTAATGGAACTTTAGTGTGACTGTGTTCAGGAGCAATAGCCAGGAGTGGATTACATGAGATTTTTTACATCACTTTCACCTAAGTGAAAACTTTAAGTGAAAAGCCTGAGATTTGCAGCCATCAGTTGTGTTCAGTGGCAGCAGCATCAGAAGTGGAATTCATAAATCAGTGAAAGGCTTTAGCCACAGCACTGCAATATCTTCCCTGGCACATCCTCACTGGCTTGGGCTGAGTTGCACCAGCTCTGTGACTGTGAAATGTTTGTTAGCAGGAGTTTGGGATGTAGCAGCACACACTGCTGGGGTCTCAAAAAATTCTCCAGTTTTCTTTGAGATTTGTTTGCTGTTTGTTCAGTGTAACAAGGCTTATTGCTTAAATCAGGAATGAGCACATTCATGAGGGAATATGCTGAAAAAACCAAATCCTTAATTTAGTTTTTTGGGTTTACATTATGACCAAAAGAGTTAATGCTTCCATTTAAATGTTGGATTTGAAAGGGGTTGCAGTGAATTGGATTTGCAATGGCACAGTGATGACTGGAACAGAGTAACTCTGAGCATCTCTTGTCTTTTCAGCCATTATGGCAAAAGTCAGAAATAAAAGCAGAGAGTGAAAGACTGAGCTGAACGTGACTTGAAGGCTTTTCTCTGCTTTAAGGCAAAGGGTGTCAAGAAAGATCATAAGAGAGGAAAAATTGTGTCCCACCTTGCATGCACTGAAAAAGCTGTTATTCATGCCAGGAAATCAGTCAAAAAATGACAAGAGGGACTTGCTAGTGGCAGTTCTTAAAGACAACCAAAGCATTTTAAAATAAAATTTAAAGAAGTTCAGAACACAAACTTTAGAAAGATTGAGCATGGGGCTTTACAGGTGCCTGGCAGAATCCCTGGGAATGTATCATGGCACACAGTCAAATGTGAAGTGCTTAAAAAAGGATCACATCTCCAAGTATGAATAATTCAACAAAACACTGCAGGAAGTTTTTAATGCTGAGAATGCAACTTCTGCTACTTTCTATGAAACGTTATGCTTAGACATCTCCTTAAGTGCTTTTAATTTGCAGTGTGGTTTACACAGCTCGGAGTATTTCTGTGCAGAGATATGCATTTGACTGGAACATACATCCTGCTGTACAAGGCAAACCTTGTATCTAAATAGGTACATATGGGTCAGCAGTTCTTGATCTGTATTCCCATGCTTAACATTCTTATTGAGAGCTCTGCTGCTATCTTGCGGTGCCTTGAATTTGCTCTGATTTCCCCACAACACCTCTTTATTTTATTTTTTGGGGCACGTATTCTTGAGATTCTGTCTGTTGTGCTTCAATTTGGGTTCTGGTGGAGAACATCAGTGCCCAAAATGCACAGAGTGTGCCTAAGGGTTTTGGTATGACTGCTGTGGGGCCAGAAATAATTGCTTATTTATGAGAAATACGGGTGGGGGAAGCCCTGTGTGGAGCCAGCTCTACAAATATCAGAGGGAAAGAAATTTATTCTTTTAGCATGTGTTGGTGGTGTTTGATACTTCAAAAGGGATGTGCTGTGAGCTCAGCTAGATGGTTTAATCCATTGGTGGATTTGATTGCTTGTCTCCCTACATCATGTTGGGATACTATTTTAGAGCACTATTTCCAGCTAGAATTACTGCAGGAAATGGAAAGCCCCACTTGTCATCTTAGGATTTAAACCTCTAGCTGGTGTAGCTGGTTCTGATAACAGCAGTAGAAAGTATCTGAACCTGATTGTGCAGCTACAACACGCTGAGCAAAGATCTGACAGACTGTCAGGTACTGCTTGGGAGATGAATGTGAAGACTGGAGCATGGACATCTAGAGGATCTTTCTGTATTCTACTTTATTTTCATGTTAGGATGTAGACTTTCTGAAAGTCCACACCTCCACAAAAGCTATGCTCCTTTCCTTTTGGAAGGCTGAAAAAGAAATATGCTCTCTGAAGTTATTTACTTCTCCTCTTATATATTTACATGGTCATGATCCCTGTAATATGAACATCTTCCAGTATTAAAAACTCTCTTCATCTTCCTAATGTGCCAGGTCAATGGGCTTGGAAAATTAATTTTCTTTCTTCATCAGTTATGCTGTGTGTGCTTATGTGAAGATATCACCCTAGGAGGTGCATGCAAAGAAATTAATAAGGCATTTAATTTTAGATCTGTGCTCTGAAATGGTGTTTAGTTACTGATGTCACCAAGGCTGGAACAGAGAATCAGTACTGGGGTGTTTTATCCCTGTGTCTGGGTGTAAATCTGAGAGAACAAACCTTGCCCTGGTGCTCCTGGGTGCACAGGCAGGTTTTGTGGTGTGGTTAGAATCATGGGTTGGTTATTTTGTCCTACTCTAGCTGTGGTGATCCAGGAGCAGGGCTCCTGTGGGTGCCCCCACACAACTCTTGTGCCATGATTTATCTTTTTCCAGTTCTGCTGGCTTGCTTTTTCTCTGCCTTTGTGTCCCCTTGTCACTCCAGTCTTCTCCAGAATAAACAACCAAACCAAATTTGGGTTTTTTTTTTCCCAACTGCACCAGCTGTTCTCCTCCATACCCAAATTTAGTTTTTCTGGTCCTGATTTTCAGTGATGCTGGCCTTATTTCACATTCCTGACACAGTTACCTGGGCACTGTTCTCCCTGGGACACTCCCCTGTAGGACTCCAGTACCTTCCTCAGCTAAGTGTGAGGTTTATTCCTCTCTGACAGCTCCCTCTAAACTGTGTGTGGGGTCTGGCCACCTCTAACTCCTGTCAGCTCCTCACTTTATCACTCCTGGAGTTTCTCATGCCATGGCCAGTGGTTTTCCATGCCCTCTTAGGCTGCCCAGGCCAGGCTGAGCCATCTGCCTGCAGCCCAATTATTCTGAGCGGCCTTAGCTTCAGTAATGAGTGCTGTATATTAATGAGTGAGGAGGGTTCTCCTCTCTGTCAGTGCAGCCTTTCCCTGGTGCTGATCAGTTGGGTGCTCAGGAGGTACCAGCCTTGGAAGGAGGCTGATGGAAACAAATGAGCACAGCTCTGTGAGGAGTCAGTGCACACACTTGTGAATTTTGGACCAGATGCTTTATGATCAGGATGTGTGTAACTTCCTTCTTGGATGCAAATTGCACAAAGTGTGTTTCTCTGGAATGCAGATATTGAATATTCTCTTGAATGCCATCATCAGATGGGAATCTGATAGGAAAGGGGGCTGTTTTCTAGGAGGAATTAAACCTCTCTTCCCCCCTAACATACACATACTTATTACTAGGCACCTCCAGGGCTTGAATAACAACCCAGATACACAGATATTTCTGATTTTTATCTGCCTTCTTTCCAGTGTGTGCATCATGAGGCATTTCTTATTTTTTGTTTCCAAATAGCTGGAAAAAAATTATCTACTCTTGGGAACCATTGGAATGTCTTTGAGATGTCTGCAGTTGCTCTGTGCCTACACAGCTGTGGGTTTATATAGGCTTTTATAGAAGTCTAATTTGCTTAGTGGACCAGGATGAATAAGTGACTGTGATTGGAAGGATCTAGCTGTGTTATGAAAGATTGTGAAAGCAATGGAGTAGTATGCAATAAGAGAGAAATGATCCAAGTTTCCATTCTGAGAATTGTCATTTCTTCATATGTAAAGCTGATCACTTGGCATGGATTTCATTTTACCTCACTGCAGGTGTTTAATTGTCTGGTTAGAGCTAATCCTCCCGAGCTGGTGTGCAGTCAGTGGAGAGGAAGGCAGCCATGGCCAAAGAATGTGATGGATCCATGAAGCAGGTGGGGCAGGCTGCTTTTTTGGGAGCTGCTGAACTCTGCCTTGGCTGTGGAGCTAAAGCTTTGGTGACTAAGTTACACTAAATGCCAGATTTCAGATTGCTGGAACTACTGAACTGAATTCTGAATACTGAATTCTCTACCTTATGCTGCGTGTTGGTTTTTATTTTGGTTGTCAGCAACTGAAGCATAGAGTCAAGAAAGGAGTTCTGTGCCTGTTTTAGTTTTCAGTCCCCTGGCTTTCAGGTGGCCTGTGTGAAGGCCAAGGCTCTCAGTGTATACTTCCTGCCTGGGTGCATGCTGTTAAACAAAAGAAATCAGCAAAGAAAAGCATGATGAGGAAAATAACTGGGAAAAATCCCAGTTGGAAATCCATGGAAGCTGCTCCTTGAGGAATATCACTGTGTTGTGAGAACAATTCATTTTCCCTGAGATTATGTTTAGGAGTGGGAAATGTTGTGAATGCAGAACTTCAGGTGAGAGAGGAGCTTTGCAGAGTCAGAGAGGAGTGTTTGGGAGTGTCAGAGAGGGATGGCAAGTGTGGCAGAAGGTGCAGCATCAGGGCAGCAGTGCTGTTATCAGTTCAGGCTTTGCTCCCTGGCTGGTGAGTGAGGGTGCCTGAGCTGGCTGGCCTGTGCCAGACTCACAGGACAGACTCATATCTGGGTGACAGCAGCCCTCTGGTTTGTGTGGGCTGTGCTTTGGGGTGAGCAAATGCAGCATGCCTGGTTTTGGGAGTGCCACTTGTGAGTTGTGGAGAGCTCCTTCTCTAGCAGGGTCTCAAAGAAAAGATAAACTAAGGTGTGAAATTGATTTGGTTTTATGGACTTGGTGACTTTGAGCGTTGGAGATGCTGGCAAATGGGATTCTGCCTGCCAGAGCCTGGATTTCCAGGTGGGATGTGCTGGATCTGTGATTTCAGCCACAGAGAGAGCCTTGTCCCCCAGGTGCAGCCAGGGGAGTAATGCTGCTGGTGACATCAGAGGAAAAGGGGAACCTGTCTTGGCACAGAAAGCTTTTATCATCATAAATAAAGGGTGGTACACTCTTTGTTGTATCTGTGCCACCTTATCACCTCAAAACACATGCATCTCTTCAGATTTCTCCCTCTCCCTGCTGCAGGCAGGGACACAAGGTCCTTCTGTGCCATCCCATGATCTCTTCAGGGCCTCTTTGCCCAGGGTTTACAGCTCTGGCCCTGCCATGCTGCCCTTGGCACAAGGGCAGTGCCCAAGTCCTGCTGTGCCCTGGGAGAAGGGCTGTGCCCAGCGCTCTGATTTGTGAAAAAGCTGTTTCAGCTTCCTGGAGAGCACCAGGCAGGTTCTCCTCTCAGAAACTGGCATCTGCAGTGGGATGGACCAGCTCAAAGCAATGCTTGCCCTTCTCATGAGATGCTGGTGAAATCATTTAACTTTGTCAACTCAGCTGTGAAATCTGAATTTTGAAAATAGGAAGTAAGGGGATTTTTTAGTTAAATAACAACCTTTAAATGCAGTGTTTACCATCGGTGGCTTCCAGTTTAATCTTTCTGAAGAAATCACTAACATATGTTTTGCCTCTTTGAAAAGCTATTCTGCAATTTTGCATGGGGCTGTCTCTGATGTTTTCTGTCATCGTTTCACCATTTGCTTTTGAATGCTCATTTACTGTCTGTGCCTGGTAATGATACAATGACTCAAAACAAGAGAATGTTTCGGGAAATGTATGGATTTAAGTGGGAGTAATTTACTTAAAATAATGTAACTGTTTTTGTAACACTACTTTTCTGATTAAGCCATTGTACTGCAAATAACTTGAAATAAGGACAATGAGGATCCCCCAGTCTACATGTGGAAATGTTGCAAGATATACATTTTTACAGAAACATTTCCAATTGGTGTACTTTAAAGATCATCCTGGTAGCTTTGAGTTGCCTGCTGTCCTCGGGCTGTCTGTGGGTAACAGATTTTTGAGCATCTCTGCCAGGCTGAAGAATCTCTTGCAGCAGTGTCTGAATTGTGCTGTTTGATCCAAAAAGGGTTTTTAGAAAATGAAGCAGACCTGACCTGGGGAGATGAAGTGGAAGTGACCCCTGACACTTCCCAGTTAAGTTCCCACTGCTTGCTGCTCCTCATTGTTATCAGTGTGCACCTTCCTAGACATCTGAATTTGCTTAGTTACAGCCACCAAGTATTGAATATTGTAGGGATTGTTCTATTAAGTTGAAAGGGTCATGAGGTGTGTCAGAACACACTTTTGTGTGCTCGTGCTCATTAATTCTGATCAATTTTTAAAACTCCTACATAAGAATAAATGTAAAACTATTTCTAGTCTTTCATTGAAGATACTATCCTGTTTGACATTTGTTATACCTGTTATTTTCAGTTCCCTGGACTTTCAGGCTTGCATATGGGTTGGAAGTTATTGGGGGCTATTCCGATGTGATGGTTCCTCCTTGTAGGAGAAGGGATCCAGGTGACGTCATCGCTCATTAGCACCAGCTGTGTTAATGACAATGCGGCACGGCCCTGATGAGCCACAGGTGTGTCCAATAAAGGGGATAAAAGGGAGGGGGGAACCGTGAGGGGGAACCGTGAGGGGGAACCGTGAGGGAGAGGAACGAGAGGAGCGGGAGGAGGAAGGATCGTGAGGAAGGAGGATCCCGAGGAGAGACAATCCTGAGGAGAAAATCCCTGCTGCAAGGTCAGTCTGGGTTTCTGGTCACAGTCTGGATTTCTAGTCATAGTCTGGCTGGGTAAAAGCTGCAGAGTTCATCAGGAAATCTGCAGCAGTCAGAGGCTGCAGGGATCCCCACAGCAGGAGCTGCTGCAGCAGAGTCAGGGAATGGTTGGGGTCAGGATGGCTGAGGTGTAAAAGGGAATAAAGCAGGGCCCTTTTCATGCTGTGATAAATGAGCAGTCTTTGTTTCTGATCAGTTTTTACTCTCTGACAAGGGGGCTGCTGCAGCACTTTCTGTCCAGTGGTTAGAAACAACAAGGACAAAGCAGCTCAGCCATGGAAGAGGAGTTAACCTGCCCTCACCTCCTTCCTCCAAACAGGAGGGCACAATGCTTATGGCAATTTTTAAATAGGCTGGATGTTTTGAGGCCTTCTGTTACGTTTTTGTTGGTTTGGGTTTTTGTGTTTTCCTTTTTTTTTTTTTTTTAAATTTTTTTTTGTTTGTTTTTTGTTTTTTGTTCTCCAATGAGCAGTAGAAACACAGAATCTCGTGACCAGCATTCAGGTGCTCTCAGATGAATGGTTTATGGGGAATTTCTTGCTGCTTTTGTGCTGCTGATCCTGCAGAGTGTGGAGCACGCTGAGAAAGGAACACAAAGGCCTCAGCTTTCACCATCTTTGGTGAGATGTGCAAATTCCAAAGCCAGAGCAGCAGGCAGAGCCTTCTCCCAGTGCTGACACAGCTCTAATCAGGTGCTCTGCAGGCCTGGTGTGGATCTGCCCTGTGTGAATTCTGTGATGGTCAGTGCATCTGCTTCTTTATAAACAGGAGCTTTTCTTTTAGAAAGAACCTGCACAGACTGCCTCAAACATTTGTGTGCACCCACCGTAGAAAGGTCACAGAGAAGCAGCTGAGCAGTCTTTGTGTAGCCCCCAGGGGGACAGGAACTGTTTTGGGTTTTTGTGTGGCAGTTCAGTCTGAGATGTGAAGCAGATGCTGGCTCTCCTCATACAGGTGCTGGCAAAGGTTGTTTCCTGCTCATTTTCCCCACCCCTTATTTTCTCTCGCTTAGCTCCCCTCTTTGCTGTGATTTCAAGCCTTATTTAGGTTGGAGATGCTCATAAGTAGCAGAGCAAGCCCAGAGTGCTTATTTTTGTATCTGTATGTTACACATGCTTAATATTTAAACTTGGAACATTCAGCAATAAGATAACAATAGATTAAAAAATATTAGAGAGAAGTCTGCATGCTGGAAATAGAACATATTGCTATAGGTACCAAATAGCCCAGTAAAATTATTTTCCTCTATGCAAAGTGCTATAAAAGTGACTAAATCTGTTAATGCTATAATACCTCTAGTACAAAGGTCTAGTTTGAGTAACTAAATGGTTTTGGGTTTGTTTGGGTTTTTTAAGTTATTGTTTTATATCACCTGAGTATTAACCAAGGCACTGTTTTCCCTTGTATAGCATGGTTTGCATTCATGTGGTTGGTGATTTTCTGTGTGTTTGTTTGAGGGGAGGTTCACAGGGGTTTCCTTTTCCCTGGTTTGTTGTATGTGCAGCATCCTCTTGAGGGTTTTGTGGATGAAAGGAAATAGAGAGAGAATGGAAGAATTTCATTCTTCCCTTAATTCAAATTTTGCCCTTTTTTGTCATGATTTCTTTTAACCACCTTAAAGATGCCAAGTCACAAAGAGCCCTTGTGTTTTCTTACTTTTATTTTGTCTGAAGCTATTAAAAATGAGAACATTAATTAGATGACTGAAATTAGGAGAAACACTAAACTTCTATTTTATTTACTTAATTCTTAGGATTTGATTAAACTTTTTGTATAGTTTGTTTCAAAACTTTCCTCTCTCCACTTGGTTTTAGTGATGTTTTGTTGGTATAATTCTAAGCGGCAAGGGAAGAAAATCAGATTTTAAAAATAGAATAAATGTGTTTTTTTGGAACACTGAGATTAATAGCTGAAATAAAACTCAGTTTTGACACTGAAGCATCTTATAATACCTTTTCCTTTGAAACTGCATTTCAAGAAGGGAATGCATCTTTAATTTATTAGGATATCGCATGCATAATCTAAAATTAGGTAAATGCATCTTAAAATAATTTTTTTGCCTTTCTGGAAAGCAACAAATAATTTTTGAGTGCCTGTCTTGCGTGTGTGTGCTGATGTCTGGTTTTCACTGAGGATTTAGTAGGTACCTCTGGAAGTTAGAGAGATTATTTATTTTTT
>VXBR01001403.1:93378-154072 GCA_013400215.1 Cisticola juncidis | reverse complement strand
GATATAGTAGATATTATAATATATAATAATATTTAAAATATATAATGTTTAAAATATTATGCATTATTAGGTATATTTTATAGAAATGTGCTTTAAGGCTGTTCTCCTGCCATCCCCAGGCACAGCAGGCTGGGTGCTGCCACTCCCATCCCTGTGGTTTTGCCTCATGTCTCGTGTTCTCCAGCCTTGGGCTGCTTTCCCTGCTGCCTTTGGNTGTTTTATCCCAGTTTATTCACTGGTTGTGGCTGAATTTAATGGCAAGAAGGCCCTGTGACAATATCACCTTATTTTCTGTTGGGGGTCCAATACAAACCCCCAGGGCTTTTCTGAAAATGACTTGGGCAGATGATTCACTTTGCTTAAATACTTCTCATGTGTCCCTGCTGAACTCCATCCTGTTTAAAAGACTTTTTCTTCAATTCACAGAGTTAATTTTAAATTCAGATCCTGTCCTTCAGAGTGTTTGCTTTACCTCCCAGCTTCACAGTTACCTGCTTGTTTAATAACACTGTTCACTGTTTAATCACCCAGATCATTAATTGAGCAGAATCAAACCATGGAACAGAATCAGATCCAGGGCAGGCACTGGGCACCTCCCTGTGCCACCTCCTGCAATGATATACCAATCTTTTCTTGCTTGTAGGTCCCTAGAATTCTTATGAAACTATTGTAAAAGACCAAATAAAACTATTAATAAATCAGGAGAGCTGGACCCTACTGCTTCTCCCTTGCCTGTGAATTCTGTTGCTCAGTTCTGGAGGAAATTGGTTTTCTTTGATGCTGTGTATTCATGACGGGTCCGTGTCTCTTGCTCTTTTTCTGCTTGTCCTGCAAGCACTTGCTGATGCTTATTTTACTTATTCCAGTTTTTTTTCCCCTCTTTATTTGAAACTGAAGTTAAGCTGGGTGTAGATTTGGCCTCCTTTTTTTTTTTTTTTTTTTAAATTGCACTTACCATTTCTGAGATCTCCCCTGTCTTCCATGAGCTCAAGCCAGCAGCTTTGAGGTTACTTCAGAAAGTGCTTGAAATATTCTAGGGTGCAGTACCAAAGTAGCTGAAAGCATGGACATGATCCAATTATGTTTCCCTTTTACAGTTGCAAAGGATGCCTGTTCTGGTTTGGGGTTTATTTGTGCTAACCATCATGGATTGATGGATTTTTCTTTTTTTTTTTTAGTAAAAATTGATGCAAAAATGTCATGTATTACTTAATCCTTCTTGGAATCAGATATCAAATGCTCTCCTTTTTCCATTGGTTAATGGATCAATGTTTTCCATGTTCTTCCTCATTGACAGATATCTCACTCACTGAGTGGGGTTTTTTTTGTGTTCTTTGTGCTTCTGGTTTGACACCTCTCACTTCAATGCTTTATTTATATTTTACATTTTTCCCATGTGCTTGAGCTGGTCTCACACATGATCTCAGCAATGTCACCAGTTTCCTGTTTTGTGTTTGCTTTGATTCAAACAGCAGTTAAATCACTGAATGAACCAATCTCATCTTTTACTCCTCTGCTTTGGGGGGAAAACACAGCTCTGCAGCAGTTCCAAGGTGTGCAGTTTTAGGGTTCTGCTGCTTTTACAGTGGTAGGGGAAAAATGACACTCCACATCAGGATTGGACTATTTTTTCATTTAAATAATTAATCTGAGCACAAATTTCTCTGAAATAGTTGTATGACTAACTAGATGAGGTCTAACCCCCTCAGAAGTTGTGGCTGTGTCATTAATTTAGCCCTGTCTTGTATCAAATGGTCACTGCATAGTTGGGGTGTTTTTATCATGCTTTTTTGAGGTAGTTAATAGGTGGCATGACAGATGGTATTAGAATTCAAATTCCACTTGAAATCACTGTGTATTTTAAGTGTTCTTGGTAATGGCAGTTTTGGTGATTTAGTTGTGAGCTTGCAGTATCAGGTGCTTTGTGCAATGTGTTCATTTCCTGTGCTGGAGAACCTTACCTGGTGCCTTTGTGACTTAACTCTGATCTTTGATACCTGAGTCTGTTGTTTCTGCATCTGTTTTAGTTCTGTAAATCTGCATTTTATCAGAAGTGAAAAATCTTATCTTTTCCCAGGGCTTTGTAATCCAATTCTTTAACATAAATGGAATTTTCTGTTTGATTATATTCAGATACTTAAATTCATGATCACAGAAGGGCTGGAGAGAGCAGAGCTCTGTGCAGCAGCTGGACACAGTCAGCAGCACAAATTCCTGCTGGGGGGTGGTGGGGATTAGCAGGGTGGTGATGCTGGGGATCACAGTGCTCAGTGATTTATTGCTTTTGGGTGGGGGCTCAATCTCCACTTCCTAGCTCTGGTCAACATCCAGCTTAATAATGGTGCATTTGGTAGCATGAAACTGTATTTGTAGCAGGGAAATTGAGTGGAGTATTTCAGTGCTACACTGCAAAATGAAAAATATACCCAAATCCAGGAACTGCAGCTCTCAGGTTGCAGCAGGGTTTTGTGGTGGGGAGAAGTGAGTGCTGTAGGTGAAATTTCAGCATGGGGCCTCACGAGTTCAGTAGGAACTGTGCTCTCCTTCCTTCCCAGGAATTAACCCTGAGCATTTAGGTTATAGGGTGGAATTTCACTCTCCCTGAAACTTTGGCTATGCTGTCTTTGATAATATTTTGCTCAGTTCTTGAATGTAGCTGTGGGAGCTTCACTCTTCTATTCAAGCTATTTCTATAAAGTACCTCCAGAACAAGCAATTTCACTGCCATTGGTCATTTACTACACATCCTGTCTGCAGCCTCTGAGCTTCATAAAACAGACAGATCTTTATCAGTAATCAATACTTGTAATATTTGTTATTATAAATCTGTCATTACTGACTCGTCATTTGAAATTAATTTGAGGCAAAGCACTTTGGTATGGGACTGCTGATGGTATTAGGAGCAGAACCAACAAAACCACCAAGAGCTGGATCCTTAACTTTGCTGGCAAATCAAAGTCTAAATGCCTGGATTGGATGCTGGTGTGGAACCTAACTAATAGAAATAATAATGATGCAGTGTGACGCATTCCCAAACTGCAGAAAAGTCTTCATTAAGAGGCAGCAGCTGTTTACTTACAGGAGCACATGGCCTAGTCAGCATGATAAGAACACTGTGGAGAGGGATCAGCAAGTTTGCTTTTGGTGGGAAGCATCTTTCTCCTCCATTCTAATGGGTCAGTATTAAAGGAGAGCTGGAGTTGGAGAATAATAGGAGTAATTTTCCATTTATTTTTCCTTTCCAGCCTGCCTCAGGCTAGGGAGGTCAAATAGATGCTAAGAGAAAAACTGCATCTGGAGCTGGTCTGAAAATAAATACGTATCCCATGAGTGGTGCTGTGTACAATTTGCTTAGCCTTGGAAAACTAAGTTTGTCTGCCACTTGATTGCCTGCTTCATCGAGGAAATCTGCTTAGCCTGTAGGATTCTGAAAGCTCTTTTTCTTCAAGATGTGGGGGATGTGAATTAACCATTTCCCATTCCTTGTTTCTTTCAGCTTTCCCTTTCACATAGCAGAGTCACATTACTCATCAGCTTCCTCTGGCTGCTTTGCAGCTAGGAGGGTTTTCAGTGAGCAGAGACAAGCTCTGGGTTTCCCTGCTCTGTGATGAGACTAAAACAGCCTGAAAATCTCATGGCAGTGCCTGACATAAAATAACATCTGACTATCACATCCTTCCTTGAATTTTCAAATCTTGAATGCTTTCTAGGTGGAGGCATGTCCTGCTGCACTGTGTGTCAGTGTAATTGTATTTATTCCACCTGCTTTAATTCATTTGTAGTGCAGTCAGTGCTGTGGTACCTTGGCACTGCACATACAGCTATGAAAGTGAATCTCAAGTAGTTATTTCCATTCAAGAGGAGCTTGCCAAGTGCTGGTCTGAAATGTCTTTCACCTGATACTGTAAATGAGACAGAGTTAAAGTGGTCTTCCCTTGGCTTTGTCTAGCAGTGTACAGGAGCCCATCTGTGCTGTTTAATAACCCTGTTTCTGCACTAATCTCGAGGCAGCATGGTCAGCAGGAGGCTTTGGGCTTGCTTTGATCTGATTCCCTGGCTGGCTTTCCACCCTCTGCCCCCATAAATAAATACAGATTTATTTTGTGGCCTGTGTGTGCACTCTCTGGAGCTGCTCAGGTGTGAATGGGAGCACCAGTCTGAGCAGTGGGCAGGGCTTGAAGCTCAACTGTGCAGGAATAAGATCTTAGGCCTCCTCTTACCTGTCCCTCAAATTATGGGCACAGGCAAACTCACAAGTCCACAACAAATTAAATAATCTCTTAAATATGATACAGGACATACCTAAACAAGATGTTCTTAATCAAAGTTTGCTGTTGTGGCTTTGTGTAGGTTCTGTGTTGCCCCTTTTTAACAGGGCTTACTTTTTCTTCTGTAAAGTGCCTGGGCTAAAACTCAGTTAATCTTTCACAAGTTCTTGCAGGACTGAACTGGAGCATAGTCTGAAGAGCAAAGCAATCTGTTCTGAAATTTCAAAATTGTCTCCTCTTGAAGTGACTGAGGCATTAATTTGAGTCACTGGAAAAACTTCACTGAAGAGGCACAGGTGACTTAGCTGTCTTTACTGAAACACTGGAACAGCTGCTTGCGCTTGAAAGAGTAATTTTACTTTTTGTACAGATAAGACCTTCTCAATATCATCCCCAGGTTACCTGATGTGTATATTCCATGTTTATGTTTGGGCGAATGCATATACTTCACTTTTGGCTAAAGAAGCTGCAAAACTCGGGACTGCTGCGTTTTACCATTTAGTCTCATTTCCCTGGGAGGCCCGCGCAGTGATACAGAACCTCCTGTTCTTTCCAGCAAACAGAAGCAATGAAGATACAGAACCTCCTGTTCTTTCCAATAACAGAAGCAATGAACATCCCTCTCGTAGCTCCTCTGCTGTATTTTATTTTAATTTCTTTTCCCCGCAGGTTCCAACTATGGGAGCCCGCGCGCGGCTCACGCCAACATGAACGCGAACGCGGCGGCGGGGCTGGCCCCGGAGCACATCCCCACGCCGGGGGCAGCGCTGTCGTGGCAGGCGGCCATCGATGCGGCCCGGCAGGCCAAGCTGATGGGCAGCGCGGGCGCCGCGCCCATCTCCACGGCCAGCTCCACGCAGAGGAAGCGGCAGCAGTACGGCAAGCAGAAGAAGCAGGGCACGGCCACGGCCACGCGCCCGCCGCGCGCCCTGCTCTGCCTCACGCTCAAGAACCCCATCCGCAGGGCCTGCATCAGCATCGTCGAATGGAAATATCCTTTGGTGGCACTGCCCGGGGTCTGGCCTCTGCCAGGGCTGGGGGTGCATGCATGACACCTTTTTTCATCTTCAGACTCAGATGTTGATTATTTATTTTCTATCCTAGTCTCACAAGCCATGAGTGCTACAGCCTGTCCAGCTAACACACTAAAAATGGAACCTCTTCTCTCTCTCTCCAAGGCTTTTTAAGGATAAATTGTCCAATTAAGAAAGGACACCTGAATTATTGTTACTTTTAACACAATAACCAACCACCCATACTCCACAATGCGGATGGTTCTACCCAATTAAAAGAAACCACGCAAAATCATGAGAAGATGAAAAAGAAGGACTTAGCCTATGCCCTAAATCCTCCTTCTTGCTTTATATCTATTACTCTATTCTAAACCCTTAAATCCTAAGTTTTGCACCCTGTGAGATCACACACTTCTATTCAAACTCACACCCACAATCCCAGTGCTGTCACTCAGTTTTGGGAGCCTTCTCCACAGCCTCAGGTCAAATGCAGTGTTTGCTTGGGGGTCAGTGCCTGCCAGCACAGAAAGCCTGGAATTCTCAGTAGCCAGAATTCCAACACCTCAGCTTGGAAGACACCACTGGGCAGAACTTGAAGTGCAGGAATGATTTTTGATGTCGTAATTTTGATGTCTTAACTGAGGTGGTTTATGCTGAAGGGGGGTGTCCCAGGAAAAAGGATTAGAACTGAAACCCTAAGTGTACCCCAGTGGGAAACCACTGGGAGCTTGAGTGATAATAGCTTAGTGGTTGAATTCTGCCCTTTGGGAAGGAATGGCCCAGGCTGAAATGTGTGGGAGATACTCAAGGTGTCTGAGGTCAGAACTGATCTGATTCTATGGGATTGATAGTGGCTGCTGGTTTTCCCTTTTTGAATTTTTATTGTTTTTTAGAGCTGTCTCCAGTCCAAAGCTCTGGTACTTTGAATCATACACTTTTTTTGTTAAACATGTGACATGACTTTTTCTACAGTATAGATAAAAGAATTGGGCAAAAGGACAAGGTAAAAAAATCCAAAGGTATGCAGTGAGACCCTGAGACTGGGCTGAGAACTGTTAATTATATTGGAATTGCAGTTAAAATCATAAGGCTCAGTAATGTAAGGGACAATGGTTATCTAGAAGAAGGGAACAAGAAATGCAGTTAAAGTAACGTGTCCAAATGCAGAACCAGGTCTGACAGCTGAGCAGGACACAGAGGGTGCCACAGATGAGGGATGGTGGCCACTGAGCAGAACTGCAGAGTGCAGGGGTCAATGCTGCTTCCCTGGGAGGTCAGGGGCACTCTGAGCTTTGCTTTATTTTTGTTGTCTGCAGAGCAGAGCCCTTTCAGTCACCCAGGTCTGATCAGTTCAAGCTGGATTCGAGTCTTTGGTGTGAAACTCAGAACTAAAATGAAGTATGCCTCCTCTGCATCCTCAAAGAGAAACCAGCATCAACCCTGAGCAGCAATCACAAGCTAAAGGGGTTCTTAGGGAAATAGAAAAGAAAAAGAATGTTTTTAGGGATAGATAAGCACATCAAGGAAAGGCAGTACAGAACTTGGCAGTAGTTAATATGATAAAAAAATGAATTAAGGCATTTAAGACAATGTGATAATATTATTCCTTTGGGTGTCTGGTGGGATGTTGGGTGAAAACAGAAAATGAGTATATTAGGTATTGCTGACATGGACAGACTTTTCAGATGAAGAACTTGTTAAAAATGCTCCTGTCAATCCTTCCATGTCCTTAAACTACCTGCCTGCCTGCCTTTCTTCTTCAGATGCTAATTTTTAATCCCCTGATTAAGTTTGCTACTTTTTATTGCTTCTGACATAAGTCTGGTACTTTAAGCATGGGATGATGGGTGATGACTAACAGGATAAAACTGAATATTGGCTTGCTTAGCAGCACCCCAGTCACCACACATCTTCAGAGAAATCACAGAGTGACATCTGATAGATAAGGGAGATCAGCAGTGAAAAATGGGAATGAGGAGCTGTAAACCAGGGTACAGCACTGCTGAGATCAAGAGAGGTCCAAACAGTGCAATTAAAGGCACACAAAGGTGCTGAAGCTTGGACTTAGGGCTTTGTTTGGTTTTAGGGGAGCTGATGGAAGTATTTTAATTTTTTTCCCATCAGAACCTCTCATGGGACATCTGGAGTTTGTAAACATGGAACACTCCAATGACAACAAACAATATCAAAGGGTTGTGACAAGGTTTAGTTTAATTCTGTATTCTGACTTTTTCTCAGTAGTTTTTAGCTTAATTTGTTGTACCACTAAAGTTTAAACTAATAGATATTAAAAAAATCAAATAGTACGTCAGTGGTGTTCCTTAGCCAAAAATTACAGTGTTGAGAGCCTGAATGAGCAATTGCATTCAGGAAATGAAGTAATTACCTTATTTTGCAAAGATTTAGATGTGTATTTAATTTTCTGCCTTTTGTGCAATGCATTTGTAGATATTAGAGAATTTATGTTTACGGTGCAAAAAGAGAATACAAATGAAAGCAAATATGTGTACACGAGGATAAATTAATGGATAATAATCCTGCCGAAACAAACAAACAAACAAATTGGGGGAAAATTGATTAAGAAAATGAAAGCCTGTGGAAATCCAGGTCTTTAGGCAGTAAGCATCACACACACAGCCTGGGGTAGTACATACCTGGGAAATCTTGCTGATTTTTCATAGCCCTCCTGTCCTGGTCTGCTCTTCTGCCTCATTTATCTCCCATTATTCAGAGGCTTAAGCTCAGTGGTCTGGTGAGTCTGGAACCCTCTGCCTGTTCCATATGTGAAATGTAGAATGTGTGTGAGTATAAACAGCAGCCAGGTGCCTGGAATTTGTGTATATCCAACATCCAGAGATCTCCTTTCTGCTCAGGCCTGACCAAACTCAGCCCTGCTGTGCTGACACTTGGCAGTCCCAGGGTGGATAAAGCCATGCCCAAGTGCACTTTGTGGCACAGGTCATGCTTGGCATCCTCCCTGCTCCTCCTTCCCCTCCAGAGTGCTCTGAGTTATCCCAGAAGTGGCCTCTGGATACTCCTGCAGGCCAGTGAGGGCAGACAGACCAGAAATCTGAGAGCTTTGGGGCAGATCAAGTGCAGTGCCAGGAGAATGGGCACTAGGAAAATTCCCTTTGGTTCCAGGGGACAGCCAGGGGGCTTTGGGGCAGATAAAGTGCAGTGCCAGGAGAATGGGCACTGGGAAAATTCCCTTTGGTTCTAGGGGACAGCCAGAGGGGCACTGAGCCTGTGCAGGATTCCTTTGTTGGGCATTCCAAATGTTTGATTTCTCTCTTCCCCACCAAAGCTGATGAAAAGTTGAAATGCCTCTGAACAGTTTCTGTCAGAGGGGACTCTCAGCTTCCTGCTGTCCCTAATATCAGTGTATTTGTGGGACATTTGTGCTCCCTCTGGTGCCAAGTGAAATGCAAATAAGAGAAAAAGAAATACTCCCTCAAATGAGTTTTAAGCAAAACAAGTGTACATGGCAATGGGCAGTGTGAGCACATTTTGGACAAAGAGATTTTTCTGACTTAACAGAATTTATCCTTTTATAAACATCTTCTAACCATGCATGCATGTTTTGCTTGAGCCCTCATATTTAACTCCAAGATAGGAGAGAGAAACTGAGAAAAGGGGGCAAAAATACAGCAACTACAACAAAAGAAAAAAAAAAAACCCAAAATGTTTGTTAAAACTATCGGAGAATTTATAGATGCAGATTAAAACAACAAAGAAAAAATAATCCTAAAAAGAACAAGGGCAGTTATTATAGAACAGGTTTCTCTTATTAAAACTAGTGCAGCCACACTAGAAGGAAAGTTGGGAAAATGCAATCTAAGTAAGTGAAAGAAGAAAAAACTCTTAAGGAATCTGTGTTTACTCTGGCACGCGACTGGCCTACACTGCTTTTGACATATTAGGGAGGCTTTTGGCTGGGAGCTCCCAAAAGCACTTAAAAAGGCATATGTTTCTTTTCAGAATATAAGGGGCTTGGAATGCTTTCTTTAAACAGAATTCTTATAAATCTTTTTTTTTATTATTGCTTTTTATTTTTGTGTGCTCATTTTGGAACGATTTCCTTAACTCCATTCCTCAGACCATTTGAAATAATTATTTTACTGACTATTTTTGCCAATTGTGTGGCCTTAGCTATCTATATCCCCTTTCCAGAAGATGATTCCAACGCCACCAATTCCAATCTGGTAAGTCCTTGCTGCTGTTTAGTTTTGCTATTTTGAAAGTCCTTTTGAAATATGATCATGGAGACTTGTGAAGGTGGGGAATGTAAATATATCCAGGATTAGAATGCCATAAATCCTGGTTTTTGCAATGTTTTGTCAATTCATTTTACTGCCTGTTTCTGTGGAGCTGGTTTTAGAGAAGAATATTCCATGAAGGTGTTGTATGTGATGTTTATGTTAACAAATTTCAGCATGCTGCAGAAGCACCTGGTGAATTTGAACCTGCAGGTATTTGTGAGATCTTTTAACAGGGATTATCTGGTGGTTTTTGTCCTGCTGTGTGCCTTTGTGAGGTTGGTGCTGTCCTCCTCTCAAGTGATTGGTGACTGATTTATTGCTTGCATTTGACACATATGCATTGATTTGGCTGAACAATGTTTGTGGGGTTGGGGTTTTTGGTTAGTTTGCTGGGGTTTTTTAATTTTGGGGGTTTTTAAAAATCATTCCCTCTTGTTGGGGGAATACAGCTTCTCTTCTGTCACCACTGATGCCAGTGTTGGTGCTTTGGGATTGAGCTGTCTGTACAAAAAGGAAGAGTGTTTACTTCTGGCTTAGCACGAGACCACAGCAAAGAATTCTGTTCAGTAAGGGCAGAGCACAAACAGTTCACTGAATTAGCAGGAAACATTTTATTTCCCTCTCAAATATGTGAATAAATCTCCTTCTTGTCAGGTTGAATCAGGATGAAAAGTTACTCCCAGAGTTTAGGAGCAGGGACTCTATTTCCTGGATAAAATTTATTGAGACTTAGGAAGTTTTAGAGCACAGTGGAGGAAAATAAAAGCCACACTTTGAAAGTGGCAACAACTGGGATGGCTGACAGATACTGTAATTAAAAAGATTCATGATGCTCTGGGAAGTCAGTCATCTGATTAAATCTCTCTTGAAGTTGTAGAAAAGACATTGCAAAGTTCAGGAATTGAACAATACTTGAATTTTCAATTTCAGGAATTGAAACAACACTCCTATGCTTGAAAAGAATAAAGTAGTAAAAAGCCTGTAGTGTGGTGCTTTTGCAGTGTGAGTCCTTAAAGAAGAACAAAAAGAGAAACAGGAGGTGGTGATTGTGAGCTCCTCTCTACACCCACAGCACACATGAGCTGGTTTTGAGTCTTTGGCTGTTCTGTGTTAGTGTGGCTCAGTTCTCAACAATGCTGATGTGATGTGTGTATTTAAAATACTTCAGGGGGGCACCTCTCAGAAATTACTGCATTTTATTTGATAAAAACCAGATCCAGTTGATCTCCTGGTGAGGAGAACAGGTATGTTTGTTGCATGTGCTGACTTGCAGGGTTCAAAGAGGAAAATGAAGCCCATTTGAAGGTAGGAGGACTCACAGTTTTTGAGTTTAATTGGGCTGTGGGTGTTTGGCTCCATCCAGTGAGGACACTCAAACCAGGAGTGTGTTTGTGGTTGAACGAGATGTTCTGAAACTGTTCTGCTCTCAAGCAGTATCTGCACCTTGTGATCTGAGTTTCCATTCTGCATCTGTTTTCCAAGACATCTTTTGCATCATTTAGACTGTCTATAAAAACACTTGTGTTATTTGCTGGTAGAATTAAAAAAAAACCTACTCAAGCAAGAGTTATCATGTCAGGAAAGTGTGGAAATGTTACAGCTTTGAGGATGAGGAGGGATTGTTAATTTACTCAATAGCTGTTCCACAGAAGTAGGGGGAAGAAGAAAGTTAAATGAGTAACCTGTTTGACTCCACTTTGTTCTTTGTGTCTTAATGGAAAAAAAAAAAAAGTGGAAAATGAGGTACTTAGTGTGGACTCTGAAATCAAGACTCTTGCACATTACAGATCAAACCCTGGAGCTCTGCCTGCCCCATCACAGGCTGTGCTCTCCTCTTGGTCTGTGTTTGCTGCTGTTGGGTTTTGTGTGTTGTGTTGCTGCTTTCTCATTTACACACCCTTGTCCTGGATTCACTGCTGAGGAGCACACAGGCTGCACCCTGTGAGCCAAGTCCTGAGCAGATGGGTGAGAAAATGTGTCAGTTGTGTTTTGGAATGGAATGAAGGAATAAATGAGAGTTAAAGGAAAGTTATTCCAGCAGGCAGGAACTGTACAAGAGTGGGACCTTACTGTGGAAGAAGCTGGGGTTAAAATGTTCCTGTAAAAGCTTATGTACTCACTTCCTCTTTCAACTTTTTTTCTACCTGTGAGCATCTGTTTCTTAATTAAATTTATTTTGTAGCATGAAGCTGAGGTCTGCAAAGGCTGTGATATGTCACAGGCAGGGAGTTTTTGTGTGCAGGGTGTGCCTGTGGTCATGCACAGATGTGTGCGCTGTGCAGAAAGGTGGTTGTGAGCAGACAGAATTGTAGAATTGTTCTGGCTGCCCAGAACTTGATTAATTTTCATGTTGCAGTTTAGCTGTTTTAGGGTTAAATCTCCCACAGAAACTCCCACATCCCTGGAATCCTAAGACACCTCTAACTTCTTGAGATACAAGAAACTATCTACAGAAAACACCATGGGCAGTGACTCTTTTACAGCTCTGAAAGTGCCATAACTCCTTTCCAATAAGCTGCCACATTAAAAAATGCTTGAAATTGGCTTCAGCAGATTTTGTGTGTTACTTTTGCAGTGTTACTGCAAAAATAACTGGAAAAAGAATGAACTTACACAAAGGGAGGGCAGTTGTATTGGGTGCATTTTTTTTTTGCATTAATGAACTTGCTGAGACTTAATTTAAATTTATAAATAAAGTAAGCTCATGTATAACCCTGCTCAAAGAACAGTTGTGTGTTAATGCAATCAGAAAAACTGGAGCTGGTTTGAAGGGAATTAAAGTCAGCCTGCATCAGAGGCTGTGAGTGATAGGGAGGCTTTCTGCTTGTTATCCCTGCAATTATGCATTAGGACAGAGATAACACACATTTAGGAATAAAACTATAGGCTGCCTGAGATAGGGAGCTGAGAGGAAAAAGTTTCTGTCGCTTTACTGCAAATGGCACAGGCCTGGCCAGTGTCACAGCATGCTGATAACATAATGAGGTGAGGACCAAGGCTCACAGCTCCTCCCAGGGAAGGAAACTCTGTTGGTTGTTTATGCTTTGGATAAAGGGAAGTCTTCCTTCTGTTTGGGTGGTTCTGCTTTCCCTTCCTTGTCCTCTGTACAGGCAGAAAATCCTGCTGTGCTCTAGTTAAATGTAAGGGAAGATCTCTTGTGTTTGTGTGAGCTCATAATGGATGTCACCTTTGGGCTGATTTGTTAAAGCTCAGATAGGACCCTGGGAAAAGGGGTTTCTGTTTGCTTGTCAGCTCCTGTGCCAGTGTTTGTGTCTGCCTGAGAAAGGGGGTCTTGCCTTTCTGGAGGTGTGGCTGCCTTCTTACCTGGCTGTTATGGGGATATCCTGTAGAGCAGGGGATTCCTGTATTTAAAAAAAAAAAAAGAGAAAATAGTTTTAAATGTGTTTTTTTTCTGGCATTTTTAGTAGACTGACACAATAGGTGTGGATGTGACTATTACATTTTTTATGTTGGCACAACAAACTTCAGCAATTTTTGTATCAGAATTCCAGAGTGCCCACATGGAACAGGCTCAGTTTTTCTTGTGTGAGATCAGACAAGTGTTAGAGAGGAAGGTGGGGGTGAGGGGTTGGGGGAGAAGAAGGGTTGGCTTTTCTGGGGGAGGAAGGACACAGCACCAAAGCTTTGGTTGTGTTCCAGCCCTGCTCTCCCCTCATGTGTGCCAGTTCCCACTGGTGAGTGAGCAGTGAGGGGTGCCATCCTCTGGGAGAGGGGCATGGAGCTGTGACAGGTTTGTCACCCCAGGCATGGTGCCAGCCCTGCTGGAGGAACCCAGTGACAGAGCTGGGACAAAGCTGGAAAGGGACTGCAGTCAGCATGGGAAGGAAGGAAATGGTGCCAGAGAATCCTTGGGGCTTTCTTCCAGAAAGATTGGGAGTCACTGTGTGGTTCTGAGGAAGCTGGATGTAATGGGATTGAGGCTCAACGTTTCCCAAAGCTCTCAGAAACCCCACTCCTGGCACCCCTGGCTGCTGAGAGGCACAGGGTGAAACGATGAGCCTTGGGTTTGAGAGGGAGGTGTGTGACCATTCAGCTGGTGTGCTGCTCCTGGAGTTGGCCAGATAGGTGCCCTTGGATAAATTGCCATCTCAATTTTTCTATCACACCGGGACAAGAAATGCTGTAGAAAAGACTGTAAGGAAAGAAGAAAATCTGGAGCAATCAATTCCAAGATAGTAGTCGCTAACTAAAAAAGAAATGTAAAAAGTAGGTTTTGTGGGGTTTTTTAACGTACTCATGTAATTTCCTAGGCTTTGTGAAGATGAAAGCAGAGACTGATATGTGTATTACTAGCAGGAACAAAATTACTGGGTTCAGAGTCCAAGGAAATCCCTTTGTGCCAGTGACCCCAGAGTCCTCACCCAGTCTGTGCTTGGTGCTGTTTGCCATCTCTTTATGGGCTCTGAGATCTCTCATGGCTGTGTGTCCCCCTTTTTTGCTTTTTGAATTCTTAGTCCTTGCCAAGTAATTCTCCTTGTTCCAGGCCTGTCCCTCTTCCATTTTCCTCCTCTCTCCCCTCCATAGTGGTTTCATATTTCCCGCATTTTTCTCATTTGTTCTCACTGCTCTGCTTGCTCAGCTTCTTGACCACTCTTATTGTTAATTTACTCTTGAATTCCCCTCCTTTTCCTAAACCTGGACTCTGTAAGCAAATAATCAATCCCAGTGCACATTCTATCTTCTTGTTTTTAGCCTAATTCTCCACACACTGGGTCCTAGTCTGAGCCTTTTGCTTTTGAAATCAATGTTCTTACGGTGATGTCTGGACACCAGCAGCAGACAGGGATACTCATGCACTTGCAGTGGGACTGTAAATTGTGTAAAATGCAAAGAATTGTAAATTTTTACACTAACTCATCCATGAAAAGGGTAACTGGAAATTTGTAGCTTGGATGTGTCTAAGTGATTTTGAAATTTTAGCTCTCTGTTTTGGTTCTGATTGAAGGCAAGTTTATCAAGTTAGTCCAAACATGAAACCATTTATCCATTTCTGTAGACAGCTCTGATTACTGTTTTCACTTTCTTTCTGTGTAGGCTTTCTAAATCTTAACAAGTGTTAGTTAGGGTTTTTTCAGGTGGTAATTATTCTTGTTTATCAAACCTGAGGTTCAGTGTAGCATTTTTGCGTGTGTGTGTTTCATTTGGATTTTTTACCTTTTTTTACCTGTTTAGGAAAGACAGAAAAAATGTGGAGGCAGGCTAAATAAGAGTATTTAAGTAGTGATGTTTTCACTGCAATCTAATTCCTGCCACTGCAAAAGTAAAAAAGCAACGCAGTGGGAATTGTCAAAAAGGCAGGTCATTTTTGTGTTGTCCTTTTTGATACAAGTACCCTTATTCTTCTCTAAGTCTTTGGGATGTTTGGCTTCTGTTCATGAGCTCTTCAGACTTTGTTAATGACATTAGGAGGGAAATAAGCATCTAGAAAATCTAGAAATTGAATTGCGCATATTATGTATCACCTTTAGATTCCTTTATGTATAGTTTCTACTGATGCCGTAAGTTTTAGCTTTAGTTTTTCACATTCTGTGCTGCCCAGGGGTGCAGCTCTGAGCTCACAGTCAGGGTCACTCAGCTCTGCACACAGCAGGGACACAAAACAAATCCTTTTCCCGCTGAAGACCATTCTTAGTCCACCTTGGGTGTAGCCCTGGCCAGGCCCTGTCCTGCCCAAGGTGTCCCCAGAGGCCTTTCCATAAATCCCTGCTTTATTCTCTGGCTCTGTCCAGTCCCTGTTCAGCTCAGCCCTCCCAGGGCATCACTGCTGTTCCACATTCTTGGGTTTTAAGTGAGGCAAGCTTGCCCTTGACTTCCCTGGAGTTTGACTGTCACCAAAACCCATCCTCTAATTCATGCCAAACAATTGTTGGAACATGGGGCTTTGCTGACATGCACAAAATCATTGACTCTAAAGGCAACGCTCCATGTGCCTATTCAAAGTAGAAAAAACCCCAAGAACTTTTCACAGCCCCCTTAGAAGTAAAATAATGGATGTGCTGCCTGCCAAGGGACAGAATTGCCACAAGGGAGGAATGCTTTGTGTGTTTGTCAGAGTTTTGGCTGGCTGTTCCTCTCGAGGACAATTCCAATTTTCTCCTGTGCTTTCTAACTCCTAAAACATGAGGGTCTGTATGTCACAGCAGCTCCTCAGTCCTCCTGGCTGAATGACAGACAGCCTTAAAGTGTTCTTGGATTTCACCTTCAAGAAATGCTGGACAGTGTAGAATTGGTGTTGTCTATAACCTTATGGAATGAAATTGCTTTTCCTGCTTATACAATTTCTGTGAAGAGCCTGTGCTTAGCAGAGATACCTCTTGGTCAGGAATATGATATTGAGAGACCACTGGTTGGGGAAAGCCTTGCAGCAAGCAGCAGGAAATACTGCTTAGGGTCTTTGCAGTGTGCTGCATTTCTGGCAGGTCCTGGAAGGTTGCTCAGCAGGTGGGGACACCCTCAGCAGGTTCTGTTCCCCCTGAGCCCAGGCAGGGCAGCTGGACCATCCTTGGACAGCAGAGTTTTCCTTTTGCTGCAGCCTTGGCAGCTGGTGGGGGTCTCTGGGACACCAAGGGATGCACACTTTGCTCAGCAGAGACACTTCTAAGGTGTGTGGCTGTGAAGTTGGATGGACACGCTGTGCAGGCTGATGCCTTGGTGCTCTCAGTGAGCTCAGCATGCAGAGCCTGCACCGTGAGCAGGCAGAGGAGAACCTTTGAGGGCTGAGACCTTCCTGGGGCTCCTTCCGAGCACCCCCAGCTCTGAGTGCTGAATTTGGGGATGGCACTGTGGGATGCTCCCCCAGCAGAGGCTCTCCAGGGGGAAATGGGATGTGTGTGCTCCCCAGGCTGGCTGTGCTGGCAAGTGTGCAGCTGTTTTCCAGCCTGTCCTGACAAACTTGCGCTGCTGGAGAGCGTGGGGTTTTGGAATTCATCATCTTCTGCTGGTTTGCCTTTGTCTGCTGCTTGTAAAATTTATATTTAGGTAGCTTATATTAGGAACTGAAGCAAACGTCTTTTGCATATGGTTATCTTCATCTGGTATGTTGAAATGTTTTTCTACTTAGCAATAAATGTGCCTAATCTTTTGCTATGACTCTTTGATCTGAAGCATGGTGAATGCTTTTTATGTGGAGGTTTTAAAATGTTTCAGTTCTTTTACATGCCCTCAAATATAAAACCTCACACAAAAGCGGAACTCGCATGTAATTTTATTATTATTATTTTTATCCATTGAAAACCACTTACAGTGCTGTTATCCTTGTGTGGCCTCATTGTCTGAGTCACTTTCAAACCAGAGTCCCTGTTTAGATGAGATTCTGCAGGCAAACGTGGTCACAATAGATTTTTTAAAGATCTAGTTGCATAATTGTTGCACAATCTAAACTTGTGTTTAGAAACAAACAAACAGAAAGCTTCTCCTCATTATGGTCATCAAGATAATGCCTGAATGTGTACAAAAGGCACATCAGTGCCCTTCAGGAGCAGTTGGCTGGGATGGAAATGTGAATTGAAATAACATCAAAGGGATTGCACAGCCTCTATAGCGGTGACTGAATCATAACAATGACAAAGGAAGGTCTCACACAGGATTGGTGTCACTGTGGCAGCTATTGGGGCATTTGATTGTGAAGGATTATTTTGCTGTAGAACAGGGAAATCTGCTGCTTCTGCTCTTTAAAATCACTGCTGTCCCTGCAACAAGGGGAGGGAAATGGAGGAATTCCAGATTCCTGCTTGTGTGAAATGCCTCAGGTGCCTCCTGAGTCCAAGAACCTCACGGGGCATTTGCTTGTGCAGACCCTGAATAATCCTGTGCAGCCAAATGGGGATACTGGGGTTTCCTCTGGGGTGTTCTGTAACATCCAGGGCTGTGTGGATATCTCTGCATGGAGATGTCTGGGCTGGATGTGCAGCTGTGGTTTACAACTCACCTTGCATTGACAGGGACCAGCAGAAATCTGATAAATCTCCTTTTACTCAAACAACTTGTATGCTGATTGTTACAAGTCATATTAACCATGATATAGACTTCCCTTATTCAGCCTGATCCAAGTTTTAGCTGTGAATCAAGTCATTGGCTTTTTAATAGATTTTATTTAATATTTTCATTGTATCCTAGTTCTCATTTGACAATTACACAATTTTTATCCATCTCAGGGGTGTGATACTTTCCTCCTGACATGAATAAATTCTTGTTTAGAGCAGTTCATCTTCCAGCATTGCCCTTTACTCAAATTAAGTGTTTACTACATTTTACACACTTAAAATTACATTCCAGTTTCAGCCTTTTTTAAAATATTGGATATAAATAATAATCTCCAGATCAACTTGATCTCCAATTTCATTGTCCCTAGGAGATAAAACCATCACTGCTGCTCTTTTGTTTTCCTTTTGACACACCAGGCTGTTGCATGCAACTATTTGACAGCCCATGGGGGAAAATGGAAGAAGCAGCTGAAGCAAAGTTGAGTGTTTTAGCCTTTCAGAGGCCATGAATATGATAATGTTTGAGTATTTTTGATGGTTTTTTTCTGTACTGAAATCTTGCGGAGTGAAAGAAAAAGAGGAGGAAAAAATAAATACAAAAATAAATGCATTTGTAACTTTTAGAAGGTCTAAAACTGCTAAATTTTGAGCTTGCACTCAGCAGTCCTTGTGCAGAGGATATGGCAACATGAGGGACAGTACAAAGAGCAGGAGCTAATCTAGGAAAAAGGCAGAGTGGTATTTGGGAGAAGTAACTGCTGATACAGCCCTGGGAATACTTCTGGTAAATAGCTCTTGAAATAAATTCAGTCCTGGCTGAGAGTTCCCTTTGGAAATGTTTACCTTTGCTTTCACATTTCAATATGTATTGAAAAAGGAGGCTGAGACAGATCTCAGCCCGTTCAGGCTGCTGCTCATGGGTTTCCCTCTTGGTTACTCAAATCATTTTCCATGGCACGCACTTGGCTCACTGTGGGCTCTGATGTGAATTTAAGGAGTGTGTTTAAAAGAGTTTTCTGTGGTTCATTCCCTCCTATCACCCAGACCTGAACCAGACACATTTGTGCCAGCTTGTGTGTGCACTGCTGCTCTTCAATAATGTGCAAAGAAAAGTTCCACTGGATGCAAACAATTCTTAAATGGTGGTAGTGTCCCAAGTGGGATTTTTGTATCACTGGTTCTTCAGTATGTCTTGAGCTTTATTTTTTTTTAAAGCCTTTGTTAATCCAATACATTGAAGCAGAGCTTATGCAGAGCATGGTTCTGCCTTTGCTGGGCTCCACTTCTGGGTGATGCTCTAGGAAGCCACACCATGGCTCTCACTGAGAGGCTGTGGGATTGTCAGAGCCGGGTGTTCTCCCTGTCACTCCCAGGCTTTCCTGAAGCTCCCAGTGGTGCTGACACACAAGCTCAGGGCACAGGCAGCAGGCTGGAGCTGCTCCTTGCCCTGTACAGACCCAGCAGAGCTGCATGTGCAGGAGGGGAGCCTTTCCCCTGTGTCCCTGCAGGTGCTCTCTGCAGCCTGTGCAGGAGGAGTTGCTCTGCCTTTGGAGCAGAGCAGGTGGGACCTGCCCTGCTGTCCCCTGGGCAGTTTCCAGTTTGATTGGGGTGTCAGACCCACCTCTGATGGATGCAGCTGCATTGTGGGCATTGCTGGGTGCAGTGACAGCCCCGCTGCTCTGCTGCTCTGCTGCAGGAGCTCACGTGCCTTTCCTGTTCCAGCCCAGAAGGCAAACTGGGCTCTGCACAGCCTTTGACCTTTTGAAAGCAGGAAAATCCATAGGGAGCTGAGAATTATTCCTTTTTCATTGAGCTGCTTAAAATAAAGTGGCCTGTGACCTCTCGAAAGTGTGTCTGACCCTGTGGGAGTAGGGAGGGACCAAATGAACTAGACCATAGCAGGAGCCAGGGGTGAGCACAAATTCCAATTGCAAGCAAGTTCCATAGATCAAACTATATTTTAAAGTGGGAGGTGATGATTTCAGGCCTCCAGTGTTGCATTCTACTGGTCATATAAGTTCATGCTATAACTGCTTTGTCAAGGAAGAGGGAGATGTTTATCACATCCTGGTAAGAACAGCCTCACTTCTAATTGAAAGCTGTTAAAGGATGATATAACCTGGAAAATAGAGAGGGGTTTTTCCCCTATACATTTCCCTACTGGACTACAAATTTCCACTGAGAATGAAAATGTATTTCTCAACTCTCTGTAAATTCTGACAGGTTATGCTTGATTGTATTAAAAGGGCTGGGACTTTTCCTGTGTTCTCACTATTTCCTGATCATGATAATTGTGAAAACTCTCATCAGCATCGTGTCTGGAGGGTGGCCATTTGAGGTAGATAAAGCTGTCGATTTTGCTGTCACTAGCACGGCAAAAGAGTTAATAACTCATTGGGCATCCTGGAATCTTGTTAGCCATGTTATCCAGAAGCTGTGCCCTGCAGCTCGTGTTCCATTGACCTTGGGTGGGGTCTGGGAGCCACCCTGGGAAACTGCTGCTCTCCAATGTGTAATAACAGTTAGAAAAGCTTGACCTGCACTCCTTGATCCCAGGCTTGTGTCTTTCCTTTGGCTGTGCTGAGCCTGGCTGTTCATAGCCCCCAATTCTCTGATAAATCACTTAAGCCTGCCCAGCTCCAGCAGAATTGGGAACATGCAGGTTGTCCTCAGTGAGTGAGTGTAGCTGGAGCAGCTTGCAAACAAAATGTTGTTTCCTCTGCTGTTTGCCTGCTCCTGATGTGTCCCATCTCCTCTCCATGGTTCCTGCTGGAGCCCTGCACTGCACACAACTGATTATGTGGTTATTCTCCTCTGCTATCAACAAATACACTTTAATTGGACTACAGAGCAAGAGGCTGATTGTGAGCTCTGAGTCTGTTTTATTTACATGCCATGTTAAACCTGTTATTTCAGATCCCCTGGTCTGATTGAGAACAGCAAGGTCTGAAAGCTTGTAAGCAAATCCAGATCTTGCTTGCTGAGACACAGATAAGAACAAATTCTGCCACGTCATACATAAGTGAGTAAAGGGCTGATGATTGTAAAGCAAACACTGAGCAGAAAATGGCTCCTAGAATAATGCACAGAAAAAACACTGAGAAAATTTTAAAAAGCCTCATGCTATGCCTGGCCATCAAGGATTGGACAACCATTTGTTCAGACATTTAATGTAAGGAAAATAAATTGTTCCTTCTTCAGGACGTTTGCCATTTTCTTTACAATAGTGAAATACTGTACACAGCCCTGAATGTTTTGGAATCTAGTCTCATCATGTCCATCAGATGACCATGCTTGAGGTATTTATTGATGAGGCTGGATAAATCTGAGCTGAAGAGAACACTGCTTGTCATGGAGTGAGTAAAATCCTGGGCATGATGCCAGACTCAGGGACAGTTTTGCCTTGATGGCACACAGTGATTTAGACTTGTCTTTACTTCCACCACTGAGTGCTGGAACAGGGAAAGAGAGGCAGGAGGAAAGCAAAACCCTGTGTTCTCACATGGATGTTATTTACTTAGAAATTAAAATCTGCTCATGGATTCATTGTTTTCTGTAAAAAAATACTCCTAGTGTTGTTTTAGATTATAGAGCCTGTGGTATTTTACAGATACAGTGGTTGAGTCTTTCTCAACTTAAATAATTATTTTCTTTTTCTGCTGAAATACTCATAATCCTGTGACAACAAAAGTAGTTTGCTAAATAATCTTACCCTGAACTACTGATAAATAGGCTGAGTTCTTAGTAGGTTTTTTCTGTTTGTTTCAGTGAGCAAAAGTTGATTTTTTTCCAGTCTGCCTTCAGTGAATCAGAGAATTCTATAGTCTTTGTGTTGGTCAGCTTCCATCTTGAGGCAGGCTTTTATGGCTTTCAGTGAAACCTTTTGTTTTGATAGCTGACTAAAATGAACGTTTGCCCTGGGGAGCTGAATGAGTGACTTGTGCAGGGAGCAGCAGTTCCCCCTTATTCCCTGCAGCCTCACAGAAAATCACATTCCCGGCCTGAAGTTGAGTCAGGAGACAGGAATGAGTCACTCTGTGTCCTCTGCCCCTCTGATGCTGCTTCAGGAGCAGGCAGGAGTTCAGTCTGAAGTGTTACTGCTGTGTAAAAATGCAGGAGGTTTACACCAACTCCAGCGTGGAACAAGGGTTTGAAGACAGGTCCTTTGGGGATTAATAATTAGATAAACTGCAGCCAGCCAAGGAAATCCCCTGAGCTGGAAATGATTGGAGACTGGGAGAAGGAGGAAGGAGAGGTACAAGCCTGTCATGTCATTGATCTCCCTTTGGTTTTTGGCTTTGGGTGCTCTTGGAGGCACAGCTCTCAAATTAAGTCTTATTTGGAGGGGTAGGAGAGCCTGAAACCCAGAAGTTTGGGGTTCAAAATACAGAGATTTCCATCCTTTTTGCTTTGTGGCCATCCTTCAGCTGGCATGGAGGGAAAAGAAAGGAAAGGAACCAGTGAATTTTGAATATCTGTCTTTTAAGGCCAGCAGTCCTTGACTCTTCACAGAGGAAAAAAATTATTTGGGTTGGAAGGAACCTTAGAAATGCTCTAGCTGCACTGGCCCTGTGGTGGACAGGGACACTTCCCACCAGACCTGGGTGCCCAAAGGCCTGTCCAGCCTGGCCTTTTAGTCTGGTTCAAGAGAATGTAATTGTGAGTGAGGCTGAAGATTAATGGCTCGTCATTGTAATTAAATCTGAGGGAAGAGGAAGGTTCAAGGTTGTCAGCTGAGATGTTCTCCCTGAGACAGTAGTGTAGGAACCACCAAACTCAGATGGACATCTGAAAATGCACTTTTGTCTCAAATTGCTCATTTTGTTGGTAAGAATCCTTTGCTTCATATGTATTGTGGACTTGGATCCAAATGAATTTGGCAAACAAAATCTGATTGTGACTGGTAAAACTTTACAGGGAATTTTCTACTTCTGCATCCCTTCACATAGGAGAATTCTTCCCTAGAACAGGCCCTTAATTCCCTCTCAGTACTTTTTTAATTAGGCTGGTCATCAAAGGAACTTCTCATAAACCAAATGCACCAGAGATTCCTGCCAATCACATTAGTGCATTATCCATGTGATAATGCTGATCATAGATATATTAACTTGGCATTTCCAAAAGCAAAACTAAAGCCTGTGCTTCCCTGAATCTTTCAGGGTGCTGCCATGTATTGTAAAAGTGGTTAAATAAGGAAGCATTTGTTTTAGGAGTTCAGTAATTGTCAAAGAAATATTCAGCAAAAATTCTTCATTTCAGAAAGGTACAAAGACTTAAGAGATATTAAGCTGAGGTGGCAATCTCAGCCAGAAATTAAGGGGAAGGGAGGCAGATAGTTTCAGTGTTGATTTGTGGTGTGGCCCTGTGTTCAAAACATGTATCTTCAAATCTAATTTTGTTTTCACACTGCAGTTAAGCAAGAGAAACTAGAAATCTGTGAAGTGGCACTGCAAACCCTGCTGTAGTCTTGGCAATGAGGGTTCACAGAGAAGACTTGTGACACTTTGTGATGTTCATGGTGCCCTTCAGTAGCTTTATTTCAGGAGCTTTTAGTGGAGAGTCACATCCAAGGACTCTGAAGGAGATGGCAGCACCCAAGGCATTTCAGCCTCTCTCCAAGGAAAACAGACCTAGCAGCACGGTCTAGATACTGTCCCTATTTCCATCAATTCCCCAGCCACTCTGAATCCAGATCTAAGTGTCCCAGATAGCTGAAAAATGGATCCCTCTAAGGCCTCAGAAACCCTGCTGCAACAGGATCCTCTCAGTGTTTGTAACAAAGTTCCTGACTGGGGAACTTCCTTAGGAGAGCAAGCTGTGCTCAGTGCCCATCACAGCATCAGCAGGTGCCAGCTCTGGGCACACAGCCCTGGGGACAAACCCTGCCCTGTCCTCGCCCCATTCTGTGGGGGTCTTACCTTCTTTTCTTGTGTTAGAACCAGGATTAAAGCACAGGAGTCACAGTTTTGTGTTTGGACTCAGTGTTTATTAATTCTTATCTACAGCACAGTCTCATGACTTGTGAACTCTAACTGCCAAGACAGAAAATGGAGAGGTGTCTTTAACTCTTTCCATGGTCTTTTAAGTGCTAATTACCCAATAATGAGATGACACCTGTATTATTTATACATTTAACCCAATAACTGACCAGCCAAGGTCTGCAATGTGGATCTTCTCACCCAGTTACAAAACACCACCCAAAATCATGAAGAAGGTGAAAGAAGAACAACTTAGACAACACCCAGAATCTTCCATTTTACCCCATTTATATTACTCTATACTAAACCCTTAAATCCTAAATTTTGCACCCTGTGAGATCACACACTTCTATCCAAACTCCATACCCACAATCCCAATCAATTTTGGAGCCTTCTCCACAGCCTCAGGTCAAATGTGGTGCTTGCTTGGGGCTCAGTGCCTGCCAGCACAGAAACCTGGAATTCTCAGTGCCCAGGGTTCCAAGGTATTCAAAGCTGGTATAGCAGAACTATGAGGGGGCTGCATTCACTCTCTGTATTAGCAATGAAAGGGAATTTCTCTGGGCCCAGGACTAGCCTGGTTTGAGCTCTGGGGCATTTAGGTCAGTCTAGACTTGTCTGGGTGCTGACTCTTTATATTGGAAAACATCCTGCTGGATTTGCATTAGTTTTTGGCAATTCTCAGATTTTCTAGGAAGACAGTTCAGCAAAACTAGCCTGAAAGCTGGTAAAAATAATTAGATTTTTTTTAGCTGGCTAACATATCACCAGGATGCCATTAGAATCCAGACACTGATGCATTTGCAAATGGAGATATTTTTCTCTGTACTCCTGCTTCTGTAAAATTTTGCTGTTAAATTTATCTTTTGTTGATAAGGTTTCTTTTATGGATTGCTATCGGTTGCTGCTCGTTTCTTGAGGATGTTAAAATACTCTAGTGTAACTTGGAATTGCAGTTGTGAGTTTCTGAAGATGGCAAAGCAAATCTGCTGTTACCTAACCTGTGGCTGGATCTCCCTGGCTCCCAGTTGGCCACAGTGCTCTCAGTGTCAGCAGAGGGGGAGCATGATTGGCACAGGGCACTCTCTGGGTCACTGAACTTCTGGAAAACCTCACACTCAGAACAGGACAGCAGTATGGGAAATATCCCATGGGATTGAGGAGGTCCTAGAATGGTTCTTAGGTCACCACATTCACTTCTTGCACTTCACCTCAGTTCAATCTCTGTGAAAATGCTGATGGAGCTGTTTTTTATTTTATTTTTTTAATGGCCTAGAAGTCTGACCAGAACCTTTCTTGTTCCATCATTCCTATTTTCACAGCTTGTCTAAGAACAGAACTGCCATGTGAAAACAAACATCCAGTCACAGGTAATAAGGAAATAAATGAGTGGTATGGTTTTTGTTTCTCTGTTTGCTCTCACTCCTGAGTCGGGCACTTGGGGTTAGGACAGGTATCAGCTCCTGTCTGACACTTCTTGAGAACAATTTTAGCAATGTTGTGAGAAGGTCACAGAGCCCACACAAGGATCATCTGCAGGGGGTTATAATATTCTGCACTGGTAAATTATCAGTGTGCGTATCCTGACAATGCCTTTGTCATTTCAGTAATAGTTAATATAGTGATTCTATGAAAAGCAGCTCAGTTCTATTAGGAACGCTAATTATACACTTTAAAAAAGACTCTGATAGTACATAGGACAAAGGAGTTATAAAATGGTTATAAAAATCCTTGAGTTGAAACTTTCCGGTGAGTGACTCAGGCTGATGGGCCTAATTCAACCAGCACAAATAAATCCAGTAAAAATATATGTGACCTAAATGATGGGAATAGCACTGCGGGCTCTGAGAAGGCTCTGTTTGTTATCACTGATAGACACTGCCAAAAAGACTCACTTAAAACTGCAAAAGTAAACATTTCTGTATTCTCTCCAAATTAAATGATGTCAGTATCAGATAAATAGTCATTAGCAGCAAAACTATGCACTTGTTTCTTGCAAAAACTTTCTTGGAAAAGGGAAGGAAGCTGCATTTATTAATATTTATCTGATTGGTTTTTTTAAGCAGCATTGAACTACATCAAATAATGCGAGCAAGATAATGTGTAAATATGGAATTTGGAATTGTTAGCAATTGTGAATCCATTGATGGTTTTTACATCCTATTGATGCTGTGGGAGGTTCTGTGTCCCTTCATTCTGATAGGGACATTCTGTGCTGGGTTCCTCTCCTCAAATGTGAGCACAGCATTTATCTGGCACTACAAGCTGTTATCTGAGGGAGCTTATCTGTGTATCAGAGACAAGTACCAAAGCCAGTGGCAGATATCAGAGCAATTGCTTTTGCAAACCTATTTTTGAGAATGTGTGAGGTTACTGAACATCTTCAGTTTCTTAAGCTGTGTAAATTTACCAAAACAGAAGGAGAGGGTTTAGGATTACTCTGTCATAGCACTGCATCTCTCAGTGTAAAACTGAAGTGAATCTTTTTTTAAGGTACCTTTTCTGATATGGTACAACTGGAGGAAGAGGTGACTTGTTACTTCTTGCATAGTAAGGTTACTTGGATAAATAATCCTGTCTGGAAGTACAATAAAGTACTACTGTCTCTAAACAAAACATTTGAGAATATGAAAATATCACTGGGGGGTTTTGTGCTATGTAAAAAGTAGCTCTGAACTATGATAGCTGTTTTCACCTGTATCTAATGAATACAAGACAAAAATAAAAAAAGGACAAAGTAAATTTAAAACAAACCAAACAGAAAAATAATCCCATGAAGTGGGATTTTGCCCTCCTTACAGACCTTTTCCCTCTGCCTGGAATAAATGTCATGACTCTGTTTCATTGCTGGAAGTGTTCAGAACCCTGGGTATTTAGGCCCATTCTGGCTCTCTGAGGATTAGAAGGGAAGAAAATGCCCCCTCTAATTAACCAGTCCACTTTCTGTACCATTTCTGCTTACATTCTGTGTTTAGGCTCTCCTTGTGCCCAAACCTCCTCAGTTATTGCGATTTAATGTTTGAGAACTGTCATACCTTAAACTGATCAAGCACCAAGGATCCTGGATGCAGCCACAGTATTTTGAAATGGATTTTTGAGTGGTTGGTTTGAGACTGTGGCCAAAGGGTTATGTTTGTTAATTTACAAAAATGTTCCAATTTTTGTTGTGTAGGAATGAAAAGTAAATCAGGGGACTGGACTTGGCTGAGAGGAGGAACAATAAGCTCAAGGACTCTGTTCTCTCACTGCCTTCACTCTACAGGTGGATGGCAATTCTAGACTGAACAAAGCACAGTGTTTAAAGAGCTGTGGGTTATGATCACTTTGTTTATATAAAAAGGAAGCTTTTTAACTGGCAATTTGGAATGGAATCATTGTGATAAGCTGTACCCTTGTTTTGTGGCCATTGCAGCTCTGCTTTCTCCTGCCTTCCTTGACCTCTTAAAGCAAGATGAGATATAAACACTAAATTTTTCATCCCATTCCTCAAGTCTCAATCTTGGAGGGAGATTTGTTGTTACAGATTTACATGGTATAAAACCAGGATCAGTTTTAGGGCCAGGATGGAGAAGGAGAGTTTTCTTCTAGACCCAGAGTGATTCAAATCAAACAGTGCAATAATTCACCTTCAGTCAGTGCAGTGAGTCACTGTCCTGAGGACTCTGTGGATTAAGACAGACTCCTGCATCTTTTCTCTGTGCATGACAAGTGATTTTAAATGCTGTGCTGCTGGCAGGGGAGAGGTGCGACCACGTCTGTCTCCTTGACAGCCCTGACACTCTTCCAGTAGCATTAGGTAAAATTAACTTATTGACTGGGGCAGCTTCTGGTTTGTGCCAGGACAAGGAAGGAGACCTTGAACATGATTTACCTTCATGCTGTTTTTCATAAACTTTATTGTATGTGATCAAGGGGAAACATATTTGCTTGTAACACAAGTGATTTTGTTTTATTCACACATAACTGTGCACAGAAAACTGGGAAATGCTCATAAAGGTGTTCATTTGCAGGATTGCTGATAAAACAATGTGGTAGCTGGACTCCAATGAATGAAATTAATGATTATCAGAGTCTAATTATGCAACAGACATTGACATAGGAGGTCCCCCTGCCTGTGGGAGTCAGTGAAGTTCCTCACATCTCTGTACTTTCCACGTGGTCACAAATTTCTGATTTTGTCCAAAGATATAATGGAGACTTTGTGCTTTTCTGTGAAGTGTTAGAAACTGACCACTACCCAATGTAGTCAGGGATCTGGCAGTACTGGAAATGAGTTGGTAGGATAATTTTGATTATTCTTCTTTCCATTTTTTAAAAATTTAATTATCAGGATGGCAAAACTTTGATCCTGTGGTGGTTGTGTTTGAAATTCAGTAGGCTGGATATTGCTGGCTTTGAATTCTATTGTCTGGATGTCAAAATTTGTATTCTTTATAAACTCTTGGCACTGCATTAGTACTAAGACCAAAAAGGCAGAGTAAATCTATTGTTGTGTCCATATATGGAGAATGTGGCAATGAATTCCAGTATTGATATAAAAGCTTTTATTTATTTAGTCAGGCGTTTGTGCTTCACCTGTTAAATTTTCCAGCTGTATCATGAAAAAGAGAGCATGTCAAACTTTGAGAACCACACTTGCTTGAGGAAAAAAAATAAGAATTCCAGTGGCTTTGATTCTTTGTTCTGAGAGTTCAAGGAGAAGCACTGCTGAGTGTGCTCAGCATTTTTGAGAATTGAACCTCTGCTGCAGATGCTGAGGAACAGGCACAGAATGCCAGGCTCAGGCAGTGCCTGACAAACTCTTGTAACAAATATCAGTGAGCACAGGTAATACCAGCAGTACAGCACAGCGTGCCAGGAGCTGAAAAATGAAAACTCCTGGGTGAGAATAGGCTAAAATCTATTTAAATTTCTGTTTCCTTGGCTGATTCTGCTGTGGTCTGGATCAAGGGACTGGCTGAAGAGCTGGAGATAGGAGGGAGGTCACTGTTTCATAGAATGATGGTATTTTAAATCAGTTTATAATGGCTGAAATTCATAGCCCAATCCTCTCCATAGAAGGCTGGAAGTAATTAAGTTTTTAACAGGGGGAGCTCTAATTTACTAGCAGAGGTGTTTTGAAACCAATTTTCATGGTTTCATTTATGAGGCTTGAGGAAAAACAGTTCAAATATGGTTGAAAGTTAGATGGAAAAGCAAGAGAAAACTTAAACTATGAAATTATACAGGAGAAGGCCATTTATGAGAATTTTGCTACAAGAGTAAATTGAATAACAAAATAAAGGTATTAAGTTTGACACAATAAATCATGAAAAAGAACTAATTCATTACAGCTTAACAAACTTCTAAAAGATGGAAATTCTGTCCAAACACCATTAGTAGATTGGAGCATAATTTATGACACAATCTCAAAATAATATTTTTTAAGAGATGGTAAGATAAGTACAAAAAAATAAAGTGCTCTGAAGATGTGATGTAAGATAACTGAATATTTAAACAGAGACTTCTGCTTCTAATGTCAGATGACCTAAGGAAAATTTTGTTGCAGAAAATATTGAGGAAATTCTTCATTGAAACCATTTTTAATAGAGAAATTTAGTATGAAATGAGGCTTGGGGAATAGAGTTGTCTCTGTGTATATTTGTAGATTGATGTAGTTTCATGTTCTCCTTGACTTGCACGGGATTGTTTGGAGTTTTTTGGATTGGAGTGATGGCAACTTGCAGACTTTAAAAAAAATTGCTTTTATTTAAGTACCTGTAGTAATAATTAGAATATAAGAAGAAAATGAGAGCAGTAGAATCAAATTATGTCCAAACTAAGAATTTGGAACACATAGACAAAAACTGAGAAGTTAATATCTCTATTTCAAAATCTGGGATGACTAAGGATGTTATTTTATCCCCAGTCAGGTTCTAGATGTATATCATGAAAAAAAATGGCAGGTAAGGGTGAGGACACATCATGTACCCACAAAACCAACTTTGATCAGAGACCTGAACTTGCAAAAAAAGGAAAAGAACCTTCCTTTTCAGTCTTCTGGTCAAAATTCTTTAAACCAGGCCTTGGTTTTTAATGACACTCAGTTTTCATTAGAACAATGTCTAAATCTGCTGGAAGCTTGGCCAGTGTAGTCCTCTCTGCATTGCCTGGTGCCTAGCAACCATCAGCAGGGCCAGTATTTCCATCCACTTTCCTCTGAAGTGTTTTCCAGTCCTTGGAGCCAGGGTAGGAAATAAAAACAGCCTGAGAGACACTTACCTCTGGAGGTAATGGCAATTGCTGATTTTATGTGCTTCAGGGCAAGCTTCCTGTGGCAGGCAGCCCTCCAGATCATGCTTTATTATTCTAATATTATGATTTGGACTCCTTGAATTTAATCTCTTGGAAAGCCTTCCCATGCGTGTGGTGGGAAGATGCAAGAATTTGTGTGCCCTCTGTCACTTAAAAAAAAAAAAGAGAAAGAAAATTACAGGTCATCTGCAGGGAGGAAAAGAAATGAAAAGCTACTCCAGAAGAATCACTTTCCCAAAGCTGCCCTTCATGTGTGTTATCAGGAGGAAATGAATGCTTTCTAAATAAGCAGACAGCTTGCAGATACAAATAGTTTTTCATCTTTGTGCTGTTCAGACAATAATCCTATTTTCTCAATATTAATAACAGGGGCTTTGGGGGGAAAGCTGCTCTTGCAGCAGATGCTGAACCAAACCTGCATAGCCTGGGCCTTCTGTGCAGGCTGCTTGCTTTCTTTGCAGGTTCCAGTTGAAGGTACATTGCTCTGGGGCCATCCCTTTTTGTTTTATTTTGTTTTACTCTATAAGGAAGGATTTTGTGCCTGCATTACTCGAACAGGATCATGAGACCTGTAAATGTATTTGCAAGTGCCATTTGTCTGTTGCATAAGGCTGCTTTGCCTTGTCCTGGCTTAGGATGATTATTTCTCTTGGCAGCAAAGTAAAGAAGGAAATAAGGATGTTGCTTTCTTTTAAATCAAGTAGCTTTAAAGAGGCCTGTGTGTGCTGTGAGCTGCAGCATTTTGTTTCTTTACAGTGCAATAGCTCAGCCAAAGCCTGCAGTTCACAGAGGTTCTGCAGAGGCAGCTCAGGCCACGCTGCAGAGCTCACTTGCACAATAACAATACTTGCTCTAATGAAAACACAATTAAAACCAGGCAGGAGCCTCAGGACTCCCACTATAAGTTATTTAATTACAGCTCATGGATGGCCAGTGAGATGAGATCATTTCTGCCCATCTGAGGCTCCTATGGTGATGAGTTATTTGTGAAGATGAAACAGTTTACAATAAAATATCCCAAACAAACAGCAGTCTTAGAGCTACATCCTCAGACTGTGTTTGCACAGATTTCAGTCAGACTGGCTTCTAACTGCTTGAAAACAGAATTTTCATGTTAAAAACAAGCTTAACTGTGGTGAGGGTGGGGAACAACCAACTCTTCCTCCCTGGGCATTTCCTTATTTTACTGCTTTCCTGCAGTCTTTCCTCCTACGTAGTCGTCTTTCTTCTTTAACTGTCACACCAAGGAACAAAATCTATTTGTGCAGTTACAATACATTTTGGGAGACTGTCCTCAGGCTCTGGTTGCTGTAGCACAAACATAAGCTCAGGGAGTGTTGTTTGAGTCACATGAAGTTGGCTGTTTGAGTGAGAAAAGAGGACCTGCAAATATTCTTGCAGATGCTGACTGACCTTTGCCTAATGGAAGTTTGGGGTTTCCTATCTGGTTACCTCATTTTGCTAAAACATTGCACTCCAAACTGGGCTCCAGGATTTCTTTTGAGCAATTTTAATGCTTACAGCTGTGAAATCAAATGTTCTGGATTGCAGTCTGGCTGTCTTATCCAATGAGGAATACAAGTCTCATGTCTTGCTGAGCCAAGGGTTGTCCTGTCTCTGGTGCACAGACACTGCCAATGTATTTGTATTTGTAATTCATTGTGTCATGTTCCAGGTAAAAATTTAAAATATCACACCTCTCATGTGTGTTTATTTCCTTTGAAATAGCAGCTCTGTTTCAGAAGCACCTTTAGATATTAAAAACCAGCTATGTATTGCATGTGTTATATAACATAGCTGGTGATGTTCCCTTATTTGGCTGTAAACCTTAGTTTTGGAATGTCCTACTGTCCTGGGTTTGGCTGGAGGGGAGAAAGAATTTAACAATGGAGGGATTGGTTAGTCCTTTTTTTTTTTTTTAAATCCTGGTTCTGTCATCTTTGGGCTCCTCAGTGCACGAGGAGCAAGAAGATGAGCATGATCACCAGAGTGTGCTTGTTGAAATGTGTGCAGGGAAGATGGTTAAATTCGTCCAAGATGGCATTATCCATATTTACCATCACATTGCTCATTTATGCCAGATCTTCCCTGAGTCATGCAGATTCCTGTGGTAGCCTGTTTACACAGAGATGGAGGAAGCAAGGCAGTGGGTGATATTTTTTTGACGGAAGCCTCATTTTTAAAGACAGAGAACCCAGCAATTATGTCCTCTAATTCATCTCCAGTCACATAATTGCATAAATCAGACTGGAACATGTGCTTGTGTCACAATACCCTTTTTACAGCAGTGTACACCACCAGCCCCTGCAGGAAGAGCTACTCTCAGAGAGGAATTTATAGTCCAGATGAGAAAACACAGGAGCTGAAGCAGCCACTGGCAGCTCTGTGTCCAGGGCCCTCACTCTGCAGAGATTCAGATCCAAGGCTTCAAACAGCTCAGCAGCTTGAAGTAGTGACTTCTCTACCCAGTAAATGCCTTAGCACCAGGCTACAGAATAATTCCTGGCTTTTTTCCTGCCAGATATGCTCCTGGTGAGCTTAATTATAGTGTGGAACAAACGAGGGGAGCTGAGTCCATGTGCACAGTTAGGACAATCACTGGAGATGAACAGAAGAGTTTCAAGCCTTGTCTGCAGTGAGTCCATCATTCATACACAATGAGACCTCTCCAGCAGGAAGCTTTGGGAGGCCATTATTCTCTACTTGTTGAGACATTCTTTTAAAAAATTAAGCTTCATCTCCTGAAATAAGTGGAGTAAAGATCTGTATTGGAGTTTCCCAATGAATGCCACACTCAGCTGCAGAGATGCTACTCAGTGCAGTGGGTAAGGGCTCTGTTTTTCCTTCTAGGCTCCAGAATACCCTCATCTGTAACAAAAATTAGTTTCCAGCCCTTGCAATAGGAACCCGGGGATTTGTTTCATGCTAGGTTCTGGGTCTGGATGGGGTGTTACAGTGTTGAATATGATAGGTGACTTCCATTTATGTGTGCATTCTTTGGCTGCAGTTTCATTAGGGCTCTGTGGACAGAGGATGTCCATCCCTGTTCCAAATTACTCTAGCTGACTTCTCTCTGATCATTTATATGAGGAGCTGCAGAGAATTATGAAAGCCAGCAACAAAGCAATACCATTTGTGTTATTAAACTGCCTTTATTGTTTTGTTGCAATGTCTCAAGAATAACAGGAAGAAATTTGGAAAAAGGCCTGTGCATGTTTCAACGTGATGTTTCAGTTACTTTAACCCTTATTCAGTGAAATACACTAAACAGAGTGCTTAAAAGCCTTATAAATTTGTCACAAAATTTGTAAGCAGCCTTTTTGAACCCAAAGCAGGCTAATGAGAAACACTGATTTAAAGGAACCAAATAACTTTGGCTCGAGTTAGAAATGAGACAAGAGAACATTTTGCTTGCTTCAGTAGCTTGTATGAAATGAATTGGTGGCCCCAGTCCAGTTTCTAGTAAATGTTTCTCTGCTACAGTAATAGTCTCTCTATAAATCATCAGCAGTGCCCACATCAGAATATTCCCCACTGGTATTTGACCATAATTGGCTGAGTGCTCCTCCTCATGCAGGATTGTCCTCGATGCTTTTCAAAGGAGTGGAATTCTGCTTTGCCAGTGCTCAAAAGCACTGGCAAGGACCATGGAGGGTGGGGAGGGAAGGGGAGAGAAAGTTTGGTGACGTTGGTGCAGATGTTCTTTGGGTAAACCCCTCGATTTCTAAATCTGAAAAATTTCCTTTTCACCCAAACTAAAATTCAATGAAAGTAAAGAGGAGGAATGTAAAGGTGTTGAGCTGTACAGTCCTGGCTTTCCTCTGTTCTTATGACTGACATTTCAGTTATTCTTATGCTGCTGCCTTTCCAGTGGTATGGACAGTGGTCTCAGTAGTAATTCTATTTTTGGGTGTTCACAGAAAACATATTCTGCAATTCCTTACTTTGTTCTAACACTCACTGCTGTTTTCTTTACCTTTAATACAGTAAAGCTCTTTTATTCTGTAGGAATTGTTCTGAGTTGGCTGCTAATTTGTTTTCCTTATAGGCCATACTCTCATGCCTGCTGTCCTGTTTGTCCTAGGGAATCTCCACAATTTGTGCCCCTTAATGGGAGCCAGTAAGATCTGCTTGGTCAAGCTGCCAGTTTGTCAGCATAAAAACCTCTTCAGAGTCTTAAAAAGCTGAAACCTTTGGTTTAAGATCCACAGGGCTGTGTTATTAGAGCACGTAGCACAGCCATTACAAATAGGTGAATCAGCTCAGATAAAATTAGAACTGGCTCTGTCTTTTTACCAAGTCCTTGAACTAAACCTAGATCAGATTACTTTTGAAGTAACTGTGAAGTCTCTCACACAATTTTAATTGAAATCACTCTGTCAGGCCTCTAATATTTCCATTTTATTAACATTAATCCACTTTCGTTCACTTTCATGAACTCTTCCTTGTTCTGGTGAAGGCTTTTTGTTCATGATCTGCACCATGGAAGGACAACTGTTCCAGGCATGGGAGGGACCAGAAACTGCCCATGGAAAAATAACCTTGAATCCACCCAACACAGCAAAGCAAGAAACACAAATCCCCAATCTGTTCTTGCCATGTTTCTGTGTTAAAAGACCAAAGAGGTTTGGTCAAGGTTTGGGGAAGCAGCCATTTGGTCTGCTCAACAGGACCTCAAGTCTCCAGTGGTTTGCCGGTCACTGCTGAGAGTTGAAAAGGTTTTCCTTGATTGAGAGGACGCTGCATATCCAACAGCCAGGCTCTTTCATGGTGTGCCCCAGACACAGCATGTGCTGCTAGCATTAGCAGGCAGCTCTCTTAAAGGTCAGATGCAGTCAGAGGAGAATATTCCTCAGTGATAATAAAATAATAAAATAAAGCCAAAGCTGACACTTGAGTAGCGACCAGGAAATGCAGACTGGTTTTGTGTGCATGCATGCACAGGCACCTGAATCAGGTTCTGCATTCTTTTGCACCACCACAATAACTTCATAAGGAGTAAGTTCCACAGAAAAACATAATATTGGCCCTTGTAATGAGATTTTTTTTGTTGTTTTCTTGAAACACTAATTAATGAGCATCAGTGAGCCACATGCTGTGGCTGGGAACTGTGGCCCATGCCCATTGCCTCTGTGTCTTCTTTGCTTGTGACAGATTAAAATAATAGAATCACTGGAGAGATATCTGAAGGCAAATTCCTTAGGAAGGATAAAATCATGGTACTTTTTGTTTTACCTCATTGTGCTTTATTTCCATATGCTATCCAAGGTAATCAGTAAGACTTTGGAGTGGCGTGACAGATGATGCTGGGAATGTTCCTTTGATTAGGTTATTTCAGTATTTACAAACATATCCAGTCTAATTGGGGCAGTCGGGTAAAAAATCAGAACAAGCGGAAATAAACGAATGGCCCAAAGGCACTTCCTCCACAGCAAATAATTCACAGTTGGGTTTTGGAAGGCTGGTTTCTTACTCAGCACCACAAATGAGAAGTCCAAATTGCAGTAAAGCACAGCAATCTAACTCAGTCATGTCTCCTGTGCTATACTGCAGCCTTAGTCTGGTTGTAAGTTAAAAACCATGTGAGTCACCTGGGACATTGGAAAATGAAGTGTGGGGTGCAGAGGGCTGGGCATGGATTGTGCCCCAACTGCACAGAAACATCAGCAGAGCAGAGGAAATCACACGTGGTGCTCCTCAGGCTGGAGGTGGGTCAGCAGTTCTGTGCCCACCCACCAGTTAAAAACCAGAAAATCAGCTTTTGTTGTGACCCCAGTGCACCTGGCTGTGCTGGAGGTCTGCTCTCCCTTCCCACCCCCTCCTCAGTCTTCAGTGAGACTCTTCCAACCAAACCCCTTTCTTCCCATCTTTGCATCAACTCCTTGGTTTGACCTTGGTTCACCTCTACTGCTCCTTAACCTGACTTAACTTTGCTAAGATTTACCTGCATGCTTTGCCCTTCCTTCAGGGAAATAACTAGTCCTTGTTAGTTTTATATTAGTTCAGACCCACCACTGTTCTTGGATGGTGTCCACATCCAGACCGTGCTGGTCTCCTTTCTGTAAACCTCCTGAGGAGCAACAGTTTTTGTTTCCTTGGAATGGAACTGATGCTTGTTGCTCAAGTAATCCTGAAAGGGAGAGCATTACAAGGCTAAGTGTCATTGCTTTAGGGATGAAGATGGAACAAATAGTGTGAAATGGAATATCTGAGATGATGGCATTTTAGTCGTGTGAGGAGAGTGATTTCATAGCTGGGATCTGGCTCATAATCTTCAGCATAAATACATTCACAGCTTGAATATTCCTAGATCTTCCATCATTTCTGTCAGCTGCTTAAATCTCATTAGAGGCTGGTATGGATGTGTCCTGAAAAATCAGGGAGCGTGTATATCATCTCTAGATATGATGAAATAGGAATCATGATTAGAATGTTTTAATGTGTTTGTAGTTGCCAGTACAACATCAGTCAAAGATTTACCAGGAGTCTGTGACCAGTGTACATGGATGTGTGAAAGAGACCCAACAAAGTTTGTTTTATTGCTTTTGTCTCATTTACATTATTTCCACAGCCTATCCATGCTAGGTTGATGTCCATATTTCTCTTTAGAGCAGCAGAAAGACTGACAGTGTAACATCCCACACCTGGAGTGTCCCATTCAGATATTGCAGGCAGCACCACTGCTTTGGTTTATTTACCCTTGTAGAGTCCAAAATCCATTGCAGCTGCAGCTGTGACTTAAGTAGGGTTGTGGCTTCTTAGGAATTGGAATAAACGGAATATTTTTCACAACAGAAACAAGCTCATTATCTAACAGATATGAGATTTATGTTTCCACAAAACCAGTTTGAATGTGTCCTCTGGGATGTCCTTCCCTGTGGGCAATGAAAGCATTCCTGAGGTCCTAATACCCCAGGATCACCCTGAAAGTTTGAGCCTTTCCTGGTCCTTTCTTTTCACATTTCTTTGTGGACAAACATGGCCTCAGTTTTAAACCAGGAACAACAAAGAAAATCTAAACTTCACAAAATACTGACAAATGCTTGCTTTTGGGGTTCTGTTGTTTCATAAGGGTTTGCAAATCCCTAAAAAATGGTTGCATAACAACTGTGAATGGGGCTGGTGAGGACTTCTCTTTTTCATCTAAACGATTCCATCTGAAAAGAAAGCTTTTGTAGGAATCTGGTGTTGGTGACAGAACTGAAATCAGAGGGGGTTCTGAAGTCTTGGCTGGGGTTCGTGGCTGACAGCTCTTGCAGCATGGCCAGTGCTGTGGCTGATGGGGCACTCATTTGGGACATGGGAACAGGGGGTTGAGCTCTGGTTCCTCCTGGGAATCTGGGCTGCCCTTCTGATGGAATTGTTCCACTGCTGGGAAATGCAGCTTTGTCCATTGCAGTGAGCAGGTGAGAGTTGGGTTTCCTCATCCCACAAGAGACTGACAAACAGCCAGGGCTTCATTTTCCTGTCCCTGTTACTGCTTCTTCATCCCAACCAGGATTATTACATCAGGAGGAAGTGCAAGGGAACAGCTGTGCCTGAGTCTTCAGCTGGGTTTAGGCTGTCCAGGATTAAAAGCTTTCTTGTCCTGGCTGTGGGAAGGGGTTTTAAGATTCCATGTTCTGCATGTCAGAGGCGTTCTCTGCCATGTACCTAGGTGGATCTTTACAGGACAGCACTAGGATTCTTTTTAAATTAAAAAATTAGGAGGTATTTTTCATTTTTGAGGCAGTTTTCCAAATCTTAAAAGCCTTCTGTGGGAGGAAAGAGATTTTATAAAATTTCTGTCGTTCCTCACAGATGAAGTGTTGCTTCCTGAGGAAGGAATATTTCCCTCTTGAGTCAGGAACTGCTCTGTCTGGAGTCTGTAGGGACAGTAAAGGGTCCATGGGCCAGAGTTTGCAAGTGACAAATTTCAGAACTGGTCACTGCAGACCTCTTACAGCTGGAGAGTGTAACAAGGGTGGGGACCAGAACTGGCCAGAGAAGAGTGATGTACCTGAAATACCAGAAATTGAAGCGTGTAATACTGCGTCAGGGGCTGTTAAAATAACCCATTTCCCAGAAACCACGTGCATATTTAAACTAGTAACTATTTGCCACAGAAAATAAATCTCCGGAATGACAAAAATAGAAAAATATTTTCTTCTGTTGCAATTCATCTCTTTTGCATTTGGTGTATATACAACAGAAATTTAAGAATGAGGTTGTGGACTGTTTAGCAAGAAAGGGCATAAAATGTAATGACCTTCCTGTGTGGTTTCATTCAGGACCTGAGTGCACTTTACTCAATCAAAAGGGTCAGAGCTGCATGCTCCATCTGTTAAAAAAGGAGTCACTTGTTTGGAAGAGGGATCATTGCTCTTATTTTTAATATTTTGCAGAAGGCTTTGATAGAAAACTGTCAGTTTTCTTGATTATTTATTAATTTTATAGTGAATTATTAATTATTGTGTTTAAAGGCAAAATCTTATATAGAAGCACAATGCTCAATCACGTTTAGGAGGGGAAAATCCTATCAAAGATTTTGCAGCAGCATTTCAGTCTTTTTAAAAGCTTTCCTTCCACCCCTTTATGAGCTGCCTTAATGAGTAGAATGGAATATTTTTCAGGCAAGTTTGCCCTGGTTTTTCCTGTGTGTTCTTAGATACCCTTCTTCTATCAAGAAGGTGGAATTCACATCCTGTTAGAAGGAGTGATACAAGGCCACACTTTGTTTTCCAGTGCTGGAAAAAAGCAAATAGAAGATTTTTGGTATGGGAGAGAGACTGAATAGGGAAATAGAAACAAGAATCACAGAATCATCAAAGAATTTAGGTTGGAAAAAAACTTTAAGATAAATAATGCCAACCACTAATGCAGGTCTGACAAGACCATCACTAAATCAAGTCCCCAGGTGCCACCTCTACACACCTTTAAAATACTTCCAGAGGTGGTGACTCAAACACTGCCCTGGGCAGTCCCTTCCAGGCCTTGACACTTTGGGAGAAGAAATATTTCCTAATATCCAACCTAAACCTCTCATGGCACAACTTGAGGCCATTTGGTCTCGTTCTGTCACTTGTTAGCTGGGAGAAGAAGCCCCACCTCAGCACCTCCCTTCAGGTGTTTCTAGGGAGCAGAGAGATCTCCTTCAGCTCTTTTTTTGGGAATGACACATTGTATGACTGTGCAAAACAATTGCAATTTCTCCTAACTCTGTATGTAGCTGATCTGGCCAAGGAAAAAAGTGTTAATATAACCAGAAAAGTTGTACTGAGATCACATTAGTTATAGCAATCTGAGATGAGTTTGTGACAAAAGAAAGAATAACACCACAAGTGACAGCTCTTTGAACTGTGCTTTTGCACAGGGTCTTGAAGAAAAAAGTATGAGATAACACTTTCTGTCAGTCTCCTGCTTTGTCGGCAAACTTTAACCAAAATGAGCATGTAGACAGATAACTCAGAGGTGTCGAGTTCCTAAAACAATTATCAAAAAGCATGGCTAATTAAGGCAGAGGGGTCCTGTTAATGGCCCCAGGGAAAGCCTGGCCTTTTTCTCTGGAGTTTGGCAGGCAGCACAAAGGTGCAAGTCCAGCAAGCAGCACGAGAGGAGATGTGGATGCATGGCTGGAAAAGCAGGGACATGAGCACAATCATGCTCTTACCCTAAGGGATGAGTAGAAGATGAAAGGTCCTTGAACCATTCCTTAGATGGGATAAGGATGAGTAAAGCTTGGAACAGAAGCTGTAACAGGATGCCAGACAGGATGCACTGACCATAAGTTAGGGAAGGTTTGCAGCATTTAGCCTCGTGGACAGAGCTTCTGAAGGCATTATTATACTGCAAGGACACGTGAACCCTGTGGTTTAACCAATGATGTTCAGAGTTAGGTGCATGATATGCTTAGCACAGTATAAATGTACATCAAATAGCTGAATAAAGCAGCAAGATTTTTAACTCATATTGAGTTGTCTTGACTCTGGCTGGTTCCCTGGCCAACAAGGAGACACATCCCATCAGCAGAGAGCACACACAGCTCTGGGCAAAATCACACTCTGCCTTGCCCAAACAGGACAGGCCAGTGGGTTTGGGGCAAATGAGGGAATATTGCTGCCAGGAGATGGGCTAAAGGAACACAGAGAGCAAGATATGCACATCTGGGGATAAGCAGGAAGTTTTGCAGGCATCTGGGGAAGCCTGGGAATCCAGTGGAAGTATAACAGGAAAGATGGGCTGAGCTGAGCTTCTCCTCATGGAAGCACAGGAGGCAGAGGAGGTGGTGTAAATCTGCTGGGACACTCTAAGGAGTCACCTTTCCCTTTTATTTTATTTTTATTTTCTTTCCCCTTTTATTTATTTAGTGTGTTTGTGCACTGTTCTTCCTTTTAGCTACAGCTGAACCTGGTTGAGGTTTAGTGCTCACATTGCTGCATAAGGATCCTCACCCCAAAGATAGACTGGAGCTGTAAAAATCTTCCTTTAAATATTGTGTGTGTTTGAAGACTCCGTTATTGAGAAAGGAGATAATTGTTAGGTTTAATTTGACTCTGTCTTGGTTGTCACATTCAAGTTTTCTTTGAAAATTGTAAATTAGAGATTTGTGCTATGTCAGAGACCTTTCAAAAGAGTCAGAAATATCCATATTCAAGAACCTCATGTTCTTTGGATGCTGATCAACATCTCTGTTTTTCCTTTGTGTCTCTCACTAGTTGAAGCAAAAAGGATGTGTCATGCTACCCTTCTCTTCTTTTTTCTAGTCATTGGGGCTGTGTTTGGAAGTGTGTTTAATTTATCATTTCATGTTGGTTTGTTCCTCATTTAAAGCCCTAACTAAAGTTGATGAAATCATTCCTTTTCTTCACAAGAAGTAAGATGCTTCAGTTTTGATGGCAATTACATAAAATCTCGGTCAGAATTCCAGCAAAGCAGGTATGGATTAGTGTAAATTAGTGCATGCACGAGGCATGGGAGATAAGTGATCAAGTCCTTCATTTCATCAAAAAACAAAAGAGATCAAAACTTCAAAAGCTCTCACTATGTAAATTTGTTGTTTTCCTGCCAGTCTTACCATTATTCCATATGAATAAGTTTATTGTTTGAAGGTGATGAGTCTGTTTCAGTGAGATGGGCTAGAATAATTAAAAAGTAATAAACTGTAGAGAACATAGATCACTTTCTGATCTGAGCTTTTGAGATGGTGCATCTGAAAGCATTTTCATCCCTCTCCAAGTTATTTTGAGGAAAAAAATCCCTCATTGCTGTGGGTGCTGTGGAGGAATGAGGGTGGAGAGGCAGGGATGGGGCTGCCAGGTCTCAGGGAAGTGGTGCAGAACCACAGGAACATCTCCAGAGCTTCCCAGGAGATGGGATGTGATCACTCCTGGAGGACAAGGTCCTGTCCAGTCCTCCTGGGCATCTCCAGGGAAAGCCACCCTTCCAAGGGGCATGTGGAATGACTGATGTGGATCTAAAGGTTCCTGCTGGAGCTTGGCACCCTCATCATGCCCCCTTCCAGCTTTCATAACTGACTCAGACCTCCAAACTTGAAAGACTCCTGAAATTGCAGTTCTCCTCAAGAATGTGACTTTGTTTAAAAAGAAAAAAGGTATGATAGGTTGTCATGTTTCTTTCTCTATAACTTCAGATCAAATATATTTAGATTACAGATATTTTTGCTGTCAGCCTTGCAGACTGAGCAAAGAAAGACGAGCTTGATTCCTTCCTACTTTGTGCATCATCACTGATAATATTCTGCAGCATAACTTGACTCTCAATGAAACTTATGCAAGCCTGTGGTTTTACAGGTGCCATAAACTTCCAAATCTGGCTCTTCAATGGAAACCTATAAATTGACTTATAAGGCAAAAATGAGCCTGTCTGACTTTGATCAACGTGTTTTTTCCTCATTGTTAGGAAGAAGAAAAGGAACTTAAAGCAGCTCCTCAGGAAATTAGGTATAAAAAAGTTGTGTAGCTCCTGTTCATGTTGATAGAATTATTTTTATGGGTTACTTTGAAGAAGAGAAACTCTAAAGAGATTAGTGAATTTTTCAAGTATATTTGAGTCAATTATAGGTTCTTTGTGCAAATTAGCTGCAACTCAATGATTTTAGAGAAAATTTTAATGTACATTTTAGGTTTAAATAGAATTAAACTAGGAAAAAAATATTTCCCACCAAAATGGATATATATATATATATATATATATATGTTTTAAGTGTGTATTTTTGAGCCAGATTTTGCAATTTTTACCCAGTCAAGAGACAAGTACAGTGAATCCTGTAACTACTGAATTAAGTACAACTGAGCAAAACCACAGAAGAGTCAAGTGAAAGAAAAGCATAAATTTTTTTTGCTGCTATACATTTAGAAGAAAAAAATACATTCCCAGATGACAAACCACTTTTACAGGGATATATATATATATTTATATATTTATATAGGCTTTTACCTTGGAAAGGGTGAAATTTTCTCAAAGTGAACCATGGTCTAGTGGAATTGGGGAGATGAGGCTAGACAAAGAGACATACGTGATTTTTTAAAAATTTAAATTCTATGTTAATGTCAATATCCTGGAGATAAATTAATAATCAGTTTTTCTTGGGTGTGTTCTATTTAGCTGATGCTCCTGGGCTTTAAGTCTCTTCCCCAGAAGGGAGTTCCCACATTCATGCATGTATGACTGGAGTTATTTGTGTCTAAAATAATCAATTTTCCTCTTCTATGGGAGATTTCAAAGTTCAAGCAGAAAATAATTTCAAGTTGGAATATTTAACATTTTGGGGATTAAAATTCAAAATATAGCAATCACTTTAGTGGTATCAAAACATTTTGATTAATTTTACTTCCACTTTTTTATTGTACTATTTCACTAAAAATAATATACATTATTTTCACATTTAAATTCACAATTAATAGTTTAGTGTGAGAGTAGATTAATTGCTGTGTTCAACACCTGAAGTGGAAAGCTTTGACAATGTTCTGTCAAAAACTTAGTTGACATCAATATGCTGCAAAAAAAAAAAGGCAATTTTTAAAATTTATTTTTTATGTAAATTCTCTTCCGTTGTGGATTGGGTGTTTTGGGTTGGGGGGAGGAGAAGGAGAGTGGTTTGTTTTTTTTTTTTTGTTGTTGTTGTTGTTGTTGTTGTTTTTTGGTTTTTTTTTTGGTTGTTTTTTTTTGGTTGTTTGTTTTGGGTTTTTTTTTGGATTTTTTTTTAAGCATTAAAAGATGTTTAAAGAAAGACTTGGCAGAGGTAAAAGAAGCAGAGGTAAAAGAGGCTCCTGGGGGCAGCACTGTGTCCCTGGCTCAGTTAAGCAGTGTGGAAATGAAGGAGTCTGGGCATGGCACAGGGCAGAAAATCTCTTTATAAAGCCACCCCACCCAGTGCCCTTCTTCAGGGAGCTCCATGTATGCCAGGACTTGGCTTGGGCTGAGCAATCCCTAATTGTGCTTTAGAAACCAAGATCAGAAAGGCAGAGAGATCCAAGCAAACTCCTTTGAACTTCAGGGAACGTTGGATCTCTGGAAAGCATCCCTGGGATGGGTATTTGTCTTTCCCCAAGGGATGGAACAAGAGGGAATGGTCAAATCAGATTTTTTTAGTATTCAATCTTGTGGCTTTGAAGATTATCACCACCCTTGCAACTGCTTAGTGTTTCTGGGGGAGCTGAAGCCCTCTGGACAAAAATCAAATTCTAGCAGAGTGAACACACAGTTGCATTAAGAGTTCTGTGTGCCTGCCTGTGTTTGTATAAACTGATCCTGTCTGATACTCAGCAGGTCAAAATGTGTAAAATCCAGTCGTGGATGCCAGAACAAAAGGAAGAGGATAAGAATGAATCTTAGAACTCAAAGAGGCATTTTAATTATCAGTCCTTTCTTAAAACAAACAGTCACTAGTAAGAAACACAGCTCTCATTGTTTTAGCTTCCTTTGTGTTGTTCTTGTTCATTTGGGGGAGTAATTTTCCACTCAAATTTTTAAAATTTGGTGCCTTTGTATGGTGTCTAAAAATATTCTTGTAGGATATTCTCAATAAAACCCACTGTTTCTTTATTGTTATTTATTATTTCAAAGGTCTTTGTGCACAGGGATGTTATTCTGGTTTCCTAAAATACACTGTGCTACTATTAAGTGTTTATTGTGACATTTTCCACTTCCCATTGATTCCTAACATACACTGAAAAATATCCATTATTCATTGAAATATAGAAAAGAAAAAAGGAAAAATGAAGGGATCATTGTCCTTGCAGTGCAGTTTAGTGCTCTTTCTAAACATAGGGTTACACAGCACAGAATTTAGGGGGGAATATTTTTCTGGGCTGGGTGCTTGAGATAGAAGACAACTGAACATTTAATCAGATTATGCTGCTACTGAAACACGGATTTTGCAACATCCAAGATGTTTAAGAAATTGCATTTTCTTTTTGTTGCCAAGTTACTCACTTGAAGCAACAATGTTCAAAAACTACCAAGTGTTTCATTTTAACATCTTAAGCACTGAAAATTTACATTGTTCAAATCTGAAGCTACTTCCAATTTTGTAATTTCCTTTTTGGTTTACGTCATTACATTTTGTTTTCAGCTTACAAAAAAAGGGAAAAAACGGTGTTTCCTAATAGAAAGAATTATTGTTACATCAGATTTTCCTTACTTTAAATGAAAGGGGGGAAAAAGAAAAATTCCTTTTTTTTAGTTAATCCAAAGGAATTGTTTGTTTTGTACATTGAGATGGATTCAGCCTCAATATTTCATTCATTGTCTAATTTTTCCTGTGGAAAGAATCAGCCTGACAAGCAGTTTGGCCCAGCCCTGCAGTATTTCTGCCATGGGTTATCCCCTAAACCCCTGAGGAGCAGTTCTGGGGAATCCGGTAGCACAAACACAGGCAGATCTTGGAGTCAATAGCTGTAAAACACAAGTGGTTACAATTACATTTGATTTCTGATATTGTAGTTTGCAGGGCTCTTACAGCTCCTCTCCTTTAAAATACTCACTCCTGGGAAGGGAGATGTGCAGATCTCTCTCTCCACGTGGCCTGGGGTGACCTGTGGTTAGAGCTGGGGTTATTTTCTTTTTGTTTGCTTGGTTGGTGTTTGTTTTTATGTGTTTTTGGTTGGTTTTCTGGTGTTTGTTTGTTTTGTAATGTATCCATGTAGTGACTAGGAAGAAGCAGGAAAGGCCACCTTTTCTTCGCAACATCTGCTGAAATTTTTTCCCTGCAGCAGCCTTTCCTTGCTTGGGGATGAGCCTGTGCAACATTTGCTTTCATAAACTCTGTTATAGCACATCCTGTATTCCCCTCACCTCTCCAGCCTGAGCATGCCAAAGCCCTTGATGTCCTCGTTGCATAATCTTCTAAGTTGCATTTTCTCCTATTTTATAGTGTCCATGCACATATGGAATGTTTAGGGATGAAAATTAAATCCATTTTCCCCCTGTGCCTTAAGCACAGGGCAGTTTCTGCATGGGTGATGTAAACCAGCAGAGCTGCCACGCTTTCTGACTCTGCTGATGCAGAGATTTAGAGAGGATTTAGTCTTTTCTCTGTCAGTTTCTTTGAATATTCAGAGCAGTTTATCTCCATTCCTGCTTTTCCGTCTCATGTTTTCATTGATTTGGAATATCTTCCCACTGTCATGTTTTTGTTGCTTTCGTTGCTTAGAAAAATGTGCTAATTTTAAAAGGTGATCAAAGCCTGTGGAACAGAAACACGCTGTAACCGCCGAGATCGTGAGGGAGTTTTATTATTATTTTGCCTGTTACATATGAGCATCTAGGAAAAAAACCAAAAACCAAAAAAACCCCGACACCTTTATTTTTAGGCCTTGCTAACTCTGAGTCTTCTCTTGGTTGCGGCTACCTGGCAACAGCTGATTGCCATGGCAACAGTGCTGCTGCTGCAGGCACGGCCTGGCGGGGACTGCAGGCCTGGGATGGACCCAGGGGCATGAACCAGGGGCTGTGATGGCCCCAGGGGCCATGGACCAGGGGCTGTGATGGCCCCAGGGGCCATGGACCAGGGGCTGTGATGGCCATGGAGGGCCATGGACCAGGGGCTGTGATGGCCATGGAGGGCCATGGACCAGGGGCTGTGATGGCCACGGAGGGCCAGGGACCAGGGGCTGGGANATGGACCAGGGGCTGTGATGGCCACCAAGGGCCACGGCCCCGGGTCGGAAAAGGCCACTGATGGCTATAGCCAGAAGTCTGTGATAGCCACGAAGAACCACAGCCCAAGGTCTCTGATGGCCACGAAGAAGCACGGACCCGGGGCTGTGATGGCCACCAAGGGCCACGGCCCCGGGTCTGTGATGGCCACTGATGGCTATAGCCAGAAGTCTGTGATAGCCACGAAGAACCACAGCCCAAGGTCTGTGATGGCCTTGGCCCCAGGCCTGTGATGGCCACCAAGGGCCACAGCCCAAGGTCTCTGATGGCCACGAAGAAGCACAGACCCGGGTCTGTGATGGCCACTGATGGCTACAGCCAGAAGTCTGTGATGGCCACAAAGAGCCACACCTCCGGGTCCCTGATGAGCCCCGGGCAAGGTCTCTGATGGCCACGAAGAAGCACAGACCCGGGTCTGTGATGGCCACTGATGGCCACTGATGCCCATGGTCCCAGGACTCTGATGGCCACTGATGGCCAGAGGCCCCTGGCTCGCTCCTGGTGCTCCCTGTCCTGGGGTCTCCCGTGTGCTGGTGGCTGTCATCTCCTAACCTCTGTCAGCAGCAGTGAAATACCAAATGCTAATGCTCTGTTCCGTACTTATAAACTTGCCTGAAACTCCTGTGTTACTGCAAACTACAGGAGCAACAAATTTGTAGAATGCACATCTTGATTTAGAAGATACTGAGGGGAGAACTTGAACTTGTACTTCTTGTACTATATATATATATATATATATATATATATAAAATATATTACAAGAAATGGTGACATCTAGTATTTTTACTGTTTGCTTTGCCTTCTACACCGTTCCTCATTCATGGTTAAAATGCTGTATTATGTGCCATGTGAAATTATGTTGATTTCAAGCAGCTGCACTTAGTAATTTGGATTGAGTTTAAAAGAAATGGCTGTAAAGCTACAGACAAAATTCTGATTGATACTTGCTGATTGCAAGTATTCTGTTTAGTATCATGGGGACATAACAGTTTCTTGGTCTAGGACTCTGCAGTGTTGAACCCCATGACTTAAATGATTTTGTTGTCAAGATGGTGACCTATTTATGGGAGATTACTTTTAAATTTTGTAAAGGCATGGAGTTACTGTAAATTCCTTAGCTATATGTGAGATGAAAATCAGTACAGTCTAATTCCACCAGTAATTGATCTTTACTCTGAGTCGGGGTATCACTGTTTGATTGATGAGGTTCTCATGCAAAGATTGGTGGAAATCCTGATAACTATGAATTTTAAAAGAATTTAATTAGTACAAAATACTTAAAAGGGTTCAGTCTAATACTTACAAAGAGATTCTTTTTCATTTTGATCCAAAATCTACTGTGTGATTTGGAGCTTTGAAATCTTTGGCAATAATTTCACAGCTTGTCAATCCTACTCAGGCCTCTGGAAAAGTTAAGTGGATCTTAGGTTAAAGACTTATTTTACTCAAGACCTCCAAGACTCTTATTTTAGCACTCTAAAGCTAAAATAAGAGGTTATGATCTTTGTTGCCTCTACTTTGGGCTCAGGCTCTGTAATTCACCCTAAGCTGTTAACACAAGGCTTGGGAACACTGAGCCTTTTTGGTGTCTATAGAAGTTGTTAGTGGAAGCCTTAGACAAACTTTACAGTGGGGGAAAAAAATCTGTCTCTTTTACAATTAAGAGTGAGGAAAAATACATAAACAAAGGAGAAAGCTGCAGTCACTCAAGTGCTCCTCCAGGATAAGGAGTCAGCAGCACTGGGCTGCTCACAGTGATAAGATAGGAGATGACTGACACCTTTGGAAGATAGGGAAAGGATGGGCTGCTGTGAGCTTTGCAACAGAAAACTCTTTTAAGGTTGAGGATATTCATACAGACATCATTTCAGCACACAGCTCTGTTCTGGGGAGAGACTCTGAGCGTTCATGTGGGGTTTTTCCCAGATAGAATTACCCTGCTGACACAGTAAACACTTTATTCTCTCAATAACATAATCTGTCCAACAAGCTGTTGGCAAGATGGAAAATGCTGTAGAATATATCCAAGCTACATCTCCTTTTGCAATTATTGCATTGTTGCAGGTGGTTGCTTGTAGTTCATCATTCCTTTGGAATTAAAAGCCTTAAAAATTTATAGAAAAATACAGCTTTTACAAATAGGACTGTTGTTGAGGGAAAGAACTCTGTACTCCTGGTAGGCTTTTAGAAATATGTTCCGGGTTGTAATTGTTAGTTGAGCTACAGTTTGTTGTCTCTTGGCGCCTCCGTTTCTCAAACTGGATAATTAAAAAATAAAGATGCTTCTCTCTCCTTTCTGGAGGTCTGGCAGCACCTCTGTGTCAGGTGTCTCCCCTGCCAGCCACATAAAGATTCTCACCAGCCCTTCCCAAATTCCTCTTTGTCCTGCCTCTCTTACCCTGAGGTTCCTTGCCCCAGCTCTGGTGTAAATATATCTTGGAAATAGGAGAAGAGAAGGGTATGGGAGGGTTTTGGGGAGAAACAAAACCTGAGGTGTTGTAAGAGCAGCTTTGAGGGGTGTGCTGGGGTTTGCTTTAACTTTCTTCAGTTGCCTGTGAGCAACACAAGCTGAAAAACAAGGGCACTCTGGAGCTGATCTTTTTTGTTGCTAATCCAATAAAGTTACTGTGTGTGTGTAACTTGCCTGAAGAGAAAAGTGGGATGATTCACAGTGCTAAAAAGAGGAATAAATACTGAAATTCTTTAGGAGAATATGTCTATGCAACTCTTCATTGTAAATTACAATTATGGAGCAGAGTCTGAATGCTTTTATTTTTAACCGTGAAGGGTTGACAGTGTGTTATGTAACTTCAAAATATTGCCCTCACGCTTTCCTCGAGCATCTTACTTCAAATCCAGGAACAAAAGCATATAAAAAAAGAATGCTTTGTGTTGTGTGCTCTGTAAGCATCATCAGCCTGGGCTGAATATGCAATGCTGTGTGGTGTTGCTACCACAGATGCATTTCTGCAATCAAAATTTTTCCCTTTCACAAGATGAAAAGATATTTTCTTAATGTTCATTACAGTATATTAAGACATTAGTGCTCAGATCCTTTCAGTGCATTAGAGAGAGCGTTGTCATTCTGTTTTCTCATCAGATGAAATAATCGTTTATCTGAAATTGCATTACCTTCAGAGAAAACAGGGAAGGATATGGGCTCAAGCTTTGACAATCAAGGCTTACTTTAGATAATGCAGTTAACCACTTGAAATAGCAGAGTGAGACATCTGAGCCATTGCCACGGAGCAAAGCAGAAGATGGGCAGGGCTTTTGACTCCTTCTACAGCACTGTGTGTCTATTTTAAGACAAAACTTAAAGCAAAGGTCACTCTACTTGTGATAACCTTTGCATTAATAGGTGAGAGAGACAAGAAACTGTTAAGGAAAAAAAGGAACGTGGTATTTTCATGAGTTTTTTATTTTCTACATAGCCACAGATGTTTGTGACACTCTACAGACAAATAAAACAACAGGTCCTGACACTGAGAAATTAGTACTGCAGTGAAATGTTACACAAAGAGATAACAGTATTCACTGGAACGTTGGAGGAAAATGTTTTCACTGCAGTGAAGTGTCTTGAAATGTGTTTATTGCACACATTTTGATGTCTGTCTAATGGAATGTCAAAGCAAGGATATGCTTAATTCTGTAACTGGTGTCCCAGAATGAGGGCTGAGTTGAAGGTCACTGATGGAAAGATGCTTGAAAAATGTAGAACCATCAGGTGTCTGAAGATGGAGAGATAAAGACAAGGGCATGGCAGGAAAAAACAGGGATCCTGCTAATCCCCAGCAAGTGATAAAATATAGATCCCCGAAGTTTCCATGGTGGCTCCCAACCTGTGGAAATAGATCTGTGCAAGTCGAATCAAAGAGCCCATTCACTTCCAGCCTAGGAAAAAGTGTTTTCCCTCCCAGTTTCTGTGGGTGGAGGGACAGTCTGCTCCAGGTGGGGCAAGGGCTGAACAGTGAGTGCAGAAAAGCAAAGAGCAGGAGAGAACAATGACCTGGGCCCAAGCAATCCATGGAGGGAGCCTCTGTGGAAATGAGAAATTAAAGCAGAGTGGGAGAGTTCTGTAGAAGCAGCCTGCCCTGCTGATCACATCTTGCAAACTTTGGAGCACTCTGGGCTGGGGAAAATGTGTTTGTAATGGGGCTGCTCTCCAGGTGCTGTGGTGGTGAATACACCAAGTTTTGTTGGAGATGTTCTGCTAGGGGCTGCTCTCCAGGTATTGTGGTGGTAAACACACCAAGTTTTGTTGGAGATGTTCTGCTGGGCTCTCTGTGAATTTAATGACTGGAATGTTCTTGCTGCTTTTCCCTGTGAGACAAAACAACAGGGAATATTTTCAAGGAAAGTTTGGTTTTTACCTGTTCTCCAGGAACTGGAATAAACGGTGTTCATAGAAAAGAAAATCTTGTGCAGAGACCTGCTGTTTCTTGGAAAGACCATTTCCTGTTTGATAGCTGTGCTTTTGAGTGTCTGAAGAGAGCCTCCATGGTTATGTGTAGTTTGCTTATTTTCTTTTCAGTCCAAATGCACGAAGATCACAGATTCAATTCAATTTCTGGATGACTTTTAGAGGATTTGAACCTGGACAGAAAGAGAGAAAGGCATTATCAATTGGCAGAGTTTTATGTACCATGAAATTGTTAGTGTTTTTCATCTGCGTAGCAGTACCTCTGTATTGAAGTGGAGTAATGATTGTACATTGAAAATAAAACTCTGAATTTAAGTGGCCTATGAAAGACTTTGGGAACTGTCTGTCAGCTGTAGTTCAGTGAAAATAAAGACATTCATCAGCTTTAGGGGGCTATTGTTCAGATATGTGATTTTTCAGACAGGAGTGATGAATTGAAAATAAAAACATAGTTATGGATGTGCTTTTTCTAAATGCATTTTGAACTCAGGACTCTTTTAATCTTTTTTTAAATCAACCTGTCTAGAGATGCTCCTGAAGATTTTGGGACTAAAGCAATGTTCTTTGCTTCTTTGATAAGCTTAATTTTTTGAATAAATAATTTTAGCTATTTTAAAACTTATCTGGATAAATGTAGCATGACAAATGAGAGCTGGAATGCACATTGTGTGATGCTGAGGGGTGTTTCTCTTACCTAAGAATAGTAACAATGGACCAAATCTATTTCACTGTATTATAACAAAGATAATGTCTAGGGAAGGTCAATTGCTTCCTCCTCCACATGCACAGGAAAACGATCCTTTCCTGACTCTATCCTGAGTTCCTTAATCAGTATCCACTCGGTCATTATTTAAACAGACTCTTTACTAACTTCACATTGACTTAAGAAAGAATGAATGGAAATGTGGGAACTTGTCCCTGGAGGCTTTTTTGTGGTAATTTAATACAATGAAAGAATATTTTGGGGTTAGGAGAGAAATGCACTGGAAGAGATGATGTGTTTTTGAAGTGAGGAAGGTACAGTTAGCTGCCACAGAGCCATTCTCAACAGCAATTTGCATAATAATAAAGAGTTTACACTTCTATAGGTTCTTCCAGCCAAGAATCATGAAATGCTTTAAGAAAAAGCCGCATATCGTTATCCTCACCTTGCAGATAAGAAATTGAATTAAACAGTATTTGGAGTGCAGGTTGAAGGTCTCAAATGAAGCAGGCTTGTCCAAGTTCATAAATAAACTTCCTTTTTAAACCACGGGGCCATGGTGCCAATCCTTGCAACACTTCTTTTTAGCACACCAACTTCAGCAGACTGCAGTGAGATTTTTCCAAACTGACAACCATTTGGGCTTTATGGGTGGCTGGTCTTAATTAACCAAATTTGCAATCCTTGCACAAACTGAGATTTAGGTCTAGTTGGTAATTATATCTTTTCATTGATGACAGGGCAATCATCAATGCTTTCGGCTGAGTGAACAGATTCACACTTGGTTGTTAGCTTGACCTCTCTATGTGAGCTGATGTTTTTCTTTTTTTTTTTTTTTTAGGTTTACTCATGTGTCTTCCTATACATATTTTATGAGTTTCATCTCTTCACACACAATTTAATTTAGTTAAATATTCTAGTCGCTAATTTCCACACAAGAAAAATTGCATAAATTATATTTAAGAATAGCTGAATCTATCAGAAAAGTTCAATTCTTGCTGCACATTTCCACTCTCCTTCTAAGCAATTGCACAGCACTGGATCTGAACAGACATTGGGACATTCAGGTTTGCGGCATTAAAGACAGGTGCTCTAAGTTCCCAAGGCAGCAAAAATTAGGAGTTAAAATTTAAATCTTTGACAGTACTGTGTATTTGAAGTCTATGGGAATGCATGATTGGCCTTCCCACCAGCAGCATCCTTTAGCTCCACTCTTCCTTCTGAAAAGCAAATTCTGTATCTTGGTTCAAGTCCTCCCACCTCTCATTTTTTGGTGGTTACTCACTGTTGCTCTCTTATTGCCCTCAGTTCTCTCTCATTTGTCTTCCTTGTCCATGTAACATCACAATATCTTTGAGACATAGGCTGTCTCAGCTGATGTAGAAATATGGTCTAGAAGTGATGGGAATTGAACTTCCATGAGCACTCTCAGCAGCAAAAAGATAAAGCTTCAGGGAAAATAATAATGCCTGCAATCTTGGGTGATATGGAAATACATTAGAGACCAAAACTTCTGCAAAACCTCTTCAGGAAAGTGGTTAAGCATTTGTAAGTCTGCTGGATAGGCCTAAAGTTAATAATTTTCTTAATCACTCTTCTGCATCCAGGCCCTGAATTATATTCTGTTTTTTCAAATGAAAGCTGCATTAAAATGCAAGTTTTCATTACTGCTATTCACTGTTATTTGGCAAGCTGCACAGAGAAGTCACTGGAGAAATAAAGGCCAAAGGGACAGGTAAAATGGCATAATTGACAAACACTGAGGGCCCTGCTGAGACTAAATCTCATTAACCTTGTTGTAGGACTGAACTGGGTAATCTCTTCCCTGATTTCCACCCAGCATGGAGAGAGAACTGTCATGGACATTGGGAGCAGAGGAGAATCCCAGCTATGCAGTTTAAATATTTTCTTTATTAACCTTTGGGAAGGTCTGTTTGTGCTCTCTATTGTTTGCTTGTACCCAGCAAAGTAACAGTGAGGAAATCCCTTTTTAAAAACAATAAACTTCAAGCAAGAATCCCTCTTCATCCCTGTGGAGGTTTTTGAAGCTGGGGACAAACTTTGTTCTGAAGACAAACTGAGCTGTGCTGGACCTCCACACCAGTAATGGCTCTGTGGTGTTACTTTTGCTCTCAGTTTTATGAACTTTGAAAATGAATTGTGTTAGCTAGAGTCAGGCTGCAGGACCCAGCATCCTGGTGTGACCATGGTTAACTAATGTGCTTTAGCTAATCTGATGGATGATATAATTCACAATGATAGAATGATTTTGCCACTCAGCCATGTAAACAAGGGCCCAGTGGTTTGAAATGTTAAAACAAAATAGATCAGCGTGTGAGAGATCAATGACACATCTGGATACCATGGATATAAATTTATCACACAGATTGTGATTCTGTGTATGCATGAATATCAAACATGCATGAGACACCCTCCAGGACTTGCAAACATAAATCACTTTGTCATTAGATAAGCATTAGAGAAGTCTGCATTCAACTGAGATATTTCACATCAGATTGGGTTATTCTTAAGGAGGTGATAGTGCCTGGATTAGGCATCCTTTCTCATTTGTAGAAAACTGAAAAGAAACACATTTATCAGCAGACAGAATGGCTTCTGTGGACCTGTATTATTACATAAACCTACCAGAAATGAATTCCCAAAGGATGCCTGCAGAATGCTGGACAGGAAATGAGGACCAAGAGCCCTTCTGCATGGTTCTGTCGAGTTAGGGATGCCAGGAATCCAAACAACACACATCTCTGCTTGTTTTCATGCATGCAAATAGGGGAGCAGCTAAACAGAGCTTTGGGCATTAACATCATCTCTGCCAGCTTTTATTTATCTGTTTCTCTCCACTCTTCAGGTAGTGTGGTGAAGTGGCTGCTATGGTAACTTTGGATCAAAAGCCAGCACAGCTTTTAAAAAAATATTTCCTTTTGCCTTTGCCATTCTCTCCATGCTTTTACCAGAGTCATATTCTAGAATTCTATTAACAAATAAGTAAAAATAATTAATTTCAATTGTGATGGGTTTGGGGTTTCTTGGGTTTTTTTTTTAAGTGAGAATAAAGCAGGCCAAGAAACAGCTGGATAAATGAGTCCAGCTGGAGGAAGGTGAGAGACAGAAATGCTCACTGCACACCTCCAGTGCTGTGTTGTTGTGACATTTTTGGAACACAGTTCCAACAGGGTCCCTTCAAAGGTGTGCAGTGAAAAGATGCTCCCAGGAATTAAATCTGCAGATCACCAGTCTGTTAGCAGGGTCTGTATGGCACAAGCTCCAAATGACAGCTCACAGGATTGATCCGGACTGACCTTTATTTAAACTCAGTAAGTTTAAAAGCAGTGTGTTAGCATCTCCTCATTTGGAGACATATAATAAATATAAATATATATAAGTGCTCTCTGAAAGCTGATAAAACTGAGGGGTTAAATAAAACAAAATTTTGCTATAAGGGATTCCCTAAACGATTAGATTTTAGGGTGAACAGATCAAGAGGAATAATTCTAACAAAATATTTGTTACTTGATAATTTAAAAATAGATGCTGATAAATTTAAACTTGCACTTTCCAGTACTGTATGCTCAAATTACCATGAAATTGAACTGCTTTTTTTCCTGCCTCTATTTATTCTGTATTCTCTAGAACAAGATTCTCTTAGTCAGAAGTAACTTGTCTCATAATGTTTTCCTCTCTGTTGTACAAGTTCTGCCCCACTTCACAACCAAGTGGGATTTTCTCTGCTTCTCATCAGGTACCAGAGTCTTTCCTTGCTGGAAGGACTAAGCCAATCTTATTTTGGTTTTGATATCTCTGTAAGATCAAGATTACTGTGTCCCCAGTCATGACAACTTCATTTATATTTCTGCAAAACTTTCTGGATATTATTTGATCTGGACTTCAGAAGCAATTAGTAGGAAAGGGCGGAAAGACTGTCTCCTGTCCCATGAGATGCTGCAACATTTAAATATTCCCTCAGTTTGTAGATGGATATCTGTTTCAAAGAAAGGAAAGATTTTCCTCCTAGAGCAGTAGGACAGGTACTCATTTTCCATGGTAAAGTCTGTGCTTTCTGAAGCAGTTTTAAACCTCCCACTCTGACTGGAATATAAGCTCTCTTTTAGTTACTGAGATTCCCTCATTGCCAAACCAAGCTTGGTTAGTCCATTCTCATTTTGGGGGTATCTTGACTGATACAGGCATCGGTGTTCATTTGAAGTCCTGACTTCAGTTTACCAATATCTCTCAGGAAAAAGCCAATAGATATATAATTGAGAAATCTTTATCCAGCTTTCAGAGATCCTGTGGCTGAAACATCTCCCTGGTGACCGGTGTCAGACTCTGGACAGGACTCTTTGTCTCAGAATATTTTCTGTTTTCTGTGTGATGGACCTCAGAACACCTCATACAGGAGTTGTGAGGGATTTATGTTTGTGCCCTGCTGGTTTTCTTCCTAAAGCTGAGTGCTGCCTGAGAATGAGAGTCCTGACCTTGAAATTGGACGTAGTACTGTTATAGGCAAAACTTACCAGCGAGAAAATGTGCCAACCTCTATTTATCACTTCCCCAGCTGTTCTGCTAAATTACAGCTCCTTTAAAATTACACTCTAATTCATCAATAATTCAGCACTGAAGCCTTATGAAGAAAACACTAGATGCCATTTTGAATAGCTCCACTATGAACTGATCAGCTATTCAGAGGGGAGGGTGGGAATTCTGCCGAGGTGCTGTTACCAAGGGAAATTCAGTTTGCGTTGGGGAAAGCTACAGCACGCCGGGGCTCAGGAGACTGTTTCACAACAGCCCTCTGGCAGACACAGAACAGACTGACAGGGAGAGGGAAGCCTGTGGGGTGAATCCATGGATGTGATCTCCCTGCAGCTCTGCAGGCTCCTCTGGGTGCTCAGAGCCCACACAAGGCAGGCGATCAATGCTCCCTGAGCGCGGCCGGGCACGGTGCCAGCCCCGCCAACGCTGCCTGAGTCAGGCTGTGCTGGGCAGATGTGTGTGTGCCAGCCCAGCCTGGCAGCCAGGCTTCAATTCACCCTTCTGGGGACCTGCCCAGCTCAGGGTGTGCCCACTGCCCTTCTCTGCAGCCCTGCCTGTCTACCAGGGGCACCTGCTCGTCCTGCAGCGCTGCAGAGGGTGGCTGCAGCAGCACGTTTGCTTTTTCAGTTTTGCTGTGCCAGAGTCACTGCACTGGCACTCAGCATCTTGGAAGGCTGTCCTCTGTGCTGCTGCCTTTTTCTCAGTGTGTTCTGCTGTGTGACAGAGCATTTGTAATGACAAATGCAGGCAGAGGCTGCATGTATGCATTAGTGCTGCAGCACTGTGGGTGAGGCACTGCATGGTCACATCAAATGGATCACACCAGTGCAAATGAATTTGCTTGTGCAGTCCTTCATCTGCCTTCATTTTTGCTTTACACCAAAGTTCTGATGGGCTTCTAAGCTTAAATATAGTTGTGAAAAACATCCCAATATGTTGTATGTTTTCTCCTAATGAAAATATATCTGTGAAGTTGAGAGGAATTTGGTCAAAAATATGCTTGTAGCTCCAGCCTTTTGTATGATAGAAGATGAAGAAACCCTCTTGCAAAACAGTTTTCATGCATATCTGACCCCTGGAACCTGCTCAATTCCTGAAACACTGAAAATCAGCACCGAGGTGGAAGCTGCACCACCCAGACTTGTACAGGTCTGGGTGCTCCCATACAAAATTTGAGGTCTATCAGAAGATAAAATTGTCTCTTTTTCAGTCCTGCTTGTGTTTGCTTTTCCACTTGATCCTGGTCATACCAGTCTTCTATCGGGCATATTTTTCTTCATGCCCTCCCCTCAGGTCCCTGAATTTTTTAGATTTATCTACCTCCTTTGGCCTTAGGCTTCCAGGGGGATTTGCTTATTGTTCATTCCTTAAAGAGAACAATCTTTAGAGTCCCTAGATTGGGCAACAGGGACCCTTCTTTTTCAGGGACCACCTTGTAGCTCTGAAATGAGCTGCTCTGTGCAGGTGCTGTTCATCTCTTGATGGGAAAAATTCACTTTTGCTCAGAATCCTGGTCCACTACCAGGGTTACCCGTGGTTATTTATATATGGAAATGCCTAAGAACCACAGCCCTGGCCTGCCTAGACAGTTGTTCTGATGCCAGCAGAATTAGAACACTGCTCTTACATATAAAGCACTCTCCATTTCTTGTTCTATTCTGTTTGTTTAAACAAGGAATCACTCATTTAAACATTAAAATTCAGTAATACTAAATAAATAACGTGGTTTTAAAATGCAAACAGACTAAAAACAAAGGCAGCATCCTACTATCCCTCTCTCTCTTACACATCTACAGGCTCAGAAGGGAAGCTGGGAAAGACACTGCATTAATAAACATAAGGCCAGAAGTAATCATTAAATAAATATCATTTAAAAAATCCCCTTGATATTTAAAAAATGCTGAAGGCTTTTGTTTAATAAAAAATGGCTGGGAATATAAGATGAAGTGGGTACTGCAGAGCAGTGAGTTCCACTCTCAGGAAATCAGCCACAATAAAGCACATTTCAACAGGCAGCAGCAGAATCCCTGGAATGAGGATGCTGCCAGGTCACTACAGAGGTTTCTGTGCTGTAAAGGTCTTTCCAGCTGGGGTTTTAAACCTGACTGAGATCACCTTCCAGTCAAAACACCAGTCTGAGCAGCCCCCAGGAAGCACTGAGGACACTCAGCCTGTCCCTGTGCAAAAACCCCTTGTGTCTGTGCTTTCTTTTTCTCTCTTTCTCTCTCATTTCATTTTCAAAAATTTTGCTTTTTGTGGGGAGAAAAAAAAGAAGGGAGGAGGGAAAAGAATGGGATGGAAAATGCTAAAGGAGGCAGGAGATGAAAGTGGCTTTTATTCACGAGAGGGAGGATGCAAAAAGGAGTGAGGAGAGCATGGGATGACACTCCCACAATTATTTCAGCCTTACAGGAGTGAGATGTGTTGGACAAGAGCTCTCAGTGGCTGCAGCAGAGCAAAGCCATGCCCAAAAGCACCGTGGCATCCAAAAACAACACACTGGGAACGTTTGGGAATCACTTTTCTCCTGCACAGGGACAGGCTGAGGGCTAAATCTGCTGGCTCTTCGTGGACAGAGCAGCAGATGGGATAATCCACCCTGAACACGCTGGGGCTGCAGAGTCACAGTCCTGCGGCCACGTGGGGAGCAGGGCACGTGTGGCTGTGTGACTGCAACAAGTGAGGGCACCCTGATGGGAGCTGTGCAAGGGGAGGAACATTTCCAGTCATGTATTCACATCTCCTTCCAGGGAGAGTCCAAACTGGGGGCAGGATTCAGCTCAGTTGTTGTCAGCTTCTGGGAAATGTTGGGCCACAGAAGAGGGAGCCAGGAAGAGAAGTGGTAAATTGTCTGTTTTCAAACTGATGTGTTGGCCTTGTATGCTCAAATCATCAGAAGCTTTAAAGAAAATAATATCTGTTTTTACAGAAAATAATACCTCTTTTTACACATACTTGTGTTGGGGAGTGGGAAGTATTTTCCAAATACACACAATGTGAAATCTTTTGGGAATTATCAGACTCAGAAGCAGCTCCTTATTCAACTGAAATAGCTGTCAGATCAATCAGAACAATGCACATAGAACAGCAGCTTGTGCAAAGGTAGCAGAGCTGGCTGTAAAACTGGCTATCTTGGCTAGCAGGAGCTCCCTAATCCCAGCAGCACCGAGTTAAGCCCAGCCTAACTGCCCCAGTGTTTCCTGAGCTTCCCACGGAGGCTTTGCAGTTTGTCTGGCACCCTGGGGCTCCAGCTGTGCTGGTGGTGGAACATCTGGAACATCTGGGAGCTGTGTTCAGGCAGAGCTGTGGGAATGTGGCTGCTCTCAGACATTGCACCACTTGTAAGTGGGATCTCCACATGTTCAATCACCCCTTCAGCAAATCCAGAGGAGTTTGTGTCACTCATTTCTCCCCCTGTGACACAGAAGTCAGAATATTTTGCAGTTACCTTGAGCTCAGTTGTAGCATTTGAGTTTGGGAATTCCAAGTTCTTCTAAATAGATATGTTAGTGGCATTCCTGGCATCAAAGAGGCAGTACCTGATAATGAAGAGCCTTTTTGCTCATAGGTGGTGTCAATCCAGAACATCCATTTTTTATAGACCTTTTACATCTAATTGACTTTTATTGTACCTACGAAATGGAAACGCATTAAAGAGCGTCTCCATTTCACTTATAAGACTAATAGCCAATTTTCCATTCAATGTCTTTTGAGAATTCTTAATTGTCTTCCATAATTAGGTATTGGGAGTGTAAACAATTATATGAGATTATAAGGGCACTTTTTAAGTACATATTATGCTGTAAATATATGAATGTTATGTTGCTGCAGTGTTTCCTGTTTTTCTTTTTGCATTGGATTTTACTGTTGTAATTCCTGTTCCTCATTCAGTCCTGCATAATTTCTTTAAAAGTGAAGTATTAAAAAATCTAAGAGTTTCTGACAGTTATAAATTATGTGGTCCCCAGAATTTTTAAGGAACCCACAGAATATCAAAACACTCCAAAGGGATATCCCAGTTTTTAATGTAGAATAGTTCTACCTGTAGCATCTGGAGACATCACAACCCATATTTTTCCTGGGGTTTTTTGTCTTTTTGGCTTCCCACCCAAAAATTCCGCTAGCAAATTCACACTGCTGTACTTTGCAAAGCATTAGTGACCAGAAAGTTCTGCAGGTGGAGGAATATCTATTTTATCTATTTAATCCCCCAGAGCAAACCCAGGTAAAAGCAGAGCCATCTCAAGGTGTTTTATATTGATGTGCAGGTTTAGTATTTGGTCTGTTTGAATTCATTTGGCAAACAGAGTGGTTTGCCTGGAGTATTTCCCTTGCAATGACAGTGGTTCTCATTTCTGATATTCTGGTGAAGCAGTTGGTGGGAATCATCATTTGGTGTCCAGCCTCACCTGTATTCCCCATACGAGCTGCCAAAGGGAAGGGCTGGCTACAATCTTATATTTATAATATTCATTTTGAGGGCCTGGTCAGTCCATCCAGTCTGTCCCACTGAACAGAGCATCCGAGCTTTGGTGCTGTGCAAAAGTTACTCAAGTAAATGATCAGAGAATATTTGGACAGCCACATGATATCACTGGGTTCTGAAGGATGTGCTCATCTGTAGGAAGGAACAAATTAGCTCAAACAAGCCTTAAATTGGGCTTGATGGGCCATGGAGACAGGTCTTGGTCCCAAGGTGCTTGAAGCTGGTGCTGTTGCTTTGTAACATCTGCTGGAACACATGTTTTTGTCAAATTTCCCCTTGTGTCATGTTCCTCCTCCACCCCTGATTTCCATAGCAGTTATTAGGGCAGGAGCAGGGGAGAATTTGTCCCATGATGGATGAGCTGGTGCAGTGTACAAGGCACACACCATAGATCACAATCCTCTTCCATTTTTCCCTCAAATTCCTTCTGCTGTAAGAGTTTGACCACATTTCCTACAGTTAATAACATGTTTTAAATGAGGCAGGCCCTGCTTGCATCAGGAATAAGACTTCCTTTTGGGGTTTGACTTTTTTCTTTTCTTTTTTTTTCTTTTTTTT
>VXBR01001403.1:57272-93343 GCA_013400215.1 Cisticola juncidis | reverse complement strand
TTTTTTTTTTTTTTTTTTTTTGTTACAATGGCAGTTCTAATATCAGCAAGTGGCTGCTCCTGTGATGTTTTTGATCTCCTCCTAATCTCAAGAGGCTGAGGGCCTCCTGTACCATTGATTATTGAGGATAATCAGTGCCCTGCAGGACAGGCCGCCAGGAATGCTCCAGAAAATGGGAGCTCACAAGGGCAATCACAGTGCTAATGAAAGCAATAGGTGGCTGTCTGTGAAATACAGCTTCTCCTATTCAGTTTGTCTTGAGAGATTTTTAAAAAAAAAAGGTTTTGCTTGAATTAAGTGTGTATCACCAAAAAAGGGAAACAAACAGGAGAAAAGATTATTCATATTCCAGGTTTCTCTTCTTAATCTTCCATGCTAGGCCTGCTCAAAGGAAATGTCACTGGAGTTCTCCGGCAGGACATAGAGGAAAGAACATTTTCCTTTGGCTAACAGCACAATTATCTTTACTGAAATAATCTAAAAAAATCCCCCAAACTCAGCTCGAGGTAGGATGAAAAATTTCTAGCGTTTTCTAGCATGGCAGTAATAAGTAGTGGAAAAATATGTTTCAATATGGAACATTTAACAGCCTGGAGCTGGATGTGCTGACAGGAGTTTTGCCAGCTGTGGCAGCTTTTTTTGCCCAATAGTACAGAGCAAGTGGGGATGTGGTGGAATAAATAAAAAAGTGTAAATCTAACACTGAAGAGAACCTTTATAGGATGCATCTATAGGGTTAACTAGAGCCAGTGACAGGGAATTGTAACAGGGTAATTTTAGATCTGAGGAGAATGGATTGTGGAGCACAGGAATGGTGGGAACCCTCTTGTTGACACATTTAAATATAGGCTGGACAAAATGTTAATAAATGTACAATAGGGAGCAATTTGACATTGTACTCAAGGAGAGGGAAAGGATGCAGCAATGACTCTTAAAAAGAACTGTCAGGTTCTCAAGATACTTCATTGTGGACTTTATTTCATTTTCAATGTGTTTACATTTAATATAAATACAACAATATTTCTCCTATTTAATAAAGGAAGTTTTAATTTTTTTTTTTCCTCTCCCTATGCAAATATTATATTTTTATATTCAATTTCTTGTCCTTGGTTGTCTTGTAGGGTGTGGAGCTTTCTGCTTTCACCTAGTCAGTGCACAGACAGTGATAATTTATCTTTTTGAACCTTCAAGACTCTAACCAGTTCTAGTAACTCATCCCAGAGAAGGGAATGGTGTTCAGAAATGATCCTGTGAATCTGAAAACTCCTGAACTGTGGAAGGGAGGGAGCAGTGATAGGGTCTGTTAGATATTGCTCCTGATATTTTCTGTGCCTCCTGTCAGTATCCCACAGCCATGAATCACCAATACTAAACTGCTGAAAACAATCAGCACTTTCAAAAAGGTAATTTTTAATTTGCAGGCAAGACACAGAACAGGAGTGTGGAGCTGGCAGCTAAGGAAAATATACAGTTGAATGAATATGACTTTTACATGATTGAGTTGTGTTAATTTAGTTCATCCTTTTAAACTCAAGCAAATCTTCAGAAAATGGTGTTTGCTTTAGTCTGACATGTTGAAAGATAATTAATGGTCCTTGACATAAAAGTTCTAGGTCAAGTGTAAGAACTTACAAATCTAGGAAAAAGTGTCTTTCCAGCAACATATAAAAATAATTTACACTTGCTACTGATTTCCATCCTGTTTGAAAGGATGTTTGAAAGCTGCCACACTTGTGAGAAGGTCTTCATTTCTCACTGGTGGGAGTTGATTGTTCATAAATTGTTGGTACACAGAATGTCCTGGAGATTCCACAGTGCAGGAGCAGTCCTGGTCCAGAGGGTTTGTTTGCTCCTAGCACAAGGGGGACACTCCAAAATGAGCCCAGACACTCCTGGGGTCACAACTTTGGTGAGTGGAAGTGGAAGTCTAGTGAGAAAATATTTCTCTCTGCTGTATTTGCCTCAGCTTTTAGTAAAAGGATGTTAACTTGAGGATATCCTTCTTATTAATGCTCCTGCTGACATTTCCCTCCTCAGCACATTATCCCGCTTTTCCCTTTCCTTCTGCTGGCCACCAAGCTGGCCACTGCCCTGGGGTACAGCCCTTGCACTGTGCACCAGCTCCTGGGGTCACCTCCTGCTCACCTGCCCTAGAAATGCTTTCATTGAGTGACCCAGATAAGTTAATAACACCAATTAAAAGTGAAGAATGGGGAGTGTAACTGAGTGTGCATTCCCTGGCTGAGGGGATGGGAGGGACCAACAGTGGACACTCAGCTTTGTTTTCCTTTCTGTAGCAGCTGCCATTTGTGCAGGCTTGTTTGAAAGAACCTCTGCTGCTCTTCAGACCCTTGTGCTTGCAGGCTTTTTGTGGCACAGTGAGAAATTCACATTTACAGGGTGGCTGACACTCAGGGGAAGGAGAAAACCTCAGAGCAGAGCCACCACACCTCCCTCCCATCTGCATTCCACGTGCCATGGTTCCATTTCCCACCACTGAACAATAATCTGTAGCTCTGTGCAATCTTTTATTGGGGATCTCAGAGAGCTTTATGAATTTTGGATGAATGGATGGAGCCTTGCAGTGGAGTACAACTGGGCAAGAGTCATTATCCTGCTTTATGCAGGAGCAAGATGGGAGCTGCAGCTTGGGAGGGTTGGGCTCTGAATTTCACCCCAAATTGTGACAGCACCATCTCCCAGCAAGGCAGACTCCTGCTGAACAGGAGATTTGCAAAGGCTGAGAGGGGCAAATGCAGGTAACTTGAGAGCAGCTTCAAAATAAAACCTTTTATCTTCAAGGTCATGTGGCAAGTTTAGAACTGATGTCTTGAGTCTCCCTGGTCTGTGTTTTAACCCAGAGCCATTTATCCTCCTTGCAAGACTGAAATTAACAGGAAAGTTGATATATGGATGGATTGGATATATGGATTAATCCAGTGAGGATTAATCCTCCCCAAAATTTCATGTGGGTGGTTTTTTGTTTAGTTGGGTTTTGTTTTGTTTTGTGTTTGTGAAACGTTTTTTTTTGTTGTTGTTGTTGTTGTGTTTGGGTTTTTTTCTCACATTGTATTTTCAGTCAGATTGTTCCCCACTGACTTAAAAATAAATATCAGGCAATATGGGTTAAGGGAAAATCCGTGTGTTCCAGAGCTGCCTTCCCCAGGAAACACTGGCCAATTAATAGAAGGGAATGAGGGACTTTGCCTAGGGAGCCATCGTGGAACAAGAATTGTGTATAAATACAGGCACAAAGAGACACACACAAACACATTAAAAGAGCTTTTCATTTGGACAGGATCTCCTTATCAGCATGGAGATTTATCAGGCCCTGTAGGACATGCACAAGCAGAAATCACAGGGAGGAGCTGTTCTGAAGGGCTGCTGAAATTTCCCTTGTATAGATTATTTTGCTACTGCAGCAGGAATCATCATGAGGACCATGAAGCTGTTATTGGTGAAGCCTCTGCTGCAGAAGTTCTTAAACAGATTTTTTTTCCCCAAAACACTTGGGAGGATGTTATAATCCATCTATTTACTACCATTTTCATGCTAGTAGAAATTTCCCTGTCATAGAGCTTGGGTCTCTCTCCTTGACAACTTTCAGTGACCATTTTAACTCTCTCTGTGGAGACCTGCACTTTTTATAATATTATAATAACATTATTATTATATATAAATAATATTACACTTAATACTATTTCCTTGCAGCTAGGGAGATTTCTGGCTGGCTTTCAAACCCAGATTTCTCCATTGTCTTTGCACAAGCTGCCTGTGTTGTTTCTGAGTGATCTGTGCACATTATATACAATATAAATTCATCTGCAGATCACCCACACTTGTCTTCATCCTCCCCACCTAAAGGCTGGTAAATATTCTTATATGGAATTATCCCAGCCATGTCAGGTGGGAAAAAAACTTCATAAGAGAAAGGCTCACTATTAAAAATTCCAGACTGTTAAAAGGAATAACTCACTTTCTGAAATCTTAGGGATTACTAGTGGCAGAAGCAATAAAAATCTTCTTTAAAAATCTTTTGTGAATTATTAAATAAATTTCTTTGGAATTGCTTTATTACTCATAGGAATTGTATCAATCAACAGTGAGAGCTAAATTACTAGATCAGTCAGAAAATATTGTTGCAGCTAAAGAATCAATGCTAATTGAATCATTAAGGCATTATTACATGAAACACAAATACCTCAGGATGATAACTCTTGGCTCTGCTTGATCTATAGCCTACAAAGAAGACATAATACCAACAACTAATGCTTGAATGTTCTCCCAAGCACTGCATTTTCTCAATGCAGTATTTTCCTTTATTGATGTCCTTTTGCTTGTAAGTCTCCCACTAGTAAATGAAAAAGAAGAAGGAAAAAAAGTGACTTTAGATTAATGCAGTGCACATTTTCCCTGGAGTTCAGGGGCCAAACTCACTTCAGCCAGACTCATAAAGTTCAGAGCTGGGGGCATTTTTAGCTTGACCTGTTTTTGCATTTTGGAAGAGCCTTGTCAGTGCTGCTCTTCCTGCATTGGGGAAGCAGGGTTCGGCCTGATGGAAACATTTTATGATGTGTTGTAAAGCTGGTATTGATTAAGGGAACTCTGTGTCCTCTGTGTGTGTCCTGCCCAGCTTCAGCCCTCACTGACAGCCAGAAATGTGGCTGTACTGCAGGAGGGAAGGGTGGGTGCTGTCATTGTCCTGGGATTTGTCAGGCTCTGGATGAACAGGGATGATGTGATGTGGTACCCTCTGAGTGCTCTGCCCTCACTGACAGCCAGGAATGGGGCAGTTACTGCAGGAGGGGAAGGCTGTGGGTGCTGTCATTATCCTGTGATTTTATTATCAGGATATATATCATCATTATCAGGATGAACAAGGATGATGTGGTGTGGTACCCTCTGAGTGCTGCACAAGCACTAAATAACCACAGTCACTTTGCTGGGCTTTGCTCCTGGAGACTGAAGGGACATTTCTGTGCCTGCTGGCTGTGGTACCATCCTTGTGTCCTGGCTGAAGTGCAGTGAGAGCCCCAGGCCATGGCCTGGTGAGGTGAGAAGGGCAGTATGTGTCAGTGCTGGTGCATTGTGCCAGCAGGGGAGGGGAGCAGCCAGTTTGGGTCTGAGCATCTCTGTGAGAAAATGTGTGAATGTGTAGGTTAGAGTAGGTTTGAGATGGTGTTTTTGTTTTGATCTTCCTACTCCTTCTTTTATTTTTTTTTCCCCATGAAAAAACAACTTTGGGTTTACCATATGTGCTTGCAGTCATAGCAGGATTTTGATGTATGGGTTATGCTTTTCTCCCATCTTCTCCCAAGAGTAAATCCTGCAGATCGTCTGTCAGAGAAAACAGAGTGTTTCCAGCCCCTTGATCTGTCATTTTTCTACTTAACGAATAGCATTTTGGTGTACAAGATAATTCTTCTTCTGCAGATTGACACCTTCCATTCTCATCAGAGTTTTTGAGTATTGTTTACACATGGTGATCAGTTAACAAGCTTTGTGGAGCTGGGGAAAATAAGTCAAAGAATCACAGAACCAACAACATATTCTTTAATTCTAAAGTTCTTTGGCTGCATTAAGAAGATTAATGAGTAAAAGGTCTTGGTGCCAGCAAAGGTCTGGAGTGCACCTTTTGAATTTGTGTTAATGTAGTTTAATGAGTAGAACAATATAGGTGCATAACTTCCTTTCTGGTTGGGGTTTGCTTTTTCCTCTGCTATTAAATTAAACATTCAGGTTTGTATTCATGCCAATGGCTGTGCCACAGCCTTTCCAGGTGGTTTGCCTGCCAATCCAATAGAGCAGCTGGGATATTTACACTTTTCTCTTTGCCCACGCTTTCCACATTTCTGCTCCTCACTGGTGCCCCAAGCAAGCATTGCCAAGTTCTGGAATCCCAGAGCTGCTGGGGCTCATCATCCCAGGCTGGTGCGTAACAGGGAGCAAGAGGCAGTGGGCAGGCAGCAAAACATCATAAAGTCCTTTTCATTCAAGCCAAAATACCTCCAAAATACCTCCAATACCTCCAAGGATTTTTTTCTTTCTCCTCCTCTCCCCCTTCCTTCAGTCCAGTTCCCAGGCCTGTGTAATCCAGGGCAATGCAGCACATTCACATCTCACCCAATGAAGTTCTTATCTTAACAAAGTTGGGTTTTCCTGTCTGGCAAACAAACAAATCCACGAGAAGATCCCTCCACAGTGAAACAGAGCAGCGGTGTTAAAATATCCAGTTACAGCATGATTTTAGAGGGGACACTTCTGGGCATATCAGGAGTTAAGAAATAATTCCTAAGTGGAAATCTAGCTGGGGTACGAGGCTGACAAATGCACTTGGTGGATGTGTGGGGATTCTTAGGAGAGGCAGAGATCTGATTCAAAGCTTCCTCCTGCTTCTGAAAAGTGCTCCTTACCCACAACCAGTGCAGGCAGATTCCAGAACTGATCCACCATCAGTCCTTGCAGTGTGTTTTTCTTTTTCTCTGGGCAGTCTCCTTTTGGAAATGACCCATTCCCACCTCGTTCAGCTCCAGGTGCTGCCAGCTAAAGCAGGGACAACAATAGGGCTGAATCAGAAGATTCTCTGCCATTCAGGGGATTTAACAGTGATTTACTGGCTCATCTGTCTTGTGCATTTCTTTTTCTGTATTTCCAATGAAGGCTTGTCAGCAATTTCCTCAGACCTCTGCAGTTTAATTCATGGGGTCTGTGGCTAATCCTACTGATGCTGTTGGGATTCATTCCATATTTTCAGCGAGAACAGGGTTGGATATAGAAAGAGTGGACAAAATACTTGAAAGGAAAAGGAAGGATCATAGGACCTCTCTCAGGTTAGTTAAAGGTAAAAAAGCTCTAACATAGGGAAAAATGAGGCCAAGGATAAAATGGAGAGGAGGTTTTACTGCTGAACACTCTAAAAATACCAAGAACAACATCTAAAACAAAGGATGCAGAAATCAACACAGCCTTTTCCAAATTTCAAATCCCAAGTTTCTTTTACTCTTGCCAAAATGAGTGTATTTACATTTATACATTTATATATACATTTGTACATTTATATTTGCAGTTGATGTGAATAGGTTTTATTCCCTCCTGCAGTGGTCCATGTTTGAATATCAGGGCTTAGAAATCAGATGTGCTTACCAAGAGCAGTGAAGGTAAATGCTGCTTTCAGTCTGCACCTTTGGAAGGTCCCTCCATGCTCACATTTCAGAGGTGGCACTTACACAAAACTCTCAATATCATTGACAAGAAGGCTGCTGGTGAGGTTCAGGGACAGCTGGAGAGGGTCTTGCCCCCTAAGGAGGTCTAACTGTGAATTTAATTCTCTTCCACTCTCTGTGCTGCTCCAGGATGCATCATCTGCCCATTCCTCCTGCAGAGGTTACAGTCCATGAGGACTGGCTTGGGCACAGAGCTGGATGTGGCTACCAGAGGACTTGGGTATCTGAGAAATGTTCACAACAGAAAAAGGCCACTTAATTCTCTATTTCTGTTTTTACCCCTCTTTCCTGATTTTACATTCTGTCCCTTGGTTCTCCTCCAAAAATAAATCTGGACATTTCTTCAGTTTCTGAAATGCTTTGATTTTAAAGGCTTGTTCCAGCCAGTAAAGTTAGTTCCCTATAGTAAATCCTAAGGAAATTCTCAAAGAAAACAGATGATTAAATTTTTCAGTGTTGGATTCTCAGAACCTCTTATGCTGCCAGCAGATCATCTAGGCTATGCAAATCAAATCTCACATGAATTCAAACCTAGTTTCTAGGTAGCCTGAAAATAGTTGTTGAATTTGCTCACTATTTTTATTTGTGTGGGCAGCTTCTGGTCTGCAGTTCCACGTGACTCTGCACTTTGACCTTCCCTGCCAATGTTCTCCTGCCCTTAAAAAAGCTGCAGCAGACTTCTGCCCAGTCTGGGGCCACTAATTGGCTGTGTTGGGATTGATGGTGTTGAGAGGAACACAGGGAGCTCTGTCTGGAAAGTGCCCTTTGCACCAGAGCTGTGACACTCGTTGGTGATTTTTGAAGGGAAGGTTTGGAATGGACTGCAAATGAAAAGTAGATTTATTGAACTGGATCTGATGTGAAATACAGGAAGCACTGACTGCCTGTTTATTTCCCATGACTGTCCCACTCTGTGTCCTGTCCCATCCTGTGTGTGATCTGTGCAGCTTCTGTCCGTTCCTAGATGAGATTTATTATAGCAGGAGAAGGTGGCACTCTGGTTCCTCTCTGTTCTGCACCAGCTCCCCAGGCTCTGGAAATCAAAGGGAAAAAGCATCACCTACATCATTCCTGGGGCAGTGACAACATTCAGTACTTCTCCTCCAGAGATCCTGGAGCAGCTCAGGATAAGGAAAAGGGGGAACAGGCTGATGGCAGATAATGTGAGATAGCAAAAGCAGTTCAGGTTGGTTCAGTCAGACCAAGAGTTGANACTGCCTGTTTATTTCCCATGACTGTCCCACTCTGTGTCCTGTCCCATCCTGTGTGTGATCTGTGCAGCTTCTGTCCGTTCCTAGATGAGATTTATTATAGCAGGAGAAGGTGGCACTCTGGTTCCTCTCTGTTCTGCGCCAGCTCCCCAGGCTCTGGAAATCAAAGGGAAAAAGCATCACCTACATCATTCCTGGGGCAGTGGTGGCCCTGACAACATTCATACTCCTCCCTCTCCTCCAGAGGTGCCTGGAGCAGCTCAGGATAAGGAAAAGGGGGAACAGGCTGATGGCAGATAATGTGAGATAGCAAAAGCAGTTCAGGTTGGTTCAGTCAGACCAAGAATTGAAAAAGCAGCTGATCTGTGAACTGTGCTGGGTGCCCTCTCCTCTGCTGCTGCTGGCCCTGCCCAAGGGCTCAGGGAGCTCTGGGTGCTCTGTGTGTGCCCAGGTGAGGAGGGAGCTCTGGGTGTTCTGTGTGTGTCCCTGTGTGTGCCCCTGTGTGTGTCCCTGTGTGCCCCCTCTGCCAGCCCTAAATGCAGTCAGGCACTGCTTGAGGGCCCNGTGTGTCCCTGTGTGTCCCCTCTGCCAGCCCTGCCCAAGTGCTCAAGGAGCTCTGGGTGCTCTGTGTGTGTCCCTTGGTGTGTCCCTGGGTGTCCCTGGGTGCTCCCTCTGCCTCCTCGGAGCCGGGTGACGCTGTGGTCCCCTCTGTGCCCTGCCTGGTGGCACTCTTGGCAGGGAGGACAGCAGCTCTCAGGGCTGTTTATCAGAGCTCTGTGGCTGCTCTGGCAGGCTTAGCTGGGATTTGTAGGGCTCACAGAGTGACCAGCAGCCCTCATTTCCTCCCCTCTGCCCCTCACATCCCTGGCTGGCTGTTCCAGGTCTCTGGATCCCCTGTGTCATTCAAAAAAACCCCACAGCTGTTAAGTAAGAGAGTCTTAGACTCAGCCCATGATCCATTGAAGGAAGACAAATAATAACCACCAAAAGAACAGTTATACATTATATTGGCATTTCATATGGCCATCACACCTGAGTATCTTTATAAAATCAGGATGAGTAATGCAATTCCTAGCAAATTTTCAAGATCCTCTGGGTTTTGATTGTATGTTCTCCTGCAGAGAGCAGAAACATCCACCTAAATGCAGTCAGGCACTGCTTGAGGGACTTTTTTGTAAGGGTACAAGAACCTTGAACCACACAGCAAAAGTAACTTTCAACAGGAGCAAACTAAAATGCAAACCTGAATCTGTAAACCTTTGGAAATGGGAAAATAACCAGCAGCACCATATGCAGGCATTATGGCAAGGTAAGGGGGAATGTGGATGTCTCAATCCTGTCCTGAGCACAGGAGCAGCTCGGTTATCAAGGCTCTGCCTCAGAGCATTTCCTGGGAGCTTTCCCAATCCACTCCCTGGGAATGGATTGGCTTTGTGCAGGCTGGCATTGCAGGGCATCACGCTGATGTGGAGATGCTCATTATGCAGAGCTGTGTTTCTGGTTTTGCTGCTGAGCTCATGTGTGGCTGGCATCAGCCCTCAGCCCCTCCAATGGGTTTTGTTTTGCTTGACCATGGATCCTGTGACAGCCTTAATTAAAACTTGGAGGTCCCAATAATTTAGGTACAGATTCTGCCTTCAGCTATCTGTGTTCTTTTCACAAACAAGTAAGAATTCTGTGTTTATTTTAGATTCATCTAGCCTCATCTTCCTTTGATTTTTCACAAAGGCTTTTGCTATTGAAATTCAGTGCAAAAACAAGGAGCAGAAAAACATGAAAATCTTTAAAATTCAGCTTTGAACAGGGCCCTGAGTTTTTACCCCTTCTCAGATTTTACTGGGGCATCCCTCACTCACTGAGGCTAGGTTCCTACAATCCTCTCCGAAAAATTCCGATTTAGACTTTAGCACTCCTGAGCTATTTTGAAGCCCAAAAAGCACTAAAATGTCTCAGGCAGAGTCTCCGTTTGGGGATGATCATCCACGCATTCTGCATCCCCCGGGATTGTTTGTGCTGAGCATTCTCTGTTTTCACCGCTGCAGGGCATCCTCTTTGTGCAGAGTAAGAACCGAGGCTGGTGGGGTTCTCTGCTCTGCCACCCACCTCAGTCCAGGGCTGCTGAGTGAGCACAGGCTCCAGGGATGCTGCAGGAATTCCTGGAATCTCTGATCTGTGGCCAACCAGCAAGAACAGCTCCCTGAGCATTTTCCTTTGCCTTGCAGCAAGGCTGGAGCCTTCCTCCACTGGGGCTCCTCCTGCTCAGGTGGTGCCCCTGACCCCAGAACATTCGTGGAACATTTGTGGAACATTTGTGGAACATTTGTAGAACATTTGTGGAACATTCATGGAACATTTGTGGAACATTTATGGAATATTTATGGGAGTGGAGTGAGGCAAGGGCTGATGGCAGATGGTTCTTCTCATCCCCTGCCATGCCCAGGGAGGGGAAAGGCTGCCTGGTTCATCTGCACCTCTCTGCAAAGTCAAATATTTGACGTACTGGGATGATGGAAAATTCAAGTGGTATAATTAGAAGAATATCCAGAACCAGGCCTTAAGTAAAGTTTAAAGGTGTGATGAAAATTAGGCTTCTCCATCTTCCCTCATCCCAGGTGGGTAGCCACTGAGATCAGGGCTTTTTAAAACCACACTGCCTTTCTAAATATTTCAACATGAGTCAGAAGCTTATTTTCAGAAATCTGGTTATGGAAACACATAGCAGAGTAATACAAATATTTTTCTTAGTTCTCCTTTTAATGAAGATGACACTGATTTGCAGCTCTTCAAATTATCTATTAATGTCCAGCAGCTTGACTTCAAAAAATACTTCCTCAAGTACTGCACTGTCTGTAATACAAAGAGCCATAGCCCATCCTTGTTTGGCAAATTAATGTAATTACTTCTATTTTGAGAATAAGGAGCAGAGGGATTAAAATGATTGGTCCCATCTACTAAAAAGTTTGTGATAGTGCTCCAGAGAAGAAGAAATCTTTGCAATCAATTTTAATTTTTTAAAGTCTTTGGCATCTTCTGCCTTCAGGATATTGTGAGGGTGGAATTTTTTTGGACAAACTATAATTTATTTTATTTGCAGAAACTAAAATTATTTCATACCTTTCTTTTAAATTGAAATTCTAATTGCATTTACAAGTATAAAACCCAGGACTATTTATGAGTTTTCACCTTTTCCTTGTTGGCTACCAAACCCTTTTTGACTAAGAAGCAGAAAATGAAGTAGAAAATCAGAGTTAAGGATTTGGCAGCAGGGAAGGGTAACTGTCCAGAATTGGACAATAAAAAATGTCTAGGGGAAAATTCTAAAGCTGTGAAAATTAATTACTGTCTCTTATTCAATTTGCATTCTTCTGATGATGAAATTTTAGAAGTTTATTCTTTTTTTTCTTTATGTTAAACCTGTTTTTCCTTACATAGAAGTTAACAGATGAAAAATAAAAAGAATAAAAATATTAATAATAATATATTATAAGTATATTATTAATATGACCATAGAATTATAATATTTTATCAAATTATATATTCTAATATATAATAATATATCACATATATTTTATATTGTATTATATTTGTGATATTATCCTGTTATAATAATATTATAATTTTTATAATAATAATAATATAATCATTATAATATAACATATAATGTTATGTATATTGTATGAATTAATTTTTTTTTTAAGTCTGTGAAAAGACATTCAAATTCCCCCTTTCCAAAAGTGAAGGACCTTTACCCTGTGTCCACAGACATGTCCCTGCTACATGTCAGCTTACTAGTGAGTTTTCCAAATCTAATCTCACCAGAGGAGAGAGGAAATTAAATAAATTATTGAAATCTGGGGCAACAGCCACCCCAAACAATCTAGATTCAACCTACTGGAAAATATATTCGTGCTGAATTCAGTAAAATTTCCAGTTTTAAGAGGGCATTAAACCAAGTTTTTTCATTTTGTTGCCTGTTGTGGCTGCTCAGAGCTGCTGGTGGAGGCTGAGGAGAGGCTGCAGTGAGAGCAGGGCTGCTCCAGGAGCACAAACCCAGGAGTTCAATGAGATTTGGAAGGGCCATTGCACACCCATAAAGGTGTTGGGCTCCTTTCAACAGAGAGCAGTGGTGTAAAATGCACATTAGGAGACAATTAAAGGCAGTGTCATTAAAGCAATTTTCGTGTTGGGTAGATAATGCAGCCCTCTGAGTCTGTTATGGTGAAACCTGATTATTGTGCCAAAGGATGAAATGTTCTGGGAGTTTGTCTGGTTTATCTTCTGTCTCTGTCTGGCTGCCCCTTCTCTTGTGACATTTAGGGTTCTGCATCCATGGGCTGTTCCAGCATCAAAAGTAGGGCCCTCCCAGTCAGGGATAGAACAGGTCCTGGGGCTGCCTGCTCCAAGCACTTTGCCAGCTCTAACAAAAGAATTCAGGTAGAATTGATGAAAATGAGCTCCCAGTCACTTCTGAGAGCTGGAAACTGGGGGCACTGCCTTTATCCAGTGCCTTTATCCAGTGCCTTTATCCAGCTCTCTGAGCTCCCCCAGCTGCTAAAACCAAACCCTGACAGGGCATGGAGGAGCCACCGTTCCCTTGATACAAATCTTGGTTCACTTTTGTCCGTCTGAATTCACATCTGTGATGGAAAAGCTTTCTGGAGGAGCTTCCAGAGAGGAGAAAGGGGAAATGAGTGATTCAGGGTCCATCTCTGTGTGCTCAGGGCTGCACTCAGAGCTGCTCTGATGTGTGACCTCTGAATCAGCAGAGCCACTGCAGGAAGGGGCTGGGCTCTGTTCTCATCACAGACCTAACAGACAAACAAACAAAACCAGGAAAAAATAGGAAAATGTTCCATTAAATGGAATTTCTACTTCCCAGCTGTCCTGGTTAGAAGATGGAAGAAAGTGTCTTACAAAGTTAGGAAAGTTCACCTGTGTTCAGACATGATGCAGGAGGGATGTGCAGGGAGGATGAACAATTCTGTCAACACCACAGGCTCTTAGCTGGATTTGGTTCTCCAAAATGGGAAAGCCTCTAAGAAATCTCAAATATGTTTTTAGTTCAGTAAGAAAGTGCCACTGCTTCTCTTAGGAGAAAGGGAAATGTTTGGTCAGGACACAGAGAAATAGGAAGGGATATGGAGCCCTTTCCAGAGTCCAAGAATAAACATTTCTGCTCACTGTGCTCTCAGAAAGTGTGTGCTCACACAAACTAACAAGCTCTCCTCTGGGAGGGTTGGACATGGGGACATTTTTGTGGCAGGCTGATAGTTTTTGGCCCAGTTTCTGCTCTGGCACCTGTTTGACGTGGCAATTTGAGCTCCTTTCTGAAAACCAGGATTTGTCTCTTACTTGTGCTGGAAATTGGAATCTCAGTGGGACTTTGTGATCCCAGCAACTTGGAAACAGCCTTTGTCCTTCCATGTGTGCCCTCCTAACCCCTGCAGGATTTAAAATGTGCAGGAGCCTCCTCAGCAGTGCCTTGTGCCATTTCACTGGCTTTTCCTCCCAGCACCACCAGTAACAATAAAAGCAGGGAAATGGAAGCTGACACAAGCTGCTGCTTTGGCAGAACAGCTTGGAAGGGCTTTATCCATGGTTAATATGCACCTGTGCACTCTCAGATAAACACCCCAAGCAGGGAGCAGAGTAAAAAATATCCCCAACACATACCTGAAAATAGCACAAATTATCTTTGACACGATTGGCATCCTCTCTACACAGTCTGTGTGTTCCCCACATCCGGAATTTTGTCTGTTGGTCTATTCCCTTGAATGTCATCTTAGACATTTGAAAGAAAAGGAAAAAGTCTTTCTGCAGCACTGGGAGATGTAAGGAAGAGTTGGGTTAACTGGTTTTAGATGAAAAAATAGTGACTGAATTCAGTGCCAGGGACCTGTTTCTCCTGTCTCCTTTATGTTTTAATTTTCAGTTACTTTGTAGGAATTGGGAATGATTTCTAAAGGACAGAGGGAGGGTTTGGTTGGATTTGCTACCTTGAATCATGTTGTTGGTTTCTGCAGTTTTCACCCAGGAATGCTGATCATTTGTGGCATCAGAAAAACATTAAAACCCCAAAAACCCCATCAGTATTCAAGGGGTGAGGAATGAGACTCTTATTCCCACAAAAGTGCATTTTGGACACCAAACACAGCTTGCACTGTTCCAGATGTTGTTGATAAAGTTATGCAACTCATCTTGTCCTTTGGCTTCCCCATGTGAGGAATTAATTCCTCAAATTTTGTAGAGAACGAGTAAGAAAAAACCCATACTTTGCTTCAGAAATTCAGTTTCTCTTAAATTTACTGAATTTTAGTTTTCAGGTGGTGTTAGGAGTTGTGTAGTTCCTTCTGTTTTTTTCATGTCTGCAGTAATACCTGTGCATCCTCTATTTCCAAATGCAGCAAGCTGAGCCACAGATCTGACATAATTGGATCAGAATTATGGGTTTGGATGAGAAATATTTCTTCCTTGTTTACTTGCATGCATTGTTGCATGTTTCTCCTTTCCCTGTGCCCTTCCTGGCTGCACATTTGGATGGGTTTGTCTGCCTTAAATTATTATTGAATCTCATATTTTACTCTAAAGGTAGAGTTTTGATAAGTAGATTTTTTAAATGTCTTCAAGCTCTTGGTGCATTTAGTGTAGATCAGACAACTTAGACAAGCAAACCTCACCTGGAATGGGAACAGAGTTTATTTTTTCACAGCTGGTTCTCTGCTGTTCCCTCCCTTTTCTCCCTCTTTGGAAAGTCGATTTACAGTGTTAAGTACAAATTTCCATTTGGTGTTGCTTTATTAAGGGTTTCCAGCCTGTCCTTTGCTTTGGTTTGGATGTGCTGTGTAAACAGGGTGACTCAGATGTCTTGTATTTGATGGCAAAGCTGGGAAATTAAGCTCAGCTTTTTGAAAATATGATTTTCAGGCTTTGCAGGTTATTTGATGAGTCAAACACGAGTGGAACTCTGACTGAGAGAATCTCCTCAGCCTGAGGCCTGTGCATCACACCCTGCCTGCTCACAGCACTCACATTAGAGCTAAATGTTAATAGCATTAATTACATATATTAATAAATATTAGTGTATTAGGGCTAAAGCTAAATATTAATGTATTTAAAGCTTTATGCTGGGCTTTCACACACAGAATTCTTCCCATCCTCCTGCTTTAAAGGGAACTTGCACAGACACCTCCAGTGGCCTCGTTAATGACATTACTATGTGTAAGTTAATTTTAAAAGATTTTTTAAGTAGTTGAATTTTCTGTTGAATTGAGTCTATGAAGGGCTGTGTTAAGCACTGTATCAATTGAATTACGTTTTCCCCATCCTGCAGAATCACTGCCAATCTTTGGAGAATATAAAAATCCCATTTACATAAGCTTTTGTCCATTCATAAAATCTGATAACAGGAGTCTTGACTAACATTTTAATATACAAATAAAGGGCCAGATTGACCTCATTTATTAACAATTGCTCATTCACTTTTTTGCTGTAGTTATTTCTAAAAAGAAATAATTGAATATCTCTAAGGTAAAAAGACTTTTTTTCCAAAAAGATATTTTTTATTTTCAAACAAGAATTTTTTTTCAAATAAGAATATTTTTGATAGATACTCTTTTTTTTTTTGTACAGATCTCTCTTTGAAAATATTTCATCAGTTAGTTTTGGGAGTGATTTGTGTTCCTGGGAATTACTAAGCCAAATCATTTAGCTCTTACATACCACAGTGTCCTATCCCATCAGGGTTGAATGCCCTCAGTAAATATTATGGCTCTGGTGGACAGGAAAAGAACAAGTTGGAAAACCAACAGGACTGAAAACTGCTGCACACCAGACTGGGAAAACAATATTCCCATTATCATATTCACAGGATTGTAACAGCTGAGTGGACTTTGAGGTTATAGAAGTTTCTCCTTGCTGGTCATAAAATGATGCAGGATAAATATTTGTAAAACTTTGTACCCATCTCTGCAGACAGTAATTTTTTGGATGAAAAAATGTGACCAAAAAGAGAAAGACTGAGTTCACTGTCAGATAAAAGAAGTGAGCCATACCTTAAGATTAAGTGATGTATGTCCCATATAAATATGATATAAATGTGATATATAAATGTGCTATAAATGTGATATATAAATATATGATATAAATGTGATATATAAATATGTGATATAAATACATCCACACAGTGCTCAGGCCAGCCCCTTTTCCTGGCTCTGCCTTTCTGTTCCACATCCATTCCAGACCCACTCCCAGTGTTTAAGTATTAATTTTAGTGTCACTTCTTTATTTTTAATGACCCCATTGCAGCCCAAATAAAAAGTGGCTTTACCTTGGCATTTTGGTCCAGAGGAGCAGTGCAGGTTTGAAATAAATTCTCTGACTGAGGTTTTCCCCCTCCTGCCACATTTTTCACGTGTGGATTTGGTTCATGTTAAATGGATCCTTCTCACACCAGCAGCTCTGACCTGCCTGAGTGTCCAGGGGATTTCAGATCCCAAAGGGAGCATGGGGGTCTGAACAGGGATCAGTCTGGAGCACTTTGCATCATGGACAGAGTGGGGCTGCTTTGATCCAGGGAAACAGATCAGATTTAATCTGAATTTACAGCAGGACTTCATGTGGGGGAGAGGTAGTGGCCTGAGCATCAAGTGCTCTGATCTACTGATCCTCTTCTGTTGTGTTAGAAAAATTTCTCCTGCAGACATAGTAAAAAAAAAGTGGGGTTTGAACCCATGGGTTCTGAGTGTTTTTATAAAACTCCCACCAGCCATTCTTCTTCTCATTCTCTTTCTACCTCCAAATTTTGTGACAGCGTACTGCGTTCTAGAGCTGCACTTGATGGAGGAAAATAAGGTGTGCCACGGAATAAAAAGGGAAATATTCTCATAGGACAATAGCTTTCCATTCTTCCAGCTCTGCAGGCAGAGAACAGATACAGATTGGCACGGTGAAACAAAATTGAGTGGCACAAAAACCCCTTGGGAGGGCTTGTAGAGGCAACAGGTAATGCTGCTGCTGCTGCTGGGGAAGGGCACTCGGGATGGAAATTCAGATGTTCCCACCTCTCCTGGCTGGAAGTGCAGTGCAGGGAGAGGAAAAGGCAGCCTGAGAGGGGAAATTGGGATAATATCCCCTGAGCGTTCTGCTGCTGGGAAAAGGAGATTAAAGGATGAGTGCATTGCACTGTTCCACTGACTCCAGCCCACAAACGAAATTCCAGAGCTCTTCCTGGGGCAGGTTTGATGTTCTGCTTGGCACTGGTGGGGCAGCTTCCAAGGGGAAATGTATTTCACTCTGCAGGGAGGAATTCTGTATTCCCGGGCAACAAGGGTGAGAAATGTAAAAATTGGTGTAATGGGTTAACGTAGCTTGGTTTTGAGTAGAAATATTAAAAATAGAAATATTTTCTGTTTCCCCTTTAACTAAAAGCCAAGCTACGTTAATCCATGACAATTTTTATTCTCACTAATTGCTCCATGAGCTCAGGTAAATCATTATTTCCAGCATTCTCAAGCAAAACTGCCTGAAATTAGGTCATTGCAATATAAAGCTTGCCTAACTATATAAAAGAAATGAGGAATGGCCTGAGCCCTGCACATACATGGAACGTTTTTCTGTTTGAGAACTTGTGGGGAATCCTCACTGTTAGGGAGAATTTGCTGCTTTCAGAAGAAATGGTTGTGTGCTGTTCTCCTAGGAAAGACTTTTGGATCAGCTGTTTGAAAATTCTGTCCTACGCATGCAGCAAGTGTCCTATGCAGGAGAAATGTGAATAAATCCCAGTTTCTAATCCAAAATGAGTAGGGCACTGCCCAGCCAGAGGGGGATGCACACCCTATTGCCCCAAATCGCTGCTGATTTACTGCACAGGGAAGGGGCATCACCCAAAAGGAGCTGTGAATGTCGGTGCTAAAAAGCACCTTTGTGATGTGCATCACCTCCTCCTTGCCAGGATACAGGCTGTGATTCCTCTTCCTGCCTGCCTGGCTCTGCCCTACTGGAATCCACTCCTAAATCCCTTGCAGAGCCAGGGTGGATTCTTTCTGCTAAGCCACAGGCACGGACTCTCGAGGTGTCATTCTTTGAGATCCAAGCATCCTTTTATTCCCTTCCCAAGAACTGAATATGTCTGTTTGCTGTCTTCACTTCTCTCACCAGGAATGCAAACATAAATTTAATCCTGCAAAGGCACACGAGCTCCTTTATTTTCATCATTGCTGCTGACCAAAATTCTGAGTGAGTTTGGTGAGACTTGGCTGAAATCTTGGAGCAGAATCACCTCTCATGGTAGGGACAGCACAGACTGAAATACTCGTGCAGTGTCACAATAGTGACAGTGACAGAAGGCTCCAGCCAGTGACTCGCAGGAGAGCAAGCAAGGAGCAAAGCTACCTCAATACGCAGAAGAAATTTAAATGGCCTGGGGGAATACTAATTCAGAGAGATAGAAACAGGCATTGCTGCGTGTTTCATGATCTGGCATTAAAAAAATCAGCCAGGGCAGAGGTGCTGCCCGTGTGTGCACGGAGCAGCAGCACAGGTCAGAAAGGGAGGGGTTAACACCCACTTTGCCTTCATTCTGCCTGCTCTGACCTCCTCTGCCCCTCTTCCTTTCTTCCTCTAATTAAACAACTTCTCTGTGACTTTGTGTGTCCCTCCCGTTCCCTTGTGCCTTTCTGTGCCTTACCTGAGAATTTGCTGGGTAAGAACCCCAGGGCTGCCTCCCCAGCCTGCCAAGGTACAGAACCACCTCTGTCCTCCTCCTTTTGTCTCTGCTGCCCTCAATAAAGCCTCGGGAATTCCTTGTGGACAAATCTCCCTTCCTCTTCACCACCCTGCACCCTTTTGCTTGGGCATCATTCCCAGGGGAGTTTTCCTCTGCTCTCTTTCCCATTCCCCCTTCGCATCCTCCCCTTACCCTGGAGTTTCTCCCGGCTCACTTCACCTCCAGCCTGGCAAAGGAAATTTCCCTTTGGCACAGCCCGGAAATTCTGCTGACCCTCATTTAACTGCAGCTCCCTGACATGCTCAGCCCTCTGCTCTCCTGCTTTGCAATGTTGCTTCTGCCACATTTTATGGAACGGAGTCAAAAGATGGGAGGATAATCTGTGAGTCACTTGTGCACTGACGACTTGCAGATTTTCTTCTTTCCATCCTAATTTTTTTTCTATCCTGCCAATCTTTTATTTCAGTTTCTTCTGTACAGGGGTGAAAATTCATTTGAAAAGAACATTGAATGCCTCTCATTGCGGAGTATTTTTAAAATATTATCAATACTTAGAGAAGAATTGCTCCACTTTCATCTGCAGAGTGTATCTAAAGGATTTTTTTCTTTTTGTCAGAAAACATAATCTTATCACAGAGATTTTTTGAGCCCTATTCATGACAGCTCAGACAGGGAGATTATAAACCCTTTGAGCCCTGCTTCTGTGATTAGAAACGGATTTTTTCCTTATGTGCTTGAGCTGTTTCTGTGCTGCCCCTTACCTCCTTTTCCCTCACTCCCTGCCGTGTTGTTTAAACTTGGTTTGACCATGGAGATACTGAATCTGATGATTTATACTGAAAATATATTGGTTATTGGGGATACAGGATGCCTTGGTGCTGGGTGAGCAGGGAGGTAAAATTTAGCACAGCCCTGGACTCTTTGGTTCTTTGGTTTTGAAATTAAAAAATACTCTGGAAGTCTCCTGAAATTTCTGATTGTGGCATGCACTTGCCTTGTCTATCAGTGGCTGTCTAGGCAGAGAAGAGAAACTCTCAAAAGGGAAATGAGAGAGAATATTATATAGTTTTATTTTAATATATTTGCTGATAGCCTTGTTTGGAATTTATCTTTTGCGTTGATTTTTTATTTTTGATCTGCCCATGAATTAGTTATTGCCATATGTTCTATAAGTAGAATTTGTGTCATTGTTCAGCACTCATCATTGGACTGTGAGACTTAACAGCATTTTCAGTTTCTCCTCTTTGACATTTTTAGGATAAAGATGTTTTTGCAGTGCCTTGGTTTATTATGTAGTCAAAGCTGCTGTCAGAGCTACCCAGGCAGCTCATCCCTGGTTTGAGATGTCTCAATAATTGAAAACCGTAATTTAAAATAGGGACAAGGTCACTAAGTGGATGTAGTTAGTAAAATAAAGGGGATTGTTTGCAGGTAATCTCAGAATTTAACAGGTAAAGGATCCTCTTTTTAATAAGGTTAGAAAATGGGGAACATCCTAAAATATTATTTCAGATTTAAAAATTGTTGGATGACTGATCAGCTGACATTTTGTCATTTTGCCAGAGAATACCAGACCTTTCACAGCTCTTAGAGCAAAAATCTGCAAGGCTGCACAAGGCCCCAAGATTTCTTTAAGAAAGCAAGCTACGAATAATAAAGGGCACATGCAGCCTCCTATTTTGATTTATTTCATGAAATTCCACAATGCCTGCTGCAATTGGAGTGAGTTACTTAACTTGATTTTATTTTTGATAGGCTAGGAGTGTTAGTCACTATAATAAAAATGAAATGTGTAATTTCTAACCAAAGAAGCTTAGCATGTTTACGTTGCTAGCAATGTGTGTCTGCATGGAAAACTTGTCAAAAGCTGACCCCACACTGGGAAAATTGCTGATTCCAACCAGAATCCTAAACAACTTAATACAAATACTTGACTGCATTTATTTGTGAGGTCATCTCGCACATTCTGAGTATTTCAGTATTTCATTGCAGTGGGAATGGCTGGGCCTCCAAAATGTTTTGCTGCCCAAGGAATCTTCTCGTCCCTACACCATGCCGTGGTGTAGAGAGAAAATTTAATATTTTCTCAAATGAACAGGTCAAGCCCAGCCTTTCTTTTTTGGGTTTCTTTGCTGAATTGTAAAATTCTCTCCCATCCTTCCAGCACTGAGTGAAATCCTGGCTTTGACTGAAATTAGTGGCAGATGTGCTGAGTTCAACACAGCCATGGCTTCCTCACCTGGACACATTAATTTTACATTCATTAATTATTCTAAAACCAATAATGGTCTCTGATGTCTCAAAGGTGTGATGGCTCCATTTATCATCTTTAAATATCTGAGAGTTTTGGTTGAAGTAGATGTGAAGTATTATCCTTAATACTTTAGTGCACATTTTAAAACTGTGTCTCAGTTTCTTTTGCATTTTCCTAGAGGAGTATGATGATAAAGTCTCCAGCCATGGTGAACCTTCACCTGTCCCCTGTTCCCAAGGCCTTCTCCTGGAGAATCTGGCTGCTCATTTCTCCTTTCTGGGTGAAAAACTGCCTGTATGGCTTGCCCAATTCTATTTTCTCCCCTTTCTGTATTCCCTTTTTTCATATTTTTTTGAACTGATTCTTTGTAAGGGAACTTTGTCCTGTGGTTTGTCATGAAGTGCTTTGACTCCTGGATCTGAATCCAGGTGAGAACTCCTTGTGCTGTTAATTTAATCAGCAACAGCCCCTTTTCCCAAATGTTTATTTAGCTCTGTACTAGCATTCAACACGTGCTACATCATCAGTGTGGCATTCCTATGAAATTAGCTAAAAAATATTCCAGATATTTTTGGGAATGGGAAACACTCTGGTTATGGAATGCTGCACTGTCCTGGTGCTGTGCATGGAGCTGAGCAGGTTTCTGTGGTTTATCCCCTCCTCACAGAACATGAAGGCTGCCTGTAGAATTCTCACATTTTAATTCTCTTTGAACAGACCTGTTTACATGAAGCCCCAAAATGGAATTGTTTTCCCGTGCTTCTCCTTTGTGCATATTAAGATTTAATTAGCAAAGAAGCTCCTGTTACCTCAGCACTAAAAGTGAGACCAGCTGAGGGACCTGCTAAACATAAAATGAAATGCACAGTCAACCTTTAGGCTGGTCATAATGCTGTTACCCAAATATTGTTCCAACTCCATTGTAAACTCTAATTTGATTGATTTTGAAATGTTTATACCCACAGTGTCTGGCACAACTTGTTTTTGTGAGTGTGCTGAAGTCAAAATGTCTGAACTAAAGAGACAACTGCTCCTAGCAAGCTTTATTTGGGGTTTTCTTTGGTTCAAGTGTCCTTTCTTCAGAATGGGAACTGAGCTGGAATCCAAGCTGAACTCAAACCAAGAAAAACAATTCTCTAAGCATACTTTAATCACCCATAAATATTCTCATGGCCCTGAGGACTGTCCTTCAGAGGAATCTGTTCTGAAGGAATAGAAGGCTTTTCCCCTGTGGTACTAAAAATTATGGGTGCAGAACTGGAAGGTAGATGCAGCACAGATATGTACAGGAAAACACATTATTTTGTTCATTTTCTGTTTTGGGGTGAGAGGCATGAAGCCAAATCTAGGTGGTTTCCCAGTGGGATACATAAGGAATGGCAAAAGAAGGGGCTGTTGGTACCTGCAGCTTTAAGGATGCTTTGAATATTTATTACAGCTATTGCCACAACAGTGGAAAAGGCTTTGGGTACCCTGCCCTCTGCAGAATCTCCTGACTATTTTCCCACTTCCCTCTTGACTATTTCCCACTATTTTTCCCACTTTCCTTAGTTTTGGTTGCTCAGTGCTGTTTCTGTCCATGACATTTTCCTGGTTCTTTCTGCACTGTATGTCCCAGCAGCAATATCTCATTGTGGTACTCATCTGTTAATACAGCAATGGGCAGCTCAAATCTTTCAAATTTTTTCAAATCTGGTTCTCACATCTCTGAGAACACACCCTGAGGTTTTTGGGATGCTACAAGACACAATCTGAACTTTTCTGACAGCACATCAAATATGTTTGATCCGGCTTACACTAAAACTGGAGATATGTAACTAAAATTTTGATTGTGCTTGCTCCTGCAGCTTCCAGTTCAGAAACTCTCTTTGTTACAGAGAATCACACAAGTGATTTGTTTTTATGGTTTAGGAACAGGATATCTCTTGAGAGGATTAGGTTTTGCAACAGTTTCAAGCAGTTTGCAAATGAAAGAGGATTTCTTTGGTCTGTGTTATTATTTATTGCAACATTTTCTAGAAACATTACTTCTAATGAAACTTGTCTTTTGAAAAACTTAAATTTTGCTTTAAAAAATATTACCAATGTTTTGTTTTCTTTGGAAGAGAAAGCAAACTGTTTAATTCTGAGTCTGGTTAATCTGCAAGAATTTTTTTGTTGTGTTGAACTGTACAGGAACATCTTCCTTTTGCTGTTGATTTCCTGAGCTGATTTAACACCTCACAGGAGAAACAGTTGAAGTGTCTGGTGCCTCTGTGCTCTGCAGGGATTAGCCTTGGTCTGCAGCTCTCTCACAGCCTGTTCTGTGCTTGTACATCCATCAGGAGATCCAGTCCCTGCAATGTGACTGAAGCACTACAGACACAGCTCCAATGCAATATCTCAGGTTGCAGGAGTTCCCACCCATGTCACACTCAACTGAAAGAGTTTTCTTGTCAAGAGCTCCTGTCAAACATAAATAGGCAACAACTCTGAACATTTCACACAACGGCTGGAAATATTTAGTTATTAAAGCCTTAACCTCCAGCATGTTTCAGGTAAAACAGTGCCTTTTAGCATCTTCACACAATGGCTGGAAATACTCAGTTATTAAAGCCTTGACCTCCAGCATGTTTTAGGTAAAACAGGGCTGGGGAGGTGGTTCTTGTTTGTCATTCTGAATGGACAGGTATAGAAAAAAAATACAGGAGGACTTGCATTTACTGGTATGGAATCCTGCAGCATGGAATAGAATGCTTATTAGAAGACATAAATATAATTCAAATTCCTTTGACCACCACGCCTTGGCAGGTAGTTGCAGTTTCTGGAGCACACTGTTGCTGTTAGAATATTGATTTTTGTGGCTGGTTCACTGGCTAGCTACCCATGGGACTTCTCTCTTTCCTCAGATATTTGCTGATGTTATTTTCATCATGTATTAATTGGGTTCTCCCATTTGTTTGAGCCTTTAACTGTGTTGCTGGGACAGCTCTAAAGCTTCTCCACAAGGCAACAAAAAGAAGGGTGATGGAAACTCCTCTTTTGTTCTCTACAACCCCCTGGCAGGAGGGAGCAGCAGGTGGGGCTGGGGCTCTGCTCCCAGGGAACAGCAACAGGACAGGAGGACACAGCCTCAAGCTGTGCCAGGGGAAGTTCCTGAGTATTCCTGTCAGGAGGGAGAACCCTTGGGAACACCTTGGAAAAGCTTGGAATGGACTTCCCAGGGAGGTGGTGCAGCCACCAGTCCTGGGGCTGTTCAAGGTGTTCTCATCCCTGGGGCTGTTCAAGGTGTGCTCATCCCTGGGGCTGTTCAAGGGGTTCCCATCCCTGGGGCTGTTCAAGGTGTGCTCATCCCTGGGGCTGTTCAAGGGGTTCCCATCCCTGGGGCTGTTCAAGGTGTGCTCATCCCTGGGGCTGTTCAAGGGGTTCCCATCCCTGGGGCTGTTCAAGGTGTCCACATCCCTGGATGTGTCTCTCAGTGCCAAGGTCTTGCTGACAAGCTGGTGCTTGAAGATTGGTCTCAATCTCTAAGTTCTTTTCCAGCCTGGCTGATTCTGTGGTTCCCTGAGGTTACATTTTCCTCTGAATTTTAGGAGCTGTTCATTAGCTCTGGCCCAGATGCAGAATGCTGCCCCAGCACTGGGAAATGCATTTGAGATTTGCTTGGGGTTGACCCCACTCTGTGTTCAGGGGGGATGCTGGGTTTGCCATGCTCATGTTCCTGCTGTGGGCACCAATACCTGGGAAAGCTCCCTGTCCGTGCCTCAGGTGCAGTTCCCCTCTCAGGTAAATCTGTGTTTTCTGTTGTCAGGCTGCAGCACCAGGGTGTTACTCACAAAGAGTAAAACCAGGCTCCCCCGCTGCAGGGACAGATGGCAGCAGTCTGCAGCCTTGTTTGGGCACAGGGGACAGCTCTGGGGACAATGTGACAGCTTCAGCTGCTGCCAGCACCAGCCAGCCCAGCACAGACAGGCATAACCCTCATGTTAGAACAGCAAAGGCTGCAGGGAGGAGCAGCCTTTTCCTTTTTCCCTCCCTGAAGCAGATGAACCATTTCAAATGGCTTGTGCACACTGCAGCATTCCTGAGCTGGTTGTGTATTTGTCAAATTTCCTCCTCTTCCTTTGGTCTTGTATGCATTTCACTGCTGCTCGGAATTTGTGCTGAGTGTGTTGTCCTGATTCCTGCCAGCTCTAAGCATGTCCTGGGCACTTGTTTTAACACAGCTCGAGTGCAGTGTGGTTCTGTGCAGAGAATTCCAATTTTCCAGTTCTGTTTTTGAGCTCTTCTTGAACAGTGTTCACTATCATGGTGACCTGATTCCACCCTCAGTGAACTAGATTTCATTGCAAAACTAGAATTTGGGGCCCAGGACTGTATCCCTTTCCAAATAGGTTATTTGGAAAAGAATAACTTTTTCTGCCTCCATAAAAACTTAAGAAAAGTAGAACAAACAAACAAACAACCTCTTCAATCCACAGACAAGGAATTCTTTAGTGCTTGTATATGTTATGCAAAGATCAGATTTAATTTAGGTATTTGGAATGAGAACATCATCTTTCAAAATAATTTACAAACAGTGTCCTCTTTGGTATTACAGCTCTCCAAATGTTCAAACTGAGCAGGAAGACCTGAGATGTTTTTAGGTGGGGGCCAGCTTTTTAGGTACTTGGAGCAGAAGAAGTTGAATTATCAGCCCTCCTCCTAGGACAATTGAAATTCCTGTTAAACAAAGCAAAGCAGACAGCAAGAGGGAGAGATTTTTCAAGTTGTCTAAAACATCTGGAGTCCCAGGGCGGGTGGCTTTGGAAAACCCATCTTAGAAGTTGTCAAAATGAAGAAGAAGAAGGGAAAGGAAAAATAATTGTGTGAGAATCTGAGCAGACCTAGTCCTTCAGGCCTCACCTGTGTATTCCTGGCATTCTGGACAGATTTTCTGCTCAGAGCAGCTCTGCAGCAGCACAGCAGGCCCTGGAGGGGAAGGGGAATCCTCTGGCTCCTCCTGTGCCCTGCTGTGCTGGGGCCTGAGCTGCTGCATGGCTCTGATCCCTCACTGTTCCCTTGCTAATTTGTGTGCAGAGCTCTAATCACAATTTCCCCAAATGTTTTTCCATTTTCCATCTATCATGTTCTGAGTCTATAAAAGAGTGGGTGAGAAGACTTGTCAGTAAGTCACACCTCTTCCATTTTTTAAGCTGTATTTTTAGTTGACTGACTCAGATGGACTTTTGCTGTCAGAATATCAAAAAAGCCTTGCCCAGTGTGTGTCTCCTTCCATGGTCACTCATTTGGAATATGGGATATGAGTACATGAAGGATGTATTTGCATCCTCAGCTTACTGATTTATTTCAGCCCAGATGTTGTTTCAGTCTCCTGAAGGCTGAGGGTAGATTCCTGAGGGTATGAATGTGATTTACAGAAATCTTACCACTTGTTTCTTCCAGTAGTTCCAGTAGTGAGCATCTGCATTTTGTGGCCTGTTTGCTGTTGATCCATAACCTGAAATTTAGCTCTGATTATATTGCATGTACTGATGAGTTTGTGGTCTCTGCAATGGCTGTGACCTTTTTTATCTGGGATGGTAAAAGAACTTGGAGTTGCAACAGGAGATGGAAGAGATCCATTGCTGCTGCTTTGATTTCTCTCATGATTCCTCCATGTCTAGCACTTTAACACTTGCTTTTCATTTTTTCACGACTATTGTGCTCTTTAATAATGATACCTTATGGAAAAACACCTGTAAATTGTTTTTTATCTAGTAATAATATTTTTTCTTCTCTGTTTTTTCCCTGCTTGCATATACCCGCAGTCACTGTGCATTTTTACACCCACCTGCACACAGCAATTGCAGCTGCATGAGCACACACAATTCCTTTTGAGGAAGATGGAACTGCCAGAAAGCCTTCTTTATCCTTTTTATGTCACTCATTCCACATAACAGCGTGCCATCTTTTCCCAAGATGTATTCTAAAGAGCTGCTCCAAGTTCAAAGCCCAGCCCTGAACACCCTGGAGCTGCAGAAACTCCGTTTGTGATCTGGAAATTTGCAGTTTCATGTGGTTGCCAGCACAGGGGCTCAGGGTGAGCCTGTGGTGTGAGGAGCTGCTGCTCCCCAGAGTGAATGTCAGTGTTCATTGCAGTCACTCCCATCATGGTCAGAGTGCTGAAAATGTAAATGTAAAACTGTTTCCCGACAGGAAACAATTCATTCCTCATTGATCCTTCTGGCAGCTCCGGTGAGTGCTGCACCTTTGGTTTTCCTGCCACACAGCCTCTTCCTCACCAACTTCTGAGGTTTATGGAGCCTTTCCAGCCTGGAGTCAAGGCCTGAGTGTTTCATGTCCCCTCAGTGGCTGTCACAAAGAGGAACAAAACCTGAGAGGCTGCAGGGACACCCTGACCCAGGTGTCACACAGAGGTGACAGGAGCTGTGCAGCATCTCCCACCAGCTCTGTCCCTTGATCTGATCCTTTGTCCTGGGAGCCAGGGAAGTCCCCCCTCTCCTCCTGTTCTGTCTTTGCTGTCAAAGCTGCAGAAAATTCCTGCCCAGCCCTGTACTCTCTCCTCTAGCTGTGCTTGCTCTTGCATTCACGTGCTGAGAAATTCCTGTTCCTAAAGCCTTTGAGGTTATCTCTGTCCCACAAGGGTTCTTCTCCACCACCAGCTTTGATGTCCAGGAAAACATGAAAGTGCAGGTCCACTGTGCCTGCTGTGGCAGTGCTGGATCCACTGATTTCCTGCTTGTGACAAATGGGAGTACAGTATGTTCCTCCACTGAAAAAAAATCTGCTGGTACCTTTAAAGTTAAAAAAAACCAAACCTCAAAACTATGAGTATTTGAGGTAATGAAGCTGTTTCAATTTGGTAACTGCAGTATACACCTGGAATGTATAATATTGTTGGCTCTTTCTGTGACTGCAGGCTAAGCCAGATTCTTGTCTGAGCCATGATCCTTGCATGGGATCCACTCTCAGGTTTTTCTAGAACAGTACAGCCACATCAGTTGAAGAAATGCTGAACACAAAAATAATATTCAGGATGTTGGGGCTGTGGAGAGCCTGAATACTGCAGGGATTTGCTGATTTGGTTTTCTTTGGCGATAATGGACAAATAAAAGCCAAACTGTGGCTCAGTTATTGTTGTGGACCTTGCCAAGGAGGTGCATTTGCATTTTTCTCACCTTGAATTGTGTATTTGTGCCCCACCTCGTGTGCAGCTCGGTGGTGAGGCAGAGGAGGGTGGAGGATGAAGCTGCAGGAGAGCTGTGCTGGTTTGCAGAGGGGTGGGAGATGCCCAGGGTGAGGAGCTGGGTGGGCACAGAGCCCCTTTGGACCCCGGGGTGTGCCCAGGGCACTGAGCCCTGCAGGCTCTCCCTGTTTATGGCCATGAGCTCTGCAAGGTTTGGGATGTTTGGGATGTTCCCTCTGGAACTCCAGGAAATCCATTCCTCCCTCCTAAATCACTCCCTTGGCTGGGCAGGATGAGCTCCACTTTTGTCTTTCAGTGCTGCTGCAAAAACTCTCCCTGAACTGAGGTGGGGGAGGCTTCAGCAATGGGTGAAATACAGATTTTATTCATTTTTTAAATTTTTTTTCTTTATCTCTTCCCCGCTTCTCAGGGATTCAATGCTTCTCAATGATTCCAAGATATTTAGGAGCAGTTGAATTTAAAGCAGTGTAAGAAGCCAGAGTGCTCTTAAAAGATGCAAGAAACCTTAGCAATCAAATTTTTGTTTATTTGCCCAGCAGAAAAAAAGTGGTTTTCCTGCCACTTAGCAAAAATTCAACAGTGGAGGGCTGCAGTGAGGTCTTTTAAAAGCAAAGGAGTCTTAAGTAATAAAAATATGCCCAAGGGCATTTACCATTACCGTAAGAAATATTATCATAAATAAGCAGCACCATAAATGACATTTGGGAAATGAATTATCAAAGCACTCTGTGTGATGTGCATTGTGCTTGCTTTTGTGTTAGTGCCATTTGTTACCTAATACACAAGAAAATTCAGGAATTTTCCCCATTTCACGATGAAAGAGCTGAGAAATGGCAATTTAATTTATAAATTTACTATCTGAAGGCTGCAGTTCAGTCACACAGACAAAGTTCAGTGACTTCTGTGGAGTTGTACTCAGTGTCCAACTAATGCTGAAAAAATTATAAAAATGGGCAAAAATATGAGGAAGGTTTTGTGCAATGTAAATAATAACTAGAAAATGCAAAATGAATGTTTTGAGACCTGAATTTTTCTAAAATATTGCATTCTGTGTATTGTAGACTTCAAGTTTTTTTAGGTTAAATGCTTTTTATGAAATTTAATGACAAGCTGAAATATTCTGAATGCAATTATTTTGACATCATAATTTTTTTTTGCTTTATTCTTTTTGCCATCAAGATTTGGGGTGGCTTGGTGTTTTAATCCAGTCATTTATGGAGTCTTTTGTCACAACCTGGCTCTCCCTTTGCCTTCCATCACCTCTTTCTCATCTCCTGAAAACCAGAGTTAGTTTCCCATTTGTGGCACAGAGCTCCCATGAAAATGCACTTTAGTGTTGGCCTTGGATAAACGTGAACCTTTCATCTCTTGAAGGGGAGATGAACATCATGAGAAGACATCCAAAAATTGGTGATTTGGGCCTGGTTTTCATGTTTCATGCATTCCTCAAGAAGTTCCTGTGTTCAATAATGTGTTAAATATGAAGATTAGAAAAAGCCCGGTGCCTTGGAAGAGAGAAAATGTAATATCACTGAAATTTTGGAGGAGCATTAAATCCCCTTTCACTTTAAGGAGTGATGGATGTGTGGAACAGAGCAGAAATTTGAAAGTGGAATATCTGGTCACTGTATCATGCAGCCACACACAGGCTGGAGTTATCAGATCAGCTTTGATCACAAAAAGGGAAATTTTTAAATGAAAGAAACGGGATCATTTCAGAGGAAAGCAACCATTCTAAAAGAGTAAATATAAGTGTACTTCAGAAGCCTGCCATTGACAGAATGTGGTGTTTGGTGGTTCTTAGTGGGTTTTGTGGGTTTTTCCATCTTTTTCCCTTTTTTTAGCAGTACTTCTCTCAGCTATTCTGATAACTGGAGAACCTGCTAGCACCACCTATCGGATGAGACATTTCCCTTAAATCTGAGCAGCTCCCGCTAATTTCTGCACAATAAAAAAGCACCGTGTATCCATCTGAAGCCGAAATACCTGCAGGCAGCAGCTTTCAGAAGGGCATTTTGTTTTGTCAGCCCTTCAGTAAATACAGTAATTTAATAATTAGCTGCGGGGACTGAGCAATGTCAGTGTTCGCTTGTGCAGAGTGAGGGTTGTGCTGGGAGTGCACCTGAAGCTGCTGCTTTTTCCCAGCCTGATATTACAGCTGTCACTCTGGGGACAGGGGAAGGGCTGCCAGCCCCAGGCACGCATTGTTTTTTATCGGGAATTGCTTTTTTTAAGCCGTTTGTACTCATTTTCTCATCAACAGAAGGTGTTTGGGGAGGGGGGGGACAAACAGGACAGCCCCTCCTGCCCGAGCTGCTTTCTGTGACAGACCGAGCTGCAGCCGCAGCTCTGCACGAACTGTATTGGAAACACAGCTCTGCTTTGCACTGCTCCTTAAAAATAGATTATTTATCCTCCCATGTACACGAACACAACTGACTCGACAGGCAGAGAGAATAGTTACCTAATTCCACTCCCACTGCCTTGTTTCTTCCCGATTAACACGATCTCCTTGGTAACACATCCCAGGAATTGTGTCTGTGAGATGCCAGCTACTGCAGCTTGTTTGCTGCCTTGCTGCTTAAATCTACTTGGATTTTGCCTCTGAATAGTTTTATTGTCTTTCCTGAATGTGTTCAGGGTTTTTTTTGTGTTTGTTGATCCCAGGTGTGACACAACCCCTGCCACTGAAATGAATGACAGGAGCTTAACTGAGCCCAAATTTCTCACAAGTTTTTCTCTTTTAATCCTATTGTAATATCTACAACTGCTCAGATGCATATTTTTAGTACAGAAAGTCACAGCTCACCCAAATATATGTTTATGTATAAACTTAAAAGGAAAGACTGTCATTTCCCCCCAGCAATACTTTTGCACAAGAGTCTACAGCCTTTTGTTTTAAATATTTGATAATGTGTAATCAGAACCCATCTGAGCCTGAAGTGTTACCACTTTTAATATCAATTATATTCTCCTTTGAAGGGGGCTGATCAGACATTTTTATATGTGATTTTTTGAGCAATAGAGAGTGTTATTTAAGCTTTATTTCTTAAATGGGTATATTCTGTATAGGGCTCCTCACAGCTGCTGGAGAACTGGTTGACTATTTGGGATGGGATAATATTAATCTCTGCAAATCTCCACCTTGATTTGACACAAGGCTGCTTGAAGTAATTGGTTTCAGTGTGAAAGAGAGAAACTCTTTAACCTCTATGGCTGAATAAAACCAGTTTGCATCCTGGAGACCTTTCTCTTTCAGCTGTTAAAGTGTTATTAAAGGGCTTCCCAAGGAAATAGAGGGACCCAGATGTTACATCCAGGTCCTTAAAACTCTCCACTGGGAACGAGCTCTCTTTTCTATGAAAAATTCCAGTTTCATTGAGTCAGAATTTTCCAGCCATGAGGAGCACTCTGATGGCAAATTAAAAACTGACTGAACTCTGCTAAAAATCTGTGTCTTCCTTCCTCCTGTGGTGATTAACAAGGGCAGAGAAGTGGGGATGCCTTAGGCAGGAGCTCACCTCCCTGGGTGTGCTCTGTGGACACCTTTGCAACAGAGCCTGAGTGAGCTCCCCAAATCCCTGCTGCTGCAGCAGCCCTGCCTTTGGGGTTTGGAACAGAAAAATGAGATAATAATGGGAGCAGTCTGTATAAAATTGATAAATAGGAGTAATAGGGAAGTGAAACCCTAACCAGAGCAGATTCCAGGAATGCCAGTGAGCTGGGGACCCTGCAGAGGGCAGCTGCTGTCACCCAACGGGATCATCCCGGGGAATAACGGGGTGGTGGCCTTGTGAGGGGACAGGGCTGGGTGTCCCAGGTGCTAAAAGCAGCTTAACCCAGAGCTGGGTGTGTGGGCAGCCAGGAAACAGCCAGAGCTTCCTGGCAAAGGGTGAGGAGATCCCTGCAGTGCCAAGGGCTGGAGCAGCACTGACAGAACTGAAGATGAGCTCAAAAGGATCATTTTTGACAGCTCATGCATTTATTTGCTTTGTCATTGTCAACACTTTCCGTGCCAGGTGGGGATGCAGGTGTAACTTGTGCACCTGTGTGCCCTTGTCCTTGAGTAATCCTCATTTCTCAGTGAAATTGCTCTGAGCTGGTGGAAATATCCTCCTTGAGCCTTGGGTTGCAGGTCTGATATTCAACTATCTCTGCTTTGAGACTGGTGAGGTGATCTCTGTGCTTGGGGACTAGAGAAAATGGGAATAGAAGGATGGACAGAGAGGAGAAACCATTGTAACCTTTTTAATAATTGGCTCAAAGAAGATTAATGAACCATCCTGGTTCATTATATTTAAGAAACCTGTGAATCTGCACCCCTAAGTAGCTAAGGAGGCCAATATTTTTTTTTGCTGGGAAGAAGGATGTCAGATTCTTCTGCTCCCTGAGGGTTTTTGAGATGCACAAACCAGGCTCACGCAGCTTGGCCACTCTGAATTTCGAGGAAGGAGCTTCTGTCGAGTAGGGTGCCCAAAAATCTGTGTCAGTGCTCCTCAGGAATGACTTGTGAGTGACCCTGTGATCTCACAGGTGGGAAATGGAATGGAAAGGGACATGGTCACTGCTGGGAGAAAAAAAGAGGAAAAATGCTGATAATGTCAAGGAGCTGGCCCCACACCCTGGGACAGCTTCCTCTTTTTTTTTTCCTCTCTTCCTAGAGTATAGATCACCCTCGAATTTCAAGATACAATTTTGCCTTTTGTGATTAGCTGTTGACAATTGAGAGAGAGATGGGAAGAGTGATTCATGATCAGAATGTGTTTTTTACTCTGATTTCCACATGCTTACATACTATTCTAGGAAGGTTAGCAGTTTTTCACTGCAGTGATCAGGTTAAACGTCACACAAACTTACCCATTTTACAACATCTCCTGCTTGCAGAAGTTGATTCTATCTTCTTTTCCTGTTGCCAGTCTTGATCCAGTCTTGCAATCCTCAAAGCTCTGTTTGTTCTTGCCAAGGCATCCTGGTTATCAAACTGATTATGCTAATTAAACCCACAGGACCCTCTGTCCTGTGTACCCCAAATCTCCTACAATTAGCTGCAAGGAAGCTGTGGCTGTGGCTTTCACATGTCACATGTGCTGAGCTGTGACATTTCAGAAGCTCCCAGACTGTTTAGTGCTAGGTTTAATTTAAACCTCAGCCCAACCATTCCAGCTGAGCTGCTGGGTGTTACCACCAAGACCACAGGTTTGATCCATGCCAGAAACTTGAGTGATGCTTGAGTTTTATCTTTCATATTTTCAGACTCTGTGCTGCCCAGGGTGCAGCTCTGAGCTCACACTCAGGGTCACTCAGCTCTGCACACAGCAGGGACACAAAACAAATCCTTTTCCTGCTGCACACCAAGCACAACTTTCAGCCCCAAAGCACAAACAAGGGGGGCTGGAGGGAGGAACAAGAAGGATGGGACCTCACAGCCTGGAGCTGCAATTGGACAATTCAACCCCAAAGTGCAAATGGACCAAAACTGATCAAAGTGGGAGACCTGGTGACCCTTTGTCCATTTTGTGATCATTTTGGGTCCATTTTGGGTCCATTTTGGGTCCATTTTGTGACCATTTTGTGACCACCTTGGGTGTAGCCCTGGCCAGGCTCTTGTCCTGCCCAAGGTGTGCCCTAAAGGCCTTTCCATAAATCCCTGCTTTATTCTCCAGCTCTGTCCAGTCTCAGTTCCAGCTCAGCCTTCCCAAGGCACCATGAGGATAATTTATACTTAGAAAGAAAGCAAAAATAAAGGAGAAAAACCCTGCCAAGGGCTCCTACAGGCTGTGGGGCAGCTTCTCTTGGTGCCCAGGAGGTGGCCTGAAGTGCCACCTTCCATCAGTGGAAATGTCCTGTGGGCTCAGGGATCATGGCTAAGGCAAGCCCAACATTCTTCTCCTTTTCATTCTAAATCCTTTCCTGCAGGATTTAACCTGGGAGCACCCCTGAATTTCACAAGCTCTGTGTGTCTGTGATCCATGTGCACTTCCCATGTGTTTTTATATTTTTCTGGAGCTGTTTGGACAAGTGGAAAAGGCAGAGAAAGCTTGAGAGAGCTTGCAGGGGTACCAGAGATTATTATGGTTTGCTGGAGTGGCCAGTGAAGGGCTCATGCAGGTGTCAAGGAGGATTTGAGGAGCATTAACAGGACTGAGGAAATTGGGTTAATCTGCAGCCCAGGCAACAAGGACGAGGCATTTTGCTGCCTCCCAGCTCCAGGAGCTGCTCTGAAATCCCTGATTTTTGAATCAGGGGTTGAATCTGGGCTCTGCAGTTGTTGTTCTTCCTCAGGAGTCCCACCAACACGGAGGTACAAACCTGCTCCCCTGGCAGAAATTGAAGAAAATTCTTGACAAAGGGTGACAATGGAAACTTCACAGGAACCTGCTGGCAAAACTGCTTAAGGGACAATTTGGGTCAAGTACAAAATTGCATTATATAAAAGAAGAAATAGTGCAAGCTAATATAAACCAGAGTATGTACAGTTTTCTTTCTTGGTTTTAAGAAATTCTTAGCTGTGTATAGTCAAGAATTCCTTACTCCTGTTGTGCTCAATTTCTGAGGGATTTCCCCTGTTACAAGGCTGTGGCTGAACAGAGTAAATTGCCCAAGGTGACATCCTTAATGGACTAAAATAATTGCTTTTTATAAATATTTTAAATACAAGCAGAAACTGCCCTTTGGTTTACAAATTGTCCCCAGACTGCCACCAGCACATGTAAAATAAATGTCCAAAGTATTCAGGGATACTTTAGGCATGCCATGGAGGGGCAATCACTCCTTCTGAGCAAAATAAGAAAATGCATAAAAACTTGATTCCAAATTTTTCACTGGGGATAGCAAAATAAAATATTACACTGTTTGAATTATTCACATATTGAATTAACGTCTCTCTGGACTTCCTGTGTTGCTGGAGACCTAACAGAACCCAGGATCAATTTCTGGCTGTCATTGGCACCTCTGAGCAGCCACAGGGATGGGAGTCCTGTGCACACACACTCCATGCCAGTCACTTTAATTCAGGAAAGTCACGTTAATTCAGGAAAGTCACTTTAATTCAGGAAAGTCACGTTAATTCAGGAAAGTCACTTTAATTCAGGAAAGTCAATTTTCCTGCTCCATTTTACTGGAATGTGCAGCAGTATTCAGTTCCAGCCCCGAAATGCCCTGCAGCTCTTGTTCCTGGGGCTGCTTTGTGGGTCAGAACCTCGGTTCTGAGGCCCTGCCCTTGCTGGGAAGGAGCCTTGCAGCTCCTGTGTGTGGAACCTTGCAGCTCCTGTGCATGGAGCCTTGCAGCTCCCCTCTGCCCAGGCACAGCACAGCTGCTTTTGTCCATTCTCCAAATTTACAACTTTTCCAATGCCTCTGCTCACAATATCCTTCCAGAATGAAGACTTTTATGACAAAAAATTGAAGTATGATGCAAGAGGACAATGTTTTTACTAAATTTACTAAATTTATTATAATATAATAAATTAGT
>VXBR01001403.1:25596-48659 GCA_013400215.1 Cisticola juncidis | reverse complement strand
CTGTTTGTTTTGTGGGGGGTTTTTTTGGGTTTTGTTTGTTTTTTGGTGTTTTTTGGTTTTGGGTTGGGTTTTTTTTGTGCTTGTCTGTGGGTAAAAATTTGTCAACAGAATGCTCAAGAGAAAAGCACTGAATCTAGTTCTGAAATTACTGAAACTATGAACAGCTCCTGCTCTTGTCAGTGATCTTAGCTGCTCAGAAGCTGTGACATCATTATCTGTGTCAGTGAAAATTGGGTGCTGTAGGCAGGCTTGGACAGGGGAAAAGGGTAGATCTGCTCTGACTCATCCTAAATCCAAACCACACAACTGTCCCAGCTTCTGGGGAGAAAATTAACTATACAGCAAAACCAGGAGAGGAGTTAATGTGTCTGGAAACCTGTGAACCCCTTCAACACTGGTGCTCTTGGAGGACACAGCTCTGTTATGGGGCAGGCTGGGAGCTGCTCCAGCCCCAGGGTAAGAGGTTCACAGCAGAGTAAATTCTGTTCCTGGGCCCCAAATGGCTCTCCTGGCACCCAGGAATTGCTGAGGCAAAGCAAAGTGCATCTCTGACAGGAAAAGCAAGGAAGTGATACTGGGAAATCAGCACAAAGCCAAACGGCCCCTTATGACTCTTTTGAGGGGAGTAGATGCAATTTTTGGGTGTGCAAGGAGGAAATCAGGATGCAGGAGAGGCCAGAACCCTTCAATGCTGCTGGGCATTGGTAAAGCTTTAGATGAAGCTCTGAGGCAGGGCTGGGCAGGGCATGGTAAGGGAGGGAGGGAGGTGTGCACCAGTGCAGGGATTGCAGAGGAAGAGGGACCAAAGCATCCCTTGCAGCTCAGGAATGTTTAATCTGAACACAGGAAGCACAGACTGGATATTAAGAAAAAGACTTGAACAATAAGGATGGGGAGGCTTTGAAATGCATTGCCAAAGAAGGCTGTGGAGCCTCATTCATTGGAAGCTTTCCAAAAGCCCAGGCAAACATCTGTTAAAAATGATGTAAGGATGTTTGAGTCTCCCTCTGAACGTGTAGAAGGAGTAAATTATGGTTAAAGAGATGAAATAAACTGGTGGTTTTCAAACCCTAGGTCATGCTACTCTTGAATTCAAAGAACCTTAAAGTGTTAGCAGTGCTTATATCTAACAGCATTTGACCTCGATGTTTCTGGCCCCATTCATATAATTGTTGCATGAAGATATATAACCCAAAAGGGAGTTGTGCTTTTCAGAAGATGAAAATCACTGTAATAAATGGCTGCTGAAGGCTCTTCTGGCCCTCTGACTCTGTAAAGCAAAGTGGGCACAGCAAATCTGAAATTCAGATCTCAATTTAGCTTAATCTCCATCACTCACTCTCAATGGATCAACAAAGATGATGGACCTTGCTGTCAAAAATTAACCTAAGTGGCCATTGGTGTTTAAAGCTGTAGTAATTTTTTATAGCTGCTCAAAATGTTTCTGAAGAAAGACATGGAAATATTCTCTTTTCCTCTTTGTGTAATTTACAAAAAGGGCAGAAATGCTAGCTCAGTGCTGTGGACAAAGCATAATTATAATTTTACTAAAAAGTCATTTGTGTAAGGCAGAGCATGGCAAAGCACAGGGAGTTTGGGAAGTCGACCATGAACAAATTTAGTTTCAGTAACAGAGGATGGTCAGGATTCTAGGGCTGCCTGTTCTTAGCACCAAACATCAGTGTCTAATTGTGAAATTTTACCATGGCAAAAAGAGCTGATTTTGGGAATCCACTCACTCTCACCTCCTGGATAACCATGTATAACTCATGTTTTACACGAGGTTTGTGTTGTCCCTCTGCTGCTGGCAGGGATTTGGAGCTCAAGAGGATGCAGTGCCAAGTGTCTTCATAAAATAAAAATGACATCAGTGCCCCCAACAATGCAGAAATTGTTCTTCCCATTTGGTTCACAGAGATATTTCTGAATGTAGAGCTCACTACCTCCCAGTATCTCTCATTTAGTTACTAAGATCCAAACCCCCTAGTTTTATGCCCAAGATCAGATTTTTGAGGATTTTTTCAGCACTTGGAGGTGTTTGGATCCCCATTATTGTTTAGGCCTGTCTATTTTATTTTCAAATGAGATTTAAAATCATGTTTTACCTTTTTTCCCCATTCTTTCTTTTCTCTGTTTAAGAAGTCTCTTGATTTTTTTAAAGCTTTTTTCCTTCCCAAGCCCATCCTGTTTCCACAGAAGTGTGTGCAATCTGTGCTCTCTTATCTCAGATGCCTTGGTTGAACATTGCTGTAGTCAGGGTAATGAATTCATGGGGGTTTTATCTGTATTGATATACAAAATATCCCAGAGAAACCAGAAGGGATTTTGTATAGAGCTACGGATAAAAATTTCCTCTCTAGAGGAAAAAATACTCTGAAAAAGCTGATGTGGATAAAACTGATGGAGTTGGTTTTTTCCCCCTTTTATGCACACCTATCACAAGGTAATTTTGCTTAGCATTTTGCAGGATATTTAAATAAACTCAGACCTTAGTAATTCCTGTTTTATAGCTTATCCCAGGCAGAGAAAGGAAAACATTTAGTCCAAAGTTTAAGAACAAGCTTTCTGTTTTATTGTAGGATGCTTGTTGGGTTTCTTTTGTTTTTTTGTTTTTGTGTGTTTGTTTATTTGGTTTTTTGGGGTTTTTTTTTGTTTATTTTTGCGGGTTTTATTTTGTTTTTGGTTTTGTTTTGTTGTTTTGTTTTGTTTTTTTGTTTGGTTGGTTTTGGTGGTTTTATTTTGTTTTTGTTTTGTTTTTTGTTTGTTTTTGGTGGGTTTTTTGTTTGTTTTTTGTTTTTGTTGTTGTTGTTGTTTTTTAGGGTTTTTTGTTTTGGTTGTTTTTTAACAGGGGCAGATTTTCAGTAAGTTTTTGCCAGTGTTCTCTTGCCCTGCTAGCTGGGAACAGCAGCAGAGCCCTGCTGGCTCAGCCTGCTCCGTGTGTGTCCCTGCATGCTCGGGCTGCAGGAAATGCAGTTGCAGTCACTATTGCAGCTGGGCTCTGCCCGAGGTGCTGAGGGCTCAGAATTCCTGCTGGAAGGAGCAGTTTAACACTAAGGCCTGTCCTTGTTTTGTTGAACATTTAATTATTTGGACAATTTCAAAATTATTGCGTTCATGTGACTTCCTGATTGATGCTTCTTCTTTTTATCTCTCATTCAGTCTCAAGCCAAAGCCACTTAAATCACAACAATTCCCATATCAAAGCCAGGCTTAAACAGAAACAGTCACTGAAGGTAGGAAAATGACCAGAAATGGCATTTGGAAGTTTTTTTGTGGAATCTGTTTGGTTTTTATTAGTGCAGCTGTGGAACTGCCCAGGGCTGGTCCCCAGTGCAGGACCCACTGAGGTGGGACAGATTCTGGTGATGGGGTCAGGGCTGGCTCCAGTGCCAAATTCAGGGGTTTCCTCCCAAGCAGAAAAAAATTAAAGGTGTGAGATGGCAAAAAAAGTGATTTCAGTGTAAAATGGGGTCCCAGTGAATATGGCAGATATTTTAATTTGCTCGGTACACAGGAAAATCTTCATTATTGCACATGGAGACTGGTGTGTGACTGAAGTGAGGGTGTTCATACAGGACCCAGTCACAGCTGCACCTGAACCTGGCAGGAGCAGGTCCATCATTTCACAGACATTTGAATCTTCCTTGCTGAGAGTGTGCTGGGGTATTTATGTCTAATTTGGCTCTGTTGCAAAGAGGTTTTCTGGGAAATCTGCTCAGCAGTCTGATTCTGTCATTATTTGGAATTGCACTCTAATACAGTGGTAAATACAGCAAAGACTCCGTTCTAAAGTGTTTTAGAATTTTTCTTTTTTTTAAAGTAGCCTGAAAGATTAAAATGCACTTGAATTATCTATTCTGAGGTATGCTTAGTACCACAGCTCTGCTTGAGCTTTTCACACTCAGTGCTTGCTCTTGAGAGGATGAAGTCTGCAGTAGTAAAAGCTGCCCTGGCATAAATCACAAAGAAATTATCATTACTGGCCTGACAATTCTGTCTCTTGCCAAGAGTGCCAGGAAGGTCATTTGGCACCAGTGGTGCCTTTTACATGGATAAGGGTGTGGTGGGAACTGAAGGGAGAATAAAAATTCAGTTTATTTGTTTATAGTAGTGTAAAAACCCTCAAAATATACTTTAGATAAACTCTTTGTAACAGGTTAGATCTCCTTGGCACATGATCCAGATATAGATGGTGACTCTAGGTATAGGTGGTGGAAGGAAATGAAGTTTCTTTTTTCAAAACCAGTTCAAGCCCTGTTAGAAAATGATGGTGCATCCTGCTGCTCCCAGCATCCACTTTTTCTGTGCAGTCACCACGAAAGGATCTTTGGATTTCTGCATCTTTCATTTCATCCAAACACTTCTCTCAAGCAATGTCAAATCAATAAATTTGACAGCACCTAGTAATTTCTACAAGTGTTTTTGTGGTTGTAATTTCAGTGTACTCAGAAAACAAAACCTGGAGGGAACGGAAGGGAAGAGAAGAATAAAACAGAAATATTTTGAGGTTGTTTGAGGACCATGCCATGGAGGCTTCAAAACCTGTCAGAGAATGCTCTCAATTGTTAACAAAGACTGAGCCAAAAGAAGCAAGATTTAATTCCTGCTTTTAATTCCATGAGTCTGAGAAAAATGGGGGTTAATTCAGAAGGATTATATTCTTTATAGATTCTTTATATTCTTTATATTATATTCTATATAGTTTGAACCTGAATTCTATCTGAGGGTGGTGGAAAGCTGAGATTCTAGTAAAGTGTGAATGCTGTTAGTGGCTGTGATATTCCTGCCTGGGGTAGACCAGAGGTTTAAGAATGACCTCTGAGTTTTTTTGTGACATAAATACAATAACTCTGCTCCTGTCAAAGGTTCCATGCCCACAGAGCTGAGTGCTCCCATCTCTGCAGAGCCAGGTCAGTGGTACATTGAATAATAACCAATTCAGTCTGTTTGGCCAATCTTGGGTCACTTCTGGCAGCCCCATCAGGTTTTTCCACTCTTACAAAGCAATGCTGCCTAGAATTGACAGGAATGAAGGGAGAAGTCAAGCACTGGACACCTTGGGTGGCAGAATTGTTTTCTGGCATTGAATCACCTTAATCCTTGCTAATCTTATTTCATTTTTCAGAATTCTATGGATTTTCCCCTCCTTTCCCTCAATATGTCTTGCAGCTTTGGCTGTGCATGAGCACATCCCTTCTGTTCCACCCTGGCCCAGCCTCTTTTAAAATGCTGCTCCAGGGACCAGCAAAAATGGGTTGCCAGATAAAGCATTATCCCTAATTACAGCCCAAAAGTACCCCTTGAAACAATGTGGAATAGGGATTTTTAAAAGGAGGTTGCCCAGTAGAAGCAATTGTGAGCTCAAGTGCAAGCACTTAGGGTAAGAAAAGGGTTTAAAGTGTTTAGGGACCCATTTCCTTCTCTACATGTTAGGCTGGGTTTNATTATTATTATTATATTTGGGTTGTTTTGTTGCTTTAGTTCCTTATTTTGTATGGTTGGTTTTTTTTTCCTGAGTTGCATCCAGAACCTGATTAAAGCACTGCTGTCTGTTCAATTCTGACAGGTTTTTAAAACTCTTTTTCAAGCCTAAAATTCTGCTTTCCAAAGCTGGCTGCTTGATAGGATTTTTTGGAAGTTCTTATGCTTAATTTTTCTTTGAAGTTAGCAGTTCCCTACCCTTCCCAGCCATTCAGCTGAGCAGTCAGATGCTGTTTGGCAGTGATAATCCTGATTTCCAGTAACCTGTGTGGGGCCATTTCACAAGGCAGGAGTGTTCAGAGGGATACTGAAGGTGCTGTGGAATGTAGAAATGTGCTGATGCAGGAGATCCAAAATTCAACTTTCAGGAGTTCCTGCCTCAGTTCTGTATTTGATCAGAATTCCTTCATCAAATCAGTTCAGAAGATACTGGAGTTTCAGTTCTGTGAAATTTTATCATCATATAAAATTTTATCATTTTATCATATGGGTAGGCCAATTAATTTTGTTGGTTTAAATGAATATAATTGAAACACTGTTAATACAAATTCATCAGCTGATGGGCAAGTGAACTCTGTCTCAGCATCAACACCAGATCCAGGATAAAGGGCAGTGTGAGTAACCTCTGTGCCTTTTGTGGTGAGTTTGCCTGGAAATTTTGTAGGACTAAATACCAGATTACAGTGTTCAGTTTACTTTTATACTTTATATCACAGTGATCACTTTAAAGAGTTATGAGCACATATGCACAGTTTTACAGACAGATCATCCTTTTCAGTGTATCCCATGAAATCTGTCCTGATCAGCTCAAGAGGGGCTGAATCTCTGGGCACAAACCAAATGCAAGGGTAAAAAAAAGTAAGGAAAATTACTTTTAATGCATTTGGAATGTGTGTCCTGTGGAAGATGCTGAGGCTGGGGCTGTGCTGAGGTGTGACCCTAACACAGAGGATTTGGGCTCTCCTCATTGAATTTAACCAGGTTCCCTGCAGGGTCCAAGCTGGAAACACTCGTGGTCACTGCTGGGATCTCTGCTGATGTTTGGGAACAGCAGCAGAGGCAATCCCAGCCCCAGCCTCCCAAAGCTGAGCACGGTGCAGGTGAGGAGCAGAAAGCAAACCCCTCTGTTTGTGTTCAGGGGAAATGTGTTTATCCCTGCCCACTCAGGGTGCACACTCCTATTTTCAGCAGGCACCAGCGTTATTAATGTGAGATTTTGGACTGCAGTGAGTCAGAAGGTCTGAGTGCCCAGAGACACATGAGTCAGCCAGGCAGGAATAGGCTGTTCCTCCTCAAGACATGGATTTAAAAAGAGGTTTCATACTTACTGAACAATACCAATGGAAGCACAATATATAAATAGAAATCCTTTTACCCTTCACGTTGGATTCTTTTCCCAGGAAACTCTTGTCCCAAAACTGCTCCTTACCACACAATCTATTTGTATATGAAAATGGGCAGCTTGTCACCCTTTCTATTCTTTTCATGTCCCCTGCCTATTGGTTGGTTAATGCATTTCTAGGACAGACAGTCCTCCCACTGTGACACAGCTATTCCCACAGTAAAAATTGTAATGTGTAAGAAGCTTATGAGAATGGGTGTGGGTCAAAGAGGAGAATTCCATAATAATTTGAATTTATCTTCTGAAATAGTTTCTCTGCAAAGGGCAAATTGCCTTAAAATAGCAAAGAGAGGGGGGGGGGTGTGGTCCTGCACTTTGTTTCTGCAGAATATTTTGGGTTTTATTTTCATATGCTCACACCTTGCTGAGTCTCCTCCTGACAGTGGCCAATTATTATGCACATGGAATTGAGATGTGTCAGAGCAGACTGCCAAAGGATGAATGTCACACATTGGGGTCCAGTCCCAGCCTCTGCAGGATTTCCCTGTGGAAGGCAGAAATGTCCAACCAGCTGTAAAATTTCACAGGTTCTGAGCTGGGGATCAAGGAAATGCAAGGGGCAAGTGCAGGCTGGGATGCTTAGTAATGGAATAACAGTGGAATTCAGGAATGAAACAAGGGTATTTTCACTCAAAGGTCAATGGTGTAAAAGGTAAATTATGGGAGATAATTTTAATATGATCTCCCATAAATACAAGGCAGAGCTCAGAGGGACAGCCACTGGTGATCCTAGACCTAACTGGAACACAAATGGGTACACAAAGAATTTTGGGTGGCTGAATTTTGGTCACCTGCAGCAGGAGATGTAGGATAAGGACTCAGTTTATCTCCTCTGGGGTAAGAAAGCACAGGGATCTCCAGGAATCCAGAAATTTGTTTTCAGAATGAGTTGCTGTGTGATGCAAATCAAATAAATTCTCTAATATTCAGGGGGAAATCCAAAAGGCCTCCATGGGCTCCTAAGCTGAGTGAGCTCTCAGCAAGCTCAGATTTGGTTCAGGACAAAGAATTCCCATGAAGTGATTTGGACAGATAACTCATGGAGCTTTTTGGATGTAATGGCCTGTAAATAAAACAGGAATTAAATATTTCCAGTTAGATTTTTTAAAAATGAAAGCAATTGGTCTTCCATGTAGCCTGTGTTCTGATGTCTGTAATATTTTTATTATCTGTTAAGCTCTCCTGCAGAACTTGCAGTGGATTCTTTTGAGGCAAAATCTTTTTCTTCATGGATTCTTTTGAGCCAAATATCTATTTGGCCAGGAGGCTTGGGTAGAACAGAAGGGACCTGCAATAACCATCTAATCCAACTGTGGGACCACTTTAGGGCTGAACTAAAGTTGAAACCTCTTACTAGCAAAAAAAAAACCTTCAGGAGCCACCTCTTTTTCTGCCACTTGGGTGCTGCTCCCAGCAGCATTAAAATGGCAGCTCTTTGATTCTTTGAGAAATTGATACCAATTTTTGACTGATCAGATGTGACATGCAGAGATTATTGAAAGAAAATCAAGTTTGTGTCATTGAACATTTCTTCAAGTCAGTGGTCAACCAACCTAGCATCTTGGCATGGCTTCACATTCCAGTGAAATGGATAAAGGAAATATTCAAAGCTCCCTGCAGTTTAACACTAAGGCCAGGCCTTGTTTTGTTGAACATTTAATTATTTGGACAATTTCAAAATTATTGCGTTCATGTGACTTCCTGATTGATGCTTCTTCTTTTTATCTCTCATTCAGTCTCAAGCCAAAGCCACTTAAATCACAACAATTCCCATATCAAACCCAAATTTTAAACAAAACCAGTCATTGACGGTAGGAAAATGACCAGAAATGGCATTTGGAAGTTTTTTTGTGGACTCTGTTTGATTTTGATTAGTGCAGTTGCTCTCCTGAACTGTACCTGTCTGTAAATTCATTAGGAAATACTGATAATATTCTTTTATTAGAGAAATGAGGCAGCACTGGCCTGCACTGCACCTGGGTGAAGGCAACAACAGGGGAAAGTCCTGCAGACCCACAGGAGTGAAAAAAGAAAACCCCAAACCACAAAACAACCAAAGAAACCAAAATGGGGAGGGCAGGTACACATGAGAGGGTGGAAAAGAGAATGAACGTGTTCAGAGCAGACCTGGGAGAAAAGGAAAGGAAAGGAGAAAAAAAAATTAAAAAAGGGAAAAAAATCCCACAAAAAGAAGAAAAGGGGGAAAAATCCCCACAAAAAAGAAGAAAAGAGGAAAAAAAATCCCCACCGAAAAGGGGGGAGAAATCCCCACAAAAAAGAAGAAAAGGAGAAAAAAAATCCCCACAAAAAACAAACAAAAAAGAAGAAAAGGGGGGAAAAATTCCCATAAAAAAGAGGAAAAGGGGAAAAAAATCTCCACAAAAAAAGAAGAAAGGGGGAAAAAATCTCCACAAAAAAAGAAGAAAAGGGGAAAAACTCCCCACAAAAAAGAAGAAAAGGGGGGAAAAATCCCCACAAAAAAGAAGAAAGGGGAAAAAATCCCCACAAAAAATAAACCAAAAAAAAAAGATATTTTTTTGGGACTCCAACTCACTCAAGAAATGGAGGGAGGAGTCGTGTTTAGGGATTTAGGGCTCACTTTCCTTCCCTTGGGACCCCGGTAGTGGGACCCCGTGCTCCTCTCAGCTCCAGTGCTCTGTTCTCCTCCATCCTGAATTCATTCCTGGACAAAACCCTTTTCCATCCCACAGGAAGAAATCTGAATAGTGCTAATAGCAGGAACCAGTACATCTGCTAAGGAGAGGATGACCTAATAGATTATTTTCAAATATTAGACAAGCAGAGGATTCCTTGCTATTAAATATTATCTCTCCCATCTCTCCTCTTCTGTCCATCAAGCGTTGCTTTGTGACAATCTGCAGCTCAGAGATAATTGTTAAGTTTTATTCAAATTACATTACTAACCCTGTAACTCACACTGTGCATAATCTCAGCTATCTAAAATGATTCTGTGGGAGGGCTGGCTTTCAATTTAAGCCAACGTTTTTAGCATTTCTTTCCCCTCCATTGTGTAAAAATTAGCAGCAGGTTCTAACAGAATGATATGATTTGTGATAATAAAAATTATCATAAAAAATTTTACAGTTTTCCTCTTAGATATGCTGTGCTACTATTCCTTAGAATTTGTTAACTAATCTGATTTGGCAAAAGCATCTTCTCAAAATTTCATTATCCCTCAGCTGATGTCAAGTCAGTCTTTAACTACAAAAGTGTCTCCTTTCTGTAAGTTTTATAGTGATAAATTAATTTCTTCTCTCATGCTAAAGGAGTTGAAAGGTTTTAGAATTTACAGTTTTGACCATTAATACTATTTTCCTTACTGGAGCTGCACTCTGCTACGTGAGCAAAAGAAATTGTTGCTAAATTCCTCTTGCTATCTGCTTGCCAGAAATTACAGTCTCCAGCTGGAGCCACTCCAGATTTTCTCCAGCATCCATAGAATTAGAGGGAATTGCAAATTTTTCAGGATGGAAAAAGATCTCCAGACTTTAAACCTGCAGTGCAAGGTTCTTATTTTTATCTGCAGTGATGTAGATGAGGAGCACTCCTAATAAAGCAGCACTAGGGAAGGGTTAAGGCAAGGGAGGTTGGAATCAGGGGCAGTGGAAATGATTCCTGGCAGATTGAAAACGGGTTCAGGGCTGATTTCTGAGTGGGCTGGGGCCAGGATGGTGTCTCTGATGAACACACAGGTTTTGGTTTTGGGTTGAGGCAAGCAGGGCTTGGGCTGGTGGGCAGCAGCCCCTTGATCCTGAGCTGTTGTTGTCAGCCTATTCCTAAATTTGACCCAACAGGACAAACAGGACAAACAGCCTATTCCTAAATTTGACCCAACAGGACAATTCCTGTCTGAAGGGCATCAATCAGTACAATTATTTATTATTGTCACTGATCTGGAGAGGATAAGATGGGAGCTGCAGGGAGTAGGGAGGTGTGACAGAGGCACAGCCACATATTCATATTCATATTTATTCATTCAATATATTCATATTCAACCCCAGCAGAGAAAGGAGTAAAAAGAACCAAACAGAACCAACAAAGACATGAGAATACATGATGGAAGGAGCAGGGTGAAAGCTTTCAGCCCTCAAAACTGGGTTGACTCCTGTTCCTGAGGCTGGCTCTGATGTGAAATTCAGAGTGAACAATCCTCTGTTGTCTTCCATTTCCACCATACGAAGCCAAATCACAGCATTGTTTAAAAAGTGAGATTTTCTTGTAAGCCTTCAGAAATCTCAGCACAAAACAATGTCCAGGGCAATAAAATAATTGTGTAGCAAAACCACTTCTGATAAGGTGCTCTGGTTCCAGAAGGGTTCAAGTCCTCTGCTTGGATTCTTTGCTGCTCTCAAATAAAAATCTCAGGGAAAAAAAGAGAGTCTGGAGAAGAACCCATGTGGGTTGTATGTACCATGCTTTATTTTAGAACCTGCTTCAGTGGCCTTGCACACAAATCAGAATTTGTTCACAAATCCTGTAGCCACACAGTCTGCATTTATAGCAGGATTGGTAACCACATGGAGAAGATATAAGAGTGTGTTAATGCATAGTCCTGTGTGATATTCCACAACAAAAAGTGTGAAGGTTTCCAGGGGTCTCTTGGAATATCAGTGTACATGTTCATATGCTTCTACTCCAGTCAGCAGCTGGGTGCCCCTTTGGTTGAAGTTACTCATTTGGGTGTTTTTAGACTCATTAGAAGGCAAAAAATGGTAAGAACTCCAAGATTCTGCTTGCTTTTCCCTTCTTTTGTTTTTCCATACTATTGAGAATAATTGTACAAAAGTCTCATTTTAATTCATCTATTTTGGTTTATCTTCAATATCTAAAATTTGTGAGGTATTTAGTGTAGGCTTTTGAAACTGTTCTCCCAAAATTTTCTGATTATAGTGAGGATAAGCACGATTTAAAAAGCTCCTAAAGAGGCAAATGCTATTTTCTTTCAACAAATAAGCTACACACAGATCTCTTAAAGCCAACGCTGCTAGTTGTCTAAAAATTTGATTTAAAGATGTAAATTTAAAATTGTGTTACAGCCAGGAAATCCTAGTTGCCAGTTATATAATTAATCCACTAGATCATGCTGCCACTTAGCTGTGCTATTAAGAAATGTGTGTCTATGTGGGCTCTCTGCAATGGGGCCTCCTGATGGGATAATGGATTAGGGAACAATGAGGGGCTGTTATGTAATGAAACCAAACTCCTTATAATCCACTGTGCTGGTTAAACAGGGGGAAAGGCTGCTCAGCCCTTTCTTTTGGGAGGTATTATTGTGTGCTTAGGCCCTCCTTTAAAAAACACTCCATAAAAACCTCTCCAGGATCCCTTCTCCAAGGTCAAAATCCTGCTGCATCTTGTGAGGACCTAGGGGAAGAACAGGCAAGGGAGGAGATAAAAAAGGTTGGGCTGGAGGGAAAGAAAGCAGAGCCTGCAGCAGACAGGTATCTGAAATGCAGATCTGTGCCTAATGGGATTTGCTGAAGTGCAGAAGCAGGTTAGGGCTGGAGATGGATGCCTGACGGGGTTGGTTGTGTCTGAAAATCTCACTTGGCTCTGAGCCCTTTTAGCCTCCTCAAGAGCTTTGAGAGTTTGGCTGAGGGAACTGAAAATCTGTTTTCTCTGTTCTCAAAACCTGGCGAGTCCCGTGGGCCCTGGGATTTGGGGAGGTTCCAGTGGTTTCCAGTGGTCAGGTTTTGTTCCCTGTGCTCCTGGTTTATGGGCAGAGTGTTCCAGACAGTGCAGGCTGCCACAGCCAAGAATTCCTCTTATTTTGTGGGGTTTGCAGGGATCTGCTCCATGTGGGAAACTCATTTCTGAGGCACGTGTGCTGCCAGTGAACCAATCTGGCAGCACAGGGAAGGGAGGTGAGTTCAGCCAGGGTGATCAATACACAGGAATTTGTGTGTTTGTGAGGTGAGTTCAGCTCAGGAATGCTAAGGGTGATCAATACACAGGAATTTGTGTGATCAGGGAAATGAGGTGTATTCCTTGCTCAGGAATGCTCAGCCAGGGTGATTGATACAGGAATTGGTGTGTTTGGTATCAGCACAGGGAATTGAGGTGAGTTCAGCTCAGGAATGCTCAGCCAGGGTGATTGATACAGGAATTGGTGTGTTTGGTATCAGCACCGGGAATTGAGGTGAGTTCAGCTCAGGAGTGCTCAGCCAGGGTGATCAATACACAGGAATTTGTGTGTTTGGGATCAGCACAGGGAAGGGAGGTGAGCTCAGCTCAGGAATGCTCAGCCAGGATGATCAATACACAGGAATTTGTGTGTTTGGGATCAGCACAGGGAATTGAGGTGAGTTCAGCTCAGGAATGCTGAGGATGATCAATACACAGGAATTTGTGTGTTTGGGATCAGCACAGGGAAGGGAGGTGAGTTCAGCTCAGGAATGCTGAGGGTGATTGATACAGGAATTTGTGTGTTTGGGATCAGCACTTGGGATGTCCCTGCAACTCTTCACTCCCCACAGCCAGATTTGCCAGTAGAACCATGCAGATTTCATTATTGTTTCAGATGGGTTTTCCTTCAGGCTTCTGACTTTTCCACGTAAAGTTTTGTCTGTTTTAGATAAAGAATTATTTAAAGTCTCAGGGGTTTTTTGATTTTGTTTTGTGGTTTTTTTAGTTGTTTTTTTTTTTTTAAAGCAGCACAACACTTTTCAAAGCGCATATTCAGGTAAACTTAGCAGGTATTTAGAAGAAATAAATGAAGAGTGCAAAGAGGATACCAAAATAGATGAGTGAGTATATTCAACACTGGGCTAGTTAGTGCCAGGAGTTAAATATTGATTTATGTAATCAATATTTATATATTGATTATATAATATATAATATTTAATAATATTGATTATATGATATTTAACTTTGTGGCCCTGCATACAGTGAGTTCCTCTTTACCTGCGAATTCATAGAGGGCTTGTCTTTAAAACACAACAATGCAACAATTTCTTGTTTTTGGCGGAACTGGAGCAAAAAATAGATCAGGGGAAGTTTTTATATCAGAAACTTTCTCAGGAGGAAGTGGTTTGGCTGCTGTGATCCCTTTTATCTCTTTTTTTGCCTCATTTCCCTGTTGCCTTTATTCCCCTGTTCATACACATCACTGCCCCAGCTCTGGTTTGAAATTTCTCTTCATAATGCAGAATTCCCCATGGGACATAAACATCAATATTTCTGTCTGAGAGACTGATCTATCAGGGCTGGAGACTTTGTTTTCCTCCATCACTTAAGCATCTTTCTGAGCCCACAGTTATCTGCTCATCTTTTGCATCAGCTTTTAGTTAATTCTGCAGATCTGTGAGCACTGGCACTGTTTGGATGAGCCATGGATAAATAAAAATCTGTGTTGTGTGTTTCTCTGAAGCCCCATTTTGCTTCCGTGATATTCTGGATAAAGTCCAGTGAGTGAAATTTAGAATGTGAATGGTGCAACAAGTGTGGTTAATATTCACTCTCATGTCTTTCTGTACTGAGCTGTAGAATTATTTTTTCTGGCCATTTCTAGTTTTCCTCATTGTCAGATGTTGTAGGAACACAGCAGTGGTTCCTTCCCTTGATTCACTGCTATGAGAAATTATTTCAGTAATCATTATTTGTGATCAATTTTGCTATAAGACATTATTTCAGTGATCATTATTTGTGACCATTTTCCCTGTCTTTTTCCCAAATCAGTGAAATCTCTGCTAGCACACAAAAATCCATGCAATTCCTCTTTGTTTTGCTGTATTAAAAAATGGTACCCAGGAGTTTTGAGGTAGAAGATTAGGATGTGATTAAGGTGGTGTTTGTAGCTGAAAGGTTTAGAAGAATCCCAAACTGTGCTGCCATGAGGGCTGTTTAGGGATACATCAGCCAGTTTAGATAAAATAACAGCTAACTGCAGTCCTCCCACAAACCTCAAATGGAGCTCTCTCTGTAATGCAGAAATGTTTGGCCACTCTTTCCCCTTCATTTCTCATAATTTCCCAATCTCTGCACTTTGTGCAGGAGCATCAGGAAACCACAATAAAGGCTCTTGGGCACACTCAGGGGCTGTGATGAGCACCAGACACTGCAAGTGCCCCTCTGAACCCCCAAATCCTGTGAACTTTGCCCATTTCTGCCTGGCTCTGCAGGGAGAGCTCAGGATGACAATTTTCTGTGGTAATACACCTGAAAATGCCATTTTTCCACCAGAGAGGCTTTTAAGGAAGTTTTCTCCCCTCTTTCAGGACATCAGTTTGCAAAGCCCTACTTTGATTTTTCAACACAACACGAAGGGACAGGGAGGAAAAGCCTCCAACCTCCAACCTCTGTAATTCCCTATTTTTGGCTTTTCTGCTTGCCTGAGGTGCTGCAGGGATTGCTGAGGCACAGCACAGGCTCTGCCAGGTGCCCTTTTGCTGTTGATACAGCTCCTACCATGCACTCAGAGTAAACAGGGAAAATGTCAGGGGAGCTGGCAGGAAAAGAGCAGCACAGTCACTTAATTTGATGGAGCACTGCAAGTTGTGCCCTGAGCCTGGCCAGGGCAGGATTTCAGGTGGGAATGGTGGCAGACTTCACCTGGATGTGTTTTAATGAAAAGATTTGGGGTGGGAATGGTGGCAGACTTTACCTGGATAAGTTTTGTGAAAATCCAAATAACAGCACTGGGGACACTGCAGCTCCAGGCTTCTGCCACTGGCACCGTGCTCAAAATCTCCAGGGGGAAAATGTGCCAGCAACAACTTGGGAAATCACCTCTTTCCAAGGAGTTTGGTGTGTTTGGACAGGAGGAATTTTTGTGGTATTTTGAAGATCGGTGTGGAAGTGCAGAAACTCGCAAGGAGAATAAACATTTAACTGTAGAATAAACGTAGAATAAAAGCAGAATAAACATTTGATTGATCAGAAACTAGGAAGGTTTTGGATTTGCTCTACATGGGAACAAAAGTGCAGATAATTTCTTCTTGGTTGTGGAAGTGTGTTCCTCTGCTGAAATGACAATCCTTGAAAATGAAATTTTTGTGTCTTCCAAGTGAGTACTGTTTTCATCCAGCTTACAAACAATTAGCATTGCATTTAGTCAGAAGGGGAGGAAATGGAGCTGTGAATTCTTTATTGGTATTAATCTTGTTTGTCATTTCTCTTGCATCTGGGAAGCTTCTCCTTTTAGAATATTCAGAATAGACAAAGAACTATTTCCCCACGTAGCCACAGCCAATTGGGGGCACAGAATATTTTCAAAAGCCTGTGTTTGACTTTACAGCAGGATAAAGAAGAATGGGTGGCTATTTTCAGAGACAGGCCCCCTTCATCCATCTCTCTCTGTTATTTAATTTGGAATCTCAATAAATATAATCTACAGAACGATATAAGGTGTAGTTTCTGCAGTGAGGCACAGATCTGCCCTCCCAGCCAGTGTTTCAATCTGCATTTCAGCCTGGCATGTGCTTAAACCTCTTATTAATGGTCTGGTTTAGGACAAACTCCTCGAGCATCCTGGGCAGATAAAGGAAAGCCACCCAGGATGACAATTTTACTGTTTTTACAGAACTGCTGCACATTCCAGAGGACAAACCACTCCCAGCTATCCCTGGAGTGGCAGAGCACAAATCAGGGTTGAGGTGAGGCTGCACTGAGGAGTATCAAGTCATTGTGAATAAATCCTGTGTTTGGAGTCTTGTCCCTGCAGTGTGGAACCTCTTTGACTCTGCTCTAGCACCAAATGCCAATCCCACAATTTACTTGTGTTTAGAAAAGCTTTTCTAAATAAATTGTGCAGCAAATAGGAGGCAGAACAGAATATGGGCAGGAGCTGGAAGTACATCTTCAGTTTGCTTTTTCTCCTGGCTTCTTCATAAGTCATCTCTGTAGCATGTTGGGATTTTTCCTCTTTTGTTCTTGCTGCTCCTTCACTAGCTGGCTGCTTTGGCATCTTATACTTGGGGATATTTTTAGCATCTCCTGAAAAACTCAGAGATGGATTCCTTGGATATTTTGATGGCAACTACTGGAGAACACAGCCAATGCTGTGTTCCAATGCTGTGTTCTCCAGTAGTTGCCATCAAAATATCTCTGACCTTCTTCCTGGGCCCTCTTTACTCACCTATTTTTATTTTTCCATTCAATATCAGTGATATTTATTTCCTAGCAAGTGTTTTTCTTTTGAGGGAAGGAGACATATGGATTGTAGCTGCTACTCTGGGTGTCTTTTGCTGAGGCTCTTGACTTGCTGAGTAAATCCCTGTCAGAGACTTCAGGGTGTATTGCCATGGTGATTGCAACATGTTTACTGTAGTATCTTGCATTTTCCTGGTGTGAGCCATCCCTTTTTGTCTTTGCGTGGCTTTTTGTGATTCTGTGCCTCACAGGGGTTCTGTCAAAACAACAGTTCTTTGTATTTAATGCAATGGGATTTATTTTTTTTTTAAGAATAACTACAAATGAGAGAGGAATTGTCTTCTGAACAAAGAGTGTAGAGTTGGTTTTCATTTTTTTTCCAGACCTACCCAGTACAGCTCCTGATGCAGTAGCTGCCTTATATAGAAATATGAATTTGCTCACTCTAAGCTCAAAGAAAATGTTCTTGGTTATTACCAGCTGTTTATTAGCAATGCCACTTTTCACAGCACAGCCTGCAGCATCAGCATCCTTTCCCCTGGCCCCTCTCAGGACACTCTGGGAGCTTGAACCAGATGGCCTTGGAAAGGTCCCTTCCCACACAAACTGTTCTGTGGAAGCTTCCTGAGCAAAACACTGAGTCCAGAGGGCCAAAGAAACCTCTCCTCTCCTGCAGGGTCAGCACAGAGGCACCCAGAGCCACCAGCTGCTCCCAAAAACCCCACAGAGCCGTGGATTTCCAGCTCTGCAGGAGGGAGGGTAAGCAGGAGATTTGTGGCTGTGTGCTCCAGGGACCCTCCTTGCTGGAGCTTTGCTGAGATAAAAACGAGGCTGAAATGCAGGCAAACAGGTCAGAGGCAAACCTGAGGGTGAGGCAGGGTTGGGTTCACCCCTCCTTCCCTGGAGTGCCCATTTCTGAGCCCCCAGCACGGTGATTTTATCCTTTTACACCCGGGTCAAACGAGGACACCTCACACGATGTCAGTGGGAGAGCTCTGCCACCCACAGCGCCAAACGAGCGCGTTCCTGCTCCTTTTAACTCTCCTCGCTTTCCAGGCCACATTTCAGACCCCCAAAATACACCAGGCAGGTTTCTGAATTAGCAGGCTTTTCTGGGGGCCCTGGAGGGGCTGTGGCTGCCCTGGTGAGCTCTCCAAGCCCTGCACACAAGGCTGTGGCACTGCCAGGTGTCCCCAGGTGCTGCTCAGCCTTTCTGCATTACCCTGGAGAGGGGATTGTTTCAGGTAGGGGATTATTTTAGCTTTATTACCTCCCCTGTGCCTCTGTTCCAGCTCTTTCCCACTCGATAAAGATGAAGCTGTGTTATATCCCCAGCCTGAACAGCAGCACCACACTGCAGGTTTGCCATCAGAGGGTGGGAAAACTCTGGGTTTATCAGCAGCACCTCGTGTGCAGAAAGCTCTGGGGGTCAAGTTTCACAGTAAGGAGCATGGTTGTGATGCATGTGCCCAAAACAAAAAAACAAAAACAAAAACAAACAAAAAACCACCACCACCACCAAAACAAAAAACCACACAAAAACCCCCAAACCAAACCAAAAAAACCAAAAACAACCCCACAAAAACCACAAAACAAAACAAAACAAATCAAAAACAAAACCCCAAACCAAACAAACAAAAACAAACAAACAAACAAACAAACAAATCCCCCAAAAACCAAAAAAAAACCCCACCAAAAAACCCCAGACAAACCCAGTTTTGAAATGCCTGCTGCTGAAATCTGGGAGGTTTTAATCCACTGGTATCACTGTGAGGAGAGGGGAAATCGTGGCTCACTGAAATGTGGAAGCAGAGGCACAGAAAACCAGGGCTGATTGAGTTTCCACTCCCACTGATCAGGGTCTGCATGTGGCTGGTGCTTGCTGTGCCATCACATTTTATTTTGTTTATCTCACATATATCAGTGGAGCCGTGTTTATTCTCCTCTGGTAGCTTATTTCTTGTCCATTTAAACTTGCAGTGACGTCAGGGACTCGGACATGCAAGGACATACAAGCAAGGGAGGGAGGCAGGCTCAGAGCTGCCCAATCCTTTCCTTCCTCCTTATTTGCTATAAATATATAAAGATGGAATTTCTTGAGTGGAAAGATAAGGTTTTTGATTTTCAGAAACAATCAAACTGAGCTCTGTAACCTCCCTGAGGTTTTGTTTTCTTCTATTTGACTAGGAAAAAAAAAGACACCAACTAATGTGCCTTACATTTTGACAGCGCCTTTCTTCAAGCAGCAGCTAATTTAGCAGAACTCTCAGTTAATTGGTTTAAAAATACGCTCAGCTCAGCCTGGGTGTGCAGTCAGCTTTTCATAGCACATCCCCAGCCCGTTTCCATGGCACTGGGAAGGATTTCTGGGCTCCATGGCAACCCCAGGTCGGCTTGTCACACCTTTTCTCCTGTGCAGGGCGAGTGTGTGGAACCTGGAGTGGTGGCAGGGAGGAGGCAGAGCCATTCCCAGAGACCTGGGTTTGGGAGGGGTTCCTTTGGGGTCCTTTGGGGTTCCTTTGGGGTTTTATTTCCCCCCTGTTTAATCCTGGTGGATCTGTTCATTATTGCTCACCAGGCTGATGCAGGGGCAGGGGGAGGTGGCAGTGCCTGGTGGGTGCTCCTGGGGAATCTCCTCATTTCCCTCCCTCCTGCAGAGCTGTAAAGCCACAGCTCTGTGGGGTTTGGGGGTTCCTTTGGGGTCCTTTGGGGTTCCTTTCGGGTTTTATTTCCCCCCTGTTTAATCTCGGTGGGTCTGTTAATTATTGCTGATCAGGCTGATGCAGGGGCAGGGGGAGGTGGCAGTGCCTGGTGGGTGCTCCTGGGGAATCTCCTCATTTCCCTCCCTCCTGCAGAGCTGTAAAGCCACAGCTCTGTGGGGTTTGGGGGTTCCTTTGGGGTTCCTTTGGGGTTTTATTTCCCCCTGTTTAATCTCGGTATGTCTGTTCATTATTGCTCACCAGGCTGATGCAGGGGCAGGGGGAGGTGGCAGTGCCTGGTGGGTGTTTGGATGGGCAGGATGCTCCTGGGGAATCTCCTCCTTTCCACAACCTTGCCACAGGCTGTGGTGGCAGAGGGACTCCAGGGGTGGCTTCCATGAGAAGCTCCCAGAAGGTTCTGCAGCCCAACAGAGCTGATCCCAGCCCAGCTCCAAGAGTGACCCACTGCTCTCCAAGCCTTAGCACATCAGCAGCAGGGATAACAAATTTTAAAAGGGAGGGGAAAGATGTTACTGAGCAACAGAAGGGAAAATACATGGCAGGAGCAATTCTGCCAACACCAGGGTCACAGATGAATGAGGGGCAGGGAATGCTGCAGGTGCCAGAGCAGAAATGCCCTGCAGACCATGGTGAGGTGCCCCTGCAGCCCTTGGAGGGGCACAGAGGAGCAGAAATCCTCTTGCAGACCATGGTGAGGTGCCCCTGCAGCCCTTGGAGGGGCACAGAGGAGCAGAAATGCTCCTGCAGCCCATCAGAGACCCCACAGCAGAGCAGGGGATGCAGCAGGAGCCTGTGAACCCATGGGAAGCCTGTGCTGGCCTGGGCTCCTGGAGCTCCATGGAGAGAGGAGCCCCCTGGGCAGGTTTGGTGACAGAGCTGTGACCCTGCTGGGGTCAGGAGTTCCTGAGGCATGGAGCTCATGCTGGAGCAGTTTGTGAGGACCTGCAGCCCCCTGGGGAAAGGCAGGACTGTCTTTGTGGGAGGTTTTCATGCTGGAGCAGCAAAGAGAGTGAGGAATCCTCTCCTTGATGGAAAAGGAGAGGCAGGAACCACTGACTGCATCTCCCCATCCCCTGTGCTGCTGGTGGGAGGAGAAAATCAGGAGTGAAGTTAAGCCCGGAAGAAGGGAGGGGTGGGGGGAAGGTGTTTTTAAGATCTGGTTTTATTTCTCATTACCCTCCTCTAATTTGATTGGTAGTAAATTAAACTAATTTCCCCAAGTCGAGTCTGTTTTGCACATGATGGTAATTGAATGATTTCCCCCTGTCCTTATCTCGACCCATGAGCCTTTTGTTGTATTTTCTCTCCCCTGTCTGAGCAGGTGATGAAAAAACCCTCAGGAGGCCATGGATTTATGCAGAAGGCTTCTGTTAAACCTCATTTGGGCTACAGAGTTTTCTGCTCCCTTAATGTGCAAAGGAAAAACTTTCCCTCCAAAAATCAAATCTTTTCTCAATTTTGTTTCTAGTTCACGACCAATGGAATGAAAATCAAGGCATATAGAATATTTTCAGGCCTCAAAATAGATTTACATTTCATTTGGACACAGGCTTTGGTTGAGTCTTATTTCATCATCTGTTCTTAACTTAATGATGAGGCCAAGGAGCAAAGTTTGGATCCAGCTTTGGAGGAGGGAAGTGTGTGTTGCAGTGAGGGCTGTGTTTGTGATGGTGTTAAACTCTCTGGCTAAATTTAGCAAGCCTGTTTTAAAACACAGAAATGACATTTTTTTTGTATAAAGAATTGATACATAAGTCCATACACGTTTAAATATATGGGTTTCATTTGGAAATGTGACAGCCAGAATCGAAAACACTTATCTGTGACACAGAATTTAACAGAATTACTCTGTTAAATATCAGGGAGAGAAGGGAGAGGGATTAGCCAAGGTGGGAACCAGAGGTAAGGGCGTGTTGAGGTGGATGCAGCATTGGAGAGGGTGATCCTGCTGTCACCTGTGCCCTGTGCTCTGCACTGGAGCCCTGCAGCTCTCCTGCAGCTCTCCTGCAGCTCTGCAGTTCTCCTGCAGCTCTCCTGCAGCTCTCCTGCAGCTCTCCTGCAGCTCTCCTGCAGCTCTCCTGCAGCTCTCCTGCAGCTCTCCTGCAGCTCTCCTGCAGCTCTCCTGCAGCTCTCCTGCAGCTCTCCTGCAGCTCTCCTGCAGCTCTCCTGCAGCTCTCCTGCAGCTCTCCTGCAGCTCTCCTGCAGCTCTCCTGCAGCTCTCCTGCAGCTCTCCTGCAGCTCTCCTGCAGCTCTCCTGCAGCTCTCCTGCAGCTCTCCTGCAGCTCTCCTGCAGCTCTCCTGCAGCTCTCCTGCAGCTCTCCTGCAGCTCTCCTGCAGCTCTCCTGCAGCTCTCCTGCAGCTCTCCTGCAGCTCTCCTGCAGCTCTCCTGCAGCTCTCCTGCAGCTCTCCTGCAGCTCTCCTGCAGCTCTCCTGCAGCTCTCCTGCAGCTCTCCTGCAGCTCTCCTGCAGCTCTCCTGCAGCTCTCCTGCAGCTCTCCTGCAGCTCTCCTGCAGCTCTCCTGCAGCTCTCCTGCAGCTCTCCTGCAGCTCTCCTGCAGCTCTCCTGCAGCTCTCCTGCAGCTCTCCTGCAGCTCTCCTGCAGCTCTCCTGCAGCTCTCCTGCAGCTCTCCTGCAGCTCTCCTGCAGCTCTCCTGCAGCTCTCCTGCAGTTCTCCTGCAGTTCTCCTGCAGCTCTCCTGCAGCTCCTGCAGCTCTACATCCCCCTGCTGCTGCGTGGAGCAGGCAGAGCTGCAGGGAGAAGCTCCTGGTTGCATTTCAGTACTGAAAGGCAGAACAGGCGTGGTGGATTTGTGAAATCCAGCAGCTTTTCCAGTGGGTTCTAACACTGGCTGCCTCCTTGTTTATTTTCCTGCAGCAGATGTGTTTGAGAAGAACCTGTGGCTGCTCTAAGGGACAATTTGCTGTGACAGAGGTGGCTTTCAGCTCAGAACAAAGCTGAACAAGTGCCCAACATCCCTGTGGCAGCAGAGGGAGGAGGGAGCAGAGGCAGAGCTGTTCTGCCTCCTGCCTGCCCGCAGATAAATGACATTAATGACACAGACACTGATCTGGCCTTGCTCTGTGCCCACCTGCTGCTGCTGGTGCCATGCTCGGGGCTCTGCTGCCATCCTCTGTGACAGGGACAGCAGAGCTGCAGCCTGGGCATGGCTGGTGTGGCACAGAGGGGACAGAGGGACACAGAGGGGCACAGAGGGCAGAGGGACACAGAGGGGCGCAGAGAGGCACAGAGGGCTCAGAGGGCTCAGAGGGACACAGAGGGGACAGAGGGGCACAGAGAGGCACAGAGGGGACAGAGGGGCACAGAGGGGCACAGAGAGGCACAGAGGGGCAC
>VXBR01001403.1:0-25572 GCA_013400215.1 Cisticola juncidis | reverse complement strand
GGACACAGAGGGGCACAGAGGGGCACAGGGGGACACAGAAGGCACAGAAGGGCACAGAGGGCACAGAGGGGCACAGAGGAGCTCAGAGGGACTCAGAAGGACACAGAGGGGCACAGAGGGGCACAGGGGGACACAGAAGGCACAGAAGGGCACAGAGGGCACAGAGGGGCTCAGAGGAGCACAGGGGGACAGAGAGGGGCTCAGAGGGACACAGAGGGAACCAGCTGAGCCCTCCTGCCTGCAGCACAGAGGGCTCAGCTCCAGAGGGCAGGGAAGGGGCATTTCCCACCTGGGGAAGGAGAGGCAGGACCTGGGGGTGCTGGTGAGGGACAAACAGGAGTGAGCAGTGCCCTGGCAGGAGGGACAGGGGAGGGGCTGTCCTGCTCTGCTCATTTTTTATTTGCTTTAATCAGTCCTTGTGTGGCATCCAGAAACGAGCACCAGGCCTTCAGCAGAATGGAAGGGTGGTTTTGTACATTAACTTTTCTTATACAACTCAATATTTCAATGTCAGTTATGGCCATATTGTGATCTCTAAAACAGTGTTCCTACCAGTTTAAACCTCTTTTGCATCTAAGTCTACTTTTTCTACATTTTCAGCACATTACTACACCTTACATACATTACTGAAGTTGAGTTGGGCATCTCTAGGCTTTTCCCTCTCTGCTACCAGGTCCTAAAAAGAAATTAGATTGTGAGGGGATTTTTTCCACAACAAATTTCTGCTGGATGTTGGTAATTACCTTCCATATAGTTACAAACATCTCATCATTTGTTCCAGGAATTAAAGTTAAACTGGCTGCTTCTAATTCACTTAATTCTCCTTTAATGTCTTCTAAGAAATAAAAAACTGGAGAATAGGTAAGGGATTAAGCATCACATCTCCCAGTCTTGATGAGTTATCAAAATAATTGCTAAAAGCTCTAGATCTTATCAGTCAGAGCTTTAGGTTGGTCTGGAATGGAGCTCATTAGATCTAGGAAATTTGAAAACAATTGAATTTCACTAATACTTGTTAATTGGGGAGATTTTTCCATTCAGAGCCTTGGCTCTTGCTGTTTTGTGGCTGGAATCAGAGCTGATATCCCTGTGGTGAAAGCTTGTCCTTGGTGCTGATCAACACACAAAAAGCATTAACAACTGGACCTTTGACCTCACACATCAATGACTTTCCTGCTCAGTTTCATGGCAGAATATTCTCGAGCCCTCCTTTATTGTTCATGTCTTTCCTGAATGATTTCTGCACATTCCTTGCTGGTTACATCCAGCTTTGTGCCCTGAGCCCTGCTGGTGAGCCCAGTCTGTATTTTAATGGAATCTTGTTGGGTTTTGGAATGTTTTCCTGGAATCTGGTTTGGTTCTCCCTGCTGGTTTGATTCCTGCCCGTGTTTCAGAGCTCATGGTCCAGCCAAGGTTCCTGTGCCACTTGTCTTCTCTCCATCCTGGAACAGCAGGCCCATTATTCAGGAATTATTGCATTAAAGAGCTCCCACCTCTCCTAAATGCCTTTTTTTTCCTGAGACCATGCCCTGGAGACCTTTCCTGACAATCCTCTGGGATTGCTGAAGTGCACTCCCTTGAGATCCTTTCATTTGACTTTCCTGTGCTGCCTTCCTCTTCTAGGCTGTGGGAAAAAGAAAAATTGTGAACACTTCTATCTTTTCCCCTGTGAGCAGCTCCAGCAGGTTTTCCTTGGTTTGCCCCAGGTCTTTGTTCACATCACTGCCCTTCCTCAGTGCCCAAGTTCAGAGGTTTGTCCCTGTCAGCTCTTGGAATAGAGATGGGAAATCATGGGATATGTGTTTGTATTTGCAGTGTGGACTCTCAGGTTTGAGTTACAATCCAGCAGGGCCCCTGGACTCAATAATTAATTTAGGGGGTTCATTTTGGTGCCCAGAGTTTGGCACTTTCTTTGTTCCCTCCCCAAGTCCCTTTCAGCTTTACCCTGCATTGCAATGTCTGTTTAGGACAGAAATGGAAAACCTGAAGGTGAGAAACGTGATCTGCAATTTTCCACTTTCTGGCTGATAAATTTTTGTGTTTTCAGTGTGCTCTGGCATGCAGGGCAGTTTGTCGCACAAGCAGTGATGGGAGATTGTCCAGTGCTGGTAATCAGGACCCCTTTGTTTAGCCTCCTCAGCCTTTCAGGGAAGCCTTTAAAAAAAGTTCTTACCTCTTGGTCAGGTTTTATTCATGTTTTATCATAAATGGAGAAAGCTCCTAGCCTTGAGAGTGGTCATGTTAAGGGTGATCATGTTAGGGGGCAATTTAAGAGAAGAAAAACAATCAGCAGCATTTGCAGTGCCAGATTGTCCTGTGCATCTCAGGAAAACAGAAAATGGAATGTGCAAAATGCTCAGAAAAGGAGAGCTGCCCTTCCTGTGTCCATCTGAGACCTCTGGCTCTGCCCTGGGGTTCCAATTTTAATCCAATTTAAGAGTTTTCTTGACTTTGTTTAATGGTAGAGATGCCTGCTACAAAATTCCCTTATTCTCCCTTTAGGAATTTGCTTTGTTGTGTTGATCCAACTTCAGGACTGTTTCAAGATCAGTTTCAAATAATCACATTCATACAGATGCTTTAGACCACCTCACACACCTAGAACTTCTAAAGCTGATTTCACTGGAAGTACCCTCTCAGTTTATTGAGGGGGCAATTTAGCAAAGACCTTTTTTCCCCAATATTTTTTTTTCCTTTGTCAACAAGGCATAGCCCAGAGATTGTTTTCTCCAGCTCTGAGACACCACAGCACATTCTGTACCTCTAGGAACACCATGGATCTTGTCATTAATATTTCCAAGAAAACAATATTTTTAAAATAAGTGGATCCATCAAAACTGGACCAGTTCACATTCACAAGTTAGTTTTGATTAATTTTTCAAGACAAATATTTTTTGGGGAGAAGAAATTTTCCAAACTTGCGATACATCTCTTTTGACCTTTTTTAGATTTAAAAATAGTTCTTTTTCATCTCAAGATGACCTTTCCTTTGGAAAACTAAGCTAATTATCATTAAAAACTTTCCAAAAGTAAAAAGTTTCATATTTAATAGTTTAAGTAACCTGAATGGATTATTTTTTTTAGTTCTTCTGGGACAGAAAATTAAATTTCTGCACAGCCACGGATGTTGCCTGCCACTGGCTGGCATGGGAGCTAAAAGCCTGCACTGGAGCATCATACAGGGTTTAGTGGGGGTTTATGGTGAGAAACTTCCAGTATTTTTCTATTCAATTGCATCATCTGGGAAAAAAGAACATGTTGTTACACAAGGAGATAATTACTGTAGCCCTTTTATAGTTTTATTTATAATTACAGATCAGGCACCCCTTTAACCATGATAGCAGTGTTTTATTCATAAAAAAACCTGACCCCTAAATTGGGAATTATGCTTGCCATAAATGCAATAACTTGCCATAATTTGTATTCAAGAACAATTTTCCTCCTCTCCCCCCTTCTCATGAGATTTTCATGTGTTTTGTGGGTGCCTACCAGGCTGTGACTGTTATAATCATGTTCTGAACAATTCCTATGGGAGATCCAAAAGAAAATCCTGCATTCTGCAAAGTAAGAAAGCATCAGAAAGATGTGCAAGTGTTTATTGCAGAAAGAGCTTTTCTAAATGAACTCAGCTATCCAACAGCAAATGCCACAGCTATTTTTGTTAGGCTCTCCAAAAATCTTGTATTTCTCAAGGAACATCTGCCAGGGCGAGGACTGACTTGAGTTTTCCAAAAACTCTGTCTAGAAAATATAAAACTTCTTTGGCCATCAAACCATGGGTACTCAGGGCTGTATTTTCCTAGCAGGGTATGATATCCAGGGGTTATCCTGACATTTTGTTCAGGGCTGCTGTGTTGAACCCACCTCTTAGAGCCTCTTTTTTGTGCCACAGAGCTAATGAAGCTGTAAATTCCTCAGTATTTAGCAGGTGGAAGTTCACTGATCCTCTTTGGAGGGTGCAGCTCATTCTCTCCTCAGGATCAGTGCTGAGTTCTCATTCCCAGCCTTCAACCTGGTATTTTCTTGTTCTTGCTAATTTATGCACTTTTCTGTAGCTGTGCTTGTGATGTGTGTGGAAATTCACAAAGGGATTTTTGAGTGTGCATAACTGAAGGACAGAGGTGATTCTCATGATATCTGTGGATTTATTGTATTATTTATTTATTGTTAATTTAGTGCAGTTATCTGGTCTCCTTCTGCACAAACTATCCAGACTCCTCCTTGCCCAGCAGGTTTTTTAGCTCCATGAGGCCTCTGAGCACTAAATTCAGGTCCAGGTGTGCTCAAGAGTCTTTGAGTCCTTTTGTTTCTTGCATCTCTCTCAGTCTCTGTGAAATATAAGATAAAGGCCCAATTTCTGACCTCTTTTTCCCCTTGTGTTGATGTTCATGTCCCAGCACTCTGCACAGTCTGTGGAAAGCTGCTTTTGGCCATCTCCTCAAGGTTTTTGAGGTTTAAAGAGTTCCCATTTTCCCTGACTGGGAGATACACAATGACAGGAGGGATTACTCTTGTGTGCTGGAGCATCCCATGGGTCACAAATTGCAGGGTTAATAAGAATCTCTAGGTGGGTAGATTCCACTGGGTCTTAAGGCTGAAGCTAAAATGGATAATCATATAGATAAGAGTCTAAATCTGTGTTTTGGAGGATCCTGGGAGTAGGAGGAAGAGATGGGGGTGCTGAGGAGTGGCATTAAAGGTCAGAGCTTGTAAAGGAAAAAGGCTGGAGAGGAAGAGGAGGAAGCAGCTGCTGTAAATTCCCCTTTCCGTGCATGGTTAGAACTCATGGCCAGAAATTCTCCTTGTTCCCTCTCCCATGCCAGAGCTCCCTGAGTTAGGGAGCTGAGCCTGCATTTTCTTATCAGCAGCAGCACATTAGCACCAATGCTAGAAAATAAGGACAAAATCAATGTCAGGACACACCCAGATTTAAACCAGAGTTTGTGCTCTGCCTCTTTTGCCTGTGTGTGCCTCTGAGGTCCCAGCACTCCATTTCTCCAGCTCTGTGCCCTCACTGATAACCTTGACACACTTGTTATGTAAGAAAGCTGAAGTCAAGGGTTTTCTCCTGTCTAATCCCTGCCAGTTGTTCCATTTATGTGTCCCTGCAGTGTCCCATGAGGTGCCATGTCCACTGAGGATCTTTGTGATGGGCACACACAACAGCAGGGGAAGCCTTGGTAATTAAAGGAGCTGTGGAAGCCTTGGGGTGGTGAAGGCAGAGCAAAGGAAACCCAGACATTTAAAGAAGGGACATGAAATAATCAGTAGAAGTAAATTACATTTATTGGGGATGATATTAATTCTGAGTCACGTGGCAAGGGTTTAGGGAAATATCTAAGGTTTAGGGATGGTTTAGGGAAATATCTCGAGGAGGACCTGCTGCAATTGCACATTTTAATGCACAACAGCAGCTCCACCAGCAGTGCTGCCTGTGACAGGTTCTGCACTGCTGAGGGCATCACACAACTGAGCATGTCCAGCAATCATTTCATCACTTCTCTGTTTCCAGGAGACAGGAGAGGATTTTATTGGCAGGAGTGTGGCACTGACAAAACCAGGTGCCAGGTTTGCAATAGTGCAGAGCACAGGTTTTGTGTTCTGGGACACGACACCTGACTTCCCTGAGCTGATGTTTAACCATCCATAAAGGAGAATAATCCTCACACATCTTCCAGGCTGCTGAAATCTTTAATGAATTAGTGTTTCAAACTGCTCTGGATGATGCAGATAGGAGGCACAGGAAAGTGCTGCTGTTATTTCTTAACACTACATATCCCTTCCCTCTATTTTATTTGTAATTGTAAAAAAAACCCCTTTGCTGCAAGGTGCTTTATTCTATCACCCTATCCTAGCCTTCCAGCCAGGAAAAAAGAACTGAGCCAGACACTGAGACGTTTACAGACACTTTTTGGTAATTGCTGCAGTTAATAGAAGCTCCAGTCGCTCCAAGAGAAGTTTCAGTTTATGGCCATGTTTGGATTTAACGTGCCATGAAACCATCCTGACATGCACAGAGCCTGCAGCTTCTGCTGCTCAGACCTTCTCCACAAAGTTGAGAATCTTAATGAGAAATGAAGGCCCCGAGCTAAGGAGCTCACAACAGGCTGCTGCTGTAAACAGAGCAGAAAATGCCCCCCAAGGTGAGAAATTCTCCTTAAAAGATCACTCTGCTGTGGAGATGGAGCAGTGCCAGGGCTCCTGTCAGTGACCAAATGCTTGGAGGTGTTTGGCAGCCACCCTGAGACAGGGGAGGAAAACCCCCCAGCCCTCTGGAGTATTTCTGCACCAGAGGAAAGCTCCTGCACTGCTGCATCTTCTCTTTCCTGACAGTTTATTTAATTCTTGCCCCCTCCAGCCCCTTTTCCCTCTGAAGTGCACACTGGTGCTGGTTGGATGTGTTGTTAACAGCATGTTGGAGAAGAGAGATCAGTGTTGACTCTGGGCTCCCTTCTGATCTCAGGGAATATTTGGGATGATGGCCTGGCCTCCTCTTCCTCAGGGGAGCTCTGGGAGGAGCACACAGCCCTGTCCCTGCTCTGCCTCCTGGGCAGGAGGTGATTCCTGCCCCTGGCAGTCACATCCAGAGAAATCAAACTGCACCCAAAGCCTATTTCTGTATTTGGTTATTATTTATTATTTGGTTATTATTCACAAAGAGAGCTCAGTGCAGTGCAGCAGATTCAGCCTGGATTCTTGGTTTGTTGAGCTCCTCCACAGAGCTGGCTGTGGCATTTTTGGTCAGGTGTCCTGGTGTGGCCACGAGCTCCTCTCTCCACAGCAGCCTCTCTGTGTTCTCCAGAGGGAGGAGTGAGGCTTTCACAGGGGGAAAGAGGGTTAAAAACAAAAGCTTTATAACCCCTCTGTTACTCTGCCCAATATTGTCTGGAAATAGATCTACGTAGTAATTTTGTGGAATTAAAAATTCATGTACTGTTGGAACGTGTCATTTCTCAAGGCAGCAGCAAAAAGCGTGGACTGGGTGCAGATCTGATTAGTGCCAATTTAATGAGGGTGCAGAACCTCTAACTTACCCCTGCTGCTTCACATCACAGATATTGGGGGTGATTGTGGCTTTGCTAAATGGAAACGTTTAACAAAATACACACACATTTATGTATAAAAATACACACATAAATGCATAATTTAACATGCACTAAATATATATAAAAGATCTGGAGAGAGACAATAATTTCATATTTGTGTTGTTGTTGCCAAAACTGAATGAACAGTAAATTAAACAATGCTCTCTGATCATTATTGTAATCAAATTGAGTGTAAATATTTTGGCAGAGACTCTGATTTCTGTCAACAATTATTAGTAAAAATATATTTGCTCTTTGACTGAAAAGCAATTTTCACTTATGTTACCAAATTTAGCTGCCTCAGGGCCTGTTTTCAGTGTTAGGGGTGTGTGTGCATTGCCTCAACTCTGGAAGTCCCAGCTCTCTCTAATAAATTAATGTGAATTATTTAACAGCTGCTTGAACCTTTGCACCTGCCCTGCCTGCTCAATGTGGAAAAGTCTTTGTTCCACAATATTCTGGATTTTGTGCCATGGAGGGGTAGATTTGGGAGAAGAGAGCCACACATGATTGTGTCTGTCTGGAAAAGGATTTGCAGTCTGTTCTGGTTGCTTATTTTGGGGATTTTTGTGTCCCATGCACTCATGTGCTGTTTGCTTTGGATGCAGATGGCACAAGGGACAGGAAAAGTGCCCGCTGACATTTTGGCTGATAAAAATTAGAATTTATTCATGGTGACTTGCAGTCAGAAGCTGTCCCTGTCCCTGTACCTTGCTCTCCCATTGTACCACTCTGCCTGTTCAGAGCTGCACTGAGAATTTCTTCAGGCTGCCCTTGGCTGTTTTCAGAACTGAGATGGTTTAATTCAGACCAGAACAAATAATCTCCTTTTCTGTCCTCTCTAGCTCTCTCAGCTGCTTCTCAGAGCAAGAGAGCTCATCAGAGACATTTGAGTTATTGCTGTCTGGTAGAGCTTCCTGCAAGTGGAAAGAAAAGGGCCCCCCCAAAATGTTTGCAGCTATTTTTGAAATAAATTCAAATCCCTTTATTTTTTTGAGCTGTTTCTTGTCCACAGGGAAAGTTTACAGTCAGTATCACCAGAGGCTGTGGAGCCATGGGTAACATCTTTATCTTTCTGAGAGAGGAATAAATCCAATAAATCAGATTACCCATTAGCTGGGTGGAAGATTGTGTTTATAGGTTGGGGTTTTTTTCACCCTTTCTCTCAGAAAGAGGGAAGGGGGCTCGGGAGGTGTGAATAGCTCAGAAAAGAGGGATGAGTCCCCTGCTCTGGGTGCTCCAGGAGGGGAACCTGGAGGCAGAAAGGATCCTCTCCTCCCAAGGCATTGCAGCAGCAGGACATCCTGCTGGATTTAGTGACACTGAGTGACAGCTTGCCAGAAATTCCAGGTAATCAAGGGGATCCTTTTAGCCTCATTACAAGTTATGATAGAAGCTGCAGGAATTTTTTTTTTGAGGATCTCTGAGTTTGTATGTGCTACTGTTTCAGGGAGTTGGCAAGGGGCTGGTCCACCAAGAAACCTTAAAGGTGGTAAAATTAAACCTTAACATGACAACTGAAATTAAATGAAAATGCCCTTTTTCTGCTCAGCAAATAAGAGTTTCTTAACTCTTGAGGCAGAGCTGTGCCACAATTGAAGCTGGAAAGTTGCAGCAGTCTTTGCAGGCAGAGCATTTCCATTTTGCCAGGTTTTGTGAAGTGAACAAGCACTGGCCTGCAGATGTGGAATGAACATTGTAAACAATATTAGGGCATCTCCAAGAGCAGATAAACCCAGCAATTTGACCTTCCATCACTTATCAATGGAAGAATGCTGTTAATCTGGAATTCTGCATGGAGGAATCACTGAGCCCTGAAAACCTTTGTTAGCAGCAAGCACGGAGCAGATGCTGCCTTGTTTGTTACTGTGACACCTTCAGAAAGCAGAGAAGAGCAAACAGATTTTCCCTGTACCACTGGGACAGCAAAGGGCACATTTGACACATGTGAGAAGGGAAAGGAAAGCTCCTCATGTGCTGAGAGGAACCTGTGAGGAAGGAGAAAGGAGGGGAGGAAGGAGAAAGGAGGGGAGAAAGGAGAAAAGGAGGGGAGCACACGAGCCTGGCTCTGGCAAGGAGGGAGAATTGTAATTGCAGGAATGGGGAATTCTTGTTGAAAGCTGTAACAGACTGGATCAGAAGGGGATAAGCAGTTGGAGAAATCAAATGCAAGCTGAAAGGTGCACTGTGGATAATAGAAATGTTGGGGCATCCCTAATTATTTGTCTGGCACACCGAAGGTGCCCTTGCTTGTGTGAGACTCCTTTTCCAGATTATCCTGAAAGGGCTGAGCAGGGAAGGTTTGGTTTGGAATCCTTTCTGCTTTGGTGAAGTTTAACCCATTCTCTGGGCCCTGAAACACAGGCAGGCTGCCTGGAACCTCTGGAATCCCATGGCATCATCCTCCCTGGCAGTCTGAGTGAAAAAACAGAGTTTGGTGTCAGGCTGCAGCTGCATGTCCTGCCTCAGGTGAAAGGAGGAAATCTAACATTCTAAAGTAAGAGTTTTCTGTGCAACCTGCAATTCAACCTGTCATGCAATGGGCACAGACATTAGAAGATTGGACCTGTGTTTAAATAAAAGTAGTGATTAGTCTGGTTTGCACAAAAGAATAAATGCCAGCTCCTTGTGTTTTAAGGGGTGTGTAGCTGGCATCAGGAAGAAATCCTGCATGCAGCTGGTTTATGTTACTGAGATCTTCAGGGCTTTGTGGAGGTCAAGCACTTGGATTTAGATTTTAGATTTAGATTTTTCTATAGCTCTTTTTTGGCTCTTGCATGGGGAGTAGCTGACCTTGTTGCTGGAGTGTTTCTGTCTGTATTAGCTGCCATTCTGGGGAAAGAAAAACTTAAAGCAAAATTTGTAAATAATCACTGGAGTTGAGTGTCCCAGTCCTGCAGTCAAACCACAGAGAAATCCCTTTCACAGGCTGGTGAAACCCATTTTACAACAGCTCTCTCTTACCTGGGAGGCTCTTGTAGGATCTCCATTCTTTCCTGGTTAGAAATCTCTTTTCTAATTCCTGTTTGAGGTCACAGGCATGGGCTGGTTCTTGAGCCATGGTGTTAATAGCTCTTTTCCCGCCTAGAATGTTGTAGCAGTGCATTTCCATACCCAAACCAAAGTTTCCACATAAGGAAAAGGGGGTTCAGTCACACCCCTGACTTTTAAGGAGAAGCACCAGAACTTTCTGTGTCTCTCTGTCACTGTGGTTGGCCCAGTGCCAGCACAGGGACACTGGTTGGACTTTGGGAAAGTTTCCCCAAACCTGGGGCTGTTTCTATTGTCTGCAAGCCAGACTGACCCTCCTTGATCATTGCATTATTTAAAACGAGCCCAGAGGTGCTCAGGGCTTTTTGGGGTGTCAGGTGCTTCTCTGGCACCTGTGCACAGCTTTATTTCTTTTATTTCTGTATCATTTGTTATTTTCTCCTTTATTAAACCCTTTTCTTCACAATACACACCCAAGGAGCCCTCTAGCAATATTACTGAGCACTCTGGGAGGCTGCAGGTCATCCCTGAGGAGCTGATCCAGCCTCAGGGGCTCACTGCACTCTGGCAAGGTGTAAAGCCAGCAAAAATTCCAAGGTTTGTGTGGAGACAGCAGTGACACCCCACGGTGTTGTGATCCCACACAAACCTGCCCTGGCACAAGCAGGGATGCCTTCCCTTCCAAGAGGAGATGCTGTAGCCCCGAGTTTTGGGACTGTCAGAGGGGTTTGAAGAGTTCCAACAACTCTGAGTGCTGGACAAGCCTCAGATCAGAAGGGATGCTCAGAGTCCCTGTGCTGTGCACAGCCGGGCCTGGGGCTGCCTGCAGCTCCAGGGAGAGAGGAGGAGGATGGAGGAATCACCTCATCCTGTCCTGCTGCTGCCCAGCCCAGCCTGCAGCTCCAGGGAGAGAGGAGGAGGAGGATGGAGAGGAATCACCTTCCTCTGCACTGCTGCTCCTCCTGCCCAGCCCAGGCCTGGGGCTGCCTGCAGCTGCAGGGAGAGAGGAGGAGGATGAGGGTGGAGGAATCACCTCACTCTGCCCTGCTCTGAGCAGTTTCTGTCTGTGCAGGGATCTGTCTCTGACAGGAGGGTCCTGTCTGCTCCTGGGGTGCAGCCTCAGCCCAGGGTGGGATGCAGCAGCTTCTCAGCACAAGTTTTTATTGAGGAGGTGAAGATGAAATTCCTTAAAACTGCAGAATACCCTGACATGAGCTGGAGAAGAGGCTGGGCCAGCCAGGCCGCTGCCTTGGCTCTGGGACCTGGGAGCTTTTCTCTTTTTTTGTCATTTTCTCTGCTAACTTTGCACCCCCTCAGTTGCTTCTGTCACATCTGTCATTCCTGGTGGAGCAGAAAAAAGTATTTTTCCCTCAATGGCAGGGCTGGGCCTGCTCTCCTTTCCTTCTGATTAATTTAGGCTTTTTGATTAAATGACAGCTTTCATCCCTTTCAGCAGGCACTTTGTGACAAGGCAATTTATGGATGCATTGGCATTATATGATTAGGACAAGCACAGTAAATAACAAATGAGAGCGGTGATTTATTTTGATATTTAAACAAATCCTCCTCCAAATTCAAAGTTCATGCTGTTTTCATATACAGAAATATGTTTTATTTGTTGGCTGGGCAATCTAATACTTGGTGCACCTTTCAAGGATAACTGCTGCCACACAATGCTGAACACAAAAGACAAAATATTCAATATCCCTGTGAAATTTGCCTGTATTTCTGCAAAACCCGAGCTAACTGGATAAAGAGAAGGAGAGGTTGGAGTTCAAACAACTCTTTTGGTGTTTCCATCTCACACCAAATGTGCTGATAATGGAATGTCATGTTCTGGTTAATCAGCAGCAGTTATTCTCCACTACCATCTCAAATTCAGGGTTTACAGGCTCTCACTGGGCATTTTAACCCAGCAGAGCAGAGACAGACAAGTGCTGGTGACTGACACAACTCCTGCAGCTCTCAGAGGTTTTCTGGAAGTGTTTCCCTTCTCCAAAAGTAAAATCAGCAAACTTGAAACACTGGAAAGATGTGTGTTAAATCAGACAAAATACACAAAACACAGGAAGAACAGAAGCAGAATGCCCTACCATTTTCTTTCCAGAGTTTTGCAATAGAATATTTTGATTCTTCACTAGGAAATGTTCATTTCATGCTTCAGTAAATAGAAAACAATATAAATATAGAACAATATAAATATAAAACAATATAAAACAAAAGGATGGATGGAAGATTTTACTCGCTGTGAAGAGAAAGGGATTTGTTTCATTTTTCTGGGGGAATATTCCAGAGCTCTGGGGTTCTGCTGAGTCTGTGGTTAAGTTTTGGAGAGCTGGATTCCTCTACCACCCTGGCTGTAGATTTGTGCAGCCCCACAGGAACAGACTGAAGGATGAGTGAGGAAATCCCTGATGCTGTGTGACCTCACCTTCCCAAATTCCTGTTTGGATGCCTCCTGTGACAGTGACAGGAGGCACACAGGCCCTGGAGTGGCACAGATTGATGGGGATGATTCCAACCAAGGGCTGAGGAGGCAGGACAGGAGGGTCACCTTGGTGTGGGGTGTTTTGGGTGCACCCACAGAGCATCATCAGTGAATTGTCACCTATTCATGCCTGTGACAGCTCTGGATACTCCAGCTCTGGATAATCCCAGCAGCTTCTTCCAGGAAGCAGCTCCCAAACCCCCAGCCCAGCACAGATACCAGAATTAGAAGCTGGTGCAGTTGTCTGAAGGTAAATCATGCTCACCTACCCAAGAACATTCAATCCTCTCTGGGGATCCTTTGAGCAGCTCCTGCCCCTGTCCTCACTGAAACTGCTCCCTCAGTGTGGGATTTCTTTGCTTTTTGACTTGTTTTGCATTTCCAGGGGCAAATATTGGAGCAGTGTGTTCTTCTCACTTTGTCATTTACTGTAAGAACAATTCCTGGGTCTCCTCTTGCCTCACGAGACTCTGCAGGATTGCAATTTCTCTGCTCTCACTTTGGTTTTATGTGTTGTGCTAATTACCTTGGTTTTGAAAAAGGCTGATTGGTCTCTTAGTCTTCTGCTGGTTTATTTGTCTCAAAGCTTTGAGGATGAGATAAAGAAGCAGGTTTCTCTGTTTAATGCAAGAAATGGGTGTAAGTTTGAACAGGGGCTCAAACAGAAATAAAATGTTAATGGCAGACTACTGCCAATAAAAAAGGCAATTTTGAGGGGGAGCTCTGCCATGGTTTCCCACCAAAATAACACTCATGGTTCATGTAAGAGAGGAATAAACGTTGTCTCTTTATAATAATAATGAAAAAATATTAAAACATTAAAATAATAAAAAAATAATAAAAGCTGTGTAGGAGCAGCTCAGAGTGGGGAGAATCCTTTCCATCCTCACTCTTCTTGTGTCTGTAGCTTGGTGTTTGAACCCCTGGTTCATTTTTTCCTCCTGCCACTGCTGTTTCAAAGGAGGAATCCTCTGAGCGAGCAGCCAGGTCCAGATGGAGTGCACAGGTCTCTAAAAATAAAACCTGTGGGACTGACAGTGCAGTTTCAGCCCAAACAAAAGAGGTTCAGACCTGAGCAGTTGTAGAGCAAAAATGGTAAAATTCTATATTCAGGTACTTTTCTTCATCACTCACACCTCCAACTAATGCCTTGGGATTTTTTAAAATTGATATATACAAGGTCAGCATCTTTACAAAAAGCCAAAAAGCCACATCTTGCCACAACCATGTTTCCTGGCTTCTGTCAAAATCTAAACTTTATTTGTGCCCACATGGATTTTTTAAAGCAGTTCCATGCATATGCAGTGATTTAAGCAGCTCTCCCACAGAGGGTTTCATGTTTGTATTATTGTTTTGTTTGTAGTAGTAGTAGTAGCTGACTAAAGATGTGTCTGTCTTCTAGGGAGGCTTGTCCTTTCTGCACATATGTGTTTGTGCATGCACAACAGAACACTTTTGTCTTATTTTATCATTCTTAGGCTATTTATGGCATTGCATCTTCACACCCAGCCCTGGTTTAACAGCATTAAAAATTATTTCCCACTATAATTTTTTCAAACTTTGAATAGAGGCATGGAATTCTTGAAGGATGTTGGCAAAGTGCTTTAAAATTGTGGATTTCTTTACCTAGTAGTGCAAAAACCAGCAATCAGCTTTCCAAAACTCCAGATTCAGTTACAACCTCAGGGACTGTAACAATGCACTGCATACAGTTTGTTTCTCAAAGAGATGGTTTTGCAGATGGGAATGATTAGCAATAAAATGTATTGCAATAATGGAGCGTGCTAGGGTTACATAAGTTCAGAAATACACATTAAAAACAGGCTGTCATTTGCCTTCTCATGGAGCTGACCCAATTAAAACTGCTCACTGTGCTGCACCACAGGAGCAGCCATCCTCAGCTCTCTCCTCTCCTTTTCTTCATTTCTCCGTTCCTTTTGCCCTCCTTGCTTGATTTATCAGTTCTTCCCACCTCATGTTGGCACATCCCATCTTAGCCTCACTCTTGTGCTTCCACAGGAGGTTTTTTCATCCCTTTTCTGTGGTTCTCAGGGATGGGATGTGCAGGGAAGACCAAAAAGCCTGGTGTGCTTCATCCCATCTTAGCCTCACTCTTGTGCTTCCACAGGAGGTTTTTTTATCCCTTTTCTGTGGTTCTCTGAGCAGGGGTGTGCAGGGAAGACCAAAAATCTTGGTGTGCCTCAGCCCAGGGAACAGTGGTGCTGCAGGGAGCTGGGAATGGCTGTGCTGATGTCCTGATGGACATCAGGGGTGCCCTTGGTGCTTCCTGCAGGGATGTCCAGACAGCAAATGCAGCAGTGAGTGTAGAGGGGAGGCTCCCTTTGGGATAATTCACTTTTCCCTTCCCAGCCAAGGCGTTTCTCCCCCAGCAGGGGAGAGGCAGGTGTGGATTCAGGGGCTGAGGGAGATCTCCTGCTCCTAGCAGTGTTAAGAGCCTGTTCCCTGTTCCCTGCTCAGGATATCTGCTGGGACAGGAGGTGTTCATGCAGAGCATTGCATTCTAGCCAGCCTGCAAAAGCCATCTGCACTGGGCTGTGTTAGTGAAGGACAGGAAAATGTGAGTGAAGCTGCTCAATGAGGTTTGCATTAACAAGGCAGCATCAGCCCACTGAGGAGGGGGAAGATGTAAGAAATTACATTTAGATTGCCTTCCCCCAGCTTGCTTCATCAAGTGTGATTATCTGACTACCCTCTGCCTTGTTAACCGTGTGCAGAACAACTGTGCAGAGGGAAAATAAAAGGAGCTTGCTCATTGAGGGGAGCACAAACACCAGGGCCTCTGCAAGGAGTGGCTGTGCTGTGTTATTACAATTGCCACAAGGTGGGAATCCAGGAAAATTGCCATTTGTGTCTTTCCCTGTGCATGAATTCTGACAGGCAAAGAATTACAGGAAACCAGCAAGTGACAGGGCAGGCTCAAAGCAGTCTCAAGGACTTGGCTTTATTTAACATGTCTGGGGAGCTGCTTCATGCAGGGTGTCATGGACATTAAAGGTTCACAGAAGTTCCAGAAGAGCCTGATCCAAAGTTGTCTCTTCTTGGTTTTGGTAGCTCTGGCCACCCTATGGTGGTTACAAATTTTCAAACAGCTCAGGGATGTTTTTATCTGATGAGATTGCTGGAGAATGAGAACATTTGGCTCTGCCACTGCTCCTCAGGATCCTGGTTCTCTTTTCTCATTGAGTGTCTGGCTCTGCCTTGCAGTCTTCCACATTTAGTGCAATTCAGCTGCCTGAGCTTGGGCATTTCTAGGTGCCCAGAGTTTCCTTCCTGGCCTCCAGGAGAGCTTGGCTCTTCATTAGGGCCCATGGCAGGTCTGACAGCCCAGCAGGGCTGCCTCAGGAAAAAAAATCATGTTTTTCAAAATGTCTCTGTGCAGAAAACTTAAACTTGTCCTTAAAACACGAGTTTTGTTTAGCAGTTTATAGTGCATCTGCATTTGACTGTATGCTTTGAATGCTTTATTTCCTTTCCTTTCCATTTCCTTTCCATTTCCTTTCCATTTCCTTTCCATTTCCTTTCCATTTCCTTTCCATTTCCTTTCCATTTCCTTCATTCTTTTTGTGAATGTCTCTTCTTTCCACTTCCAGTCAGTGTCCCCTCCTCTTCATTCCCTTCCCTCTTCTCCAGCCCTGTCAATGTGGTTGCTCTCCACCAAAAAGGCATTTTGGAGCACGGGATATTCCTTCCCTTTGTGGGCTGTGTAGTGATCTCTGTGTGTGGCTGGAAACTCTTCACTGACACCTCCCAAGGAGCTGAATTACAGAATAAAATCCCTCCAGCTCCAGCCCATGGCTTGGCCTTCCCACATGCCCACTGGCTGGGCTGCAATGGGGACAATTCATTAATGAAATCAGCTTCCAATAATAGCTGTGGGATGGAATAGCTGCATCCCTGTGCCTCTTCCATGCCTGCCCCTTGCTGGGAGTGGTGCCAGGGCTGCTGGGGGTGCCCGGGCAGCCAAGGCTCTGCCTGAGCTGGTGGCAGTGCCATTGTCAGGGCAGCCCAGCCCTCCTGACCCTCCTCTCACCTCCCTGGGCACCCAAAGGGCAAAGCAGCTCTGGACACAGCTCACCAAGGGATGGGTTAAACACTGAACAGAGCTGTGTGCGATGCCTGCACGGCCTCAGCCCCACAGGGAAACCTCACCTCTCCTTATTTGGGGATCTTTTCCTGAGGAAAGTGCTCAGGGTTTGGCAGTGCCTGTGCTCAGTCCCTGTGTGACATCTCACAGCTCACACACGAGTGCTTTCAGCAGTGCTAACACCACAAAACCTGCTGGGTGCCAGCTTGGCTTCTCCAGCCCCTCCCTGAGACCCCCACACCTGCTGGAATATTGAGTTGCTCTGGATTTCCCACTCCAGGGGGGAAAAAAATTATTCCTGTATTCTTCTCCTGTCCAGAATCCCTCTTGTATTCCTCTCTGCTCTTTTCTCTCCCTGCTTTCCAGACATGTGTGCAGCCCCAGCCCAGCGAGGCTGGCACACACTCCAGCACAAATGTCTGAACGTGCAGGGGGCTGGGGAGGATTGTTTACATTCCCTTTTATGGGGATCTCTGCAAGTGCAGTTTGCTGGTGATTCATGCCTTGGCCAGGGCTCCAGTCCTTTGCAGCGTTTTCATTAAGGAGGCTGCAGTGCTTGCTGATATTTTGCATTTTTGCCCCTGAGCTGTGCAGTGCTGTGTGCTGCACTGGTGGGGAGGGGAGAAGGAAAAGCCCAGGAGTGGCTGGGGAGTGCAGTCACTGCCCTGCCCAGTCATTTCTGTGAAAAACCAGGCTCACTTTCCCGGTGAAATTAAAAAAGTTTAATATAAAGATAATAGGTGACAGATAAAAAGGGTGAAAAGGGCTGGGTGCTTGGCAAGAGCAATACCTTTCATCTTTGGAGGTACCTTTTAAATACTTCTCTTGTCACATCAGCCTGTTGCATATTTATAACCATAATGCATATTCATATTTTTCCAGGAACTGTTTAGCATGGGCACTCCTCAGGTCTGCCTTTTTAGAGCAGATGTATTTCTTGGCTGTGCTTTTATTATCACCTTCAGTTTGGGCCTTGGTCTGTATTTTTTCAGATGTCAGATGCTGATGGTTGGCATATCAGGGTCTTCATCACATGTTCAGTGGTGTTTTCCTGACAGGAAAGCTCACAGCTTTCCCGCCCCACTGGTGATGATGCAATTGCTTCATCCCTTTAGGAGCTCTTGGATTAATTTCTGAGGATTGGACTCTCCTCATCAGGCTGGCTGTGACCCCTGACAGAACTAATGCTGCAAACCCAGCCTTGATTAATCATTAGGCTTTTAAAGAAGATTTCCAAGCCGAGCTGCCTGGATTATCTGCAGCCAGTGCCAACACTGACACAAAAACCTTTAGCAGAAGGGGTAGGGTGGGTGTGCAGCTACACAAACAAACAGGCAGTGCTGTTTCTTTGTGAGACTGAAGTTTGGGAAGGGCTTTTTAGTTGCACTGAGTCTGTTTTCACAACTACAAAGTACCTACCTCATTTAAGGTCAGAAAGGTCTCTCTTCAGTTCCCCAGGAGCTATAAAAATCACCCAAATATTTCAGTGTCTGAATGAGGACATGATTTCTGGATTCAAACTTGGCCGGGTGTAACAGATGCAGTTCTCTTACCTTTAACCCTTCAGGCTGTAAGTCCCATCCATTTCAAAGATCCTTGTGGGTCCCTTCCAACCCAGAATATTCTGTGATCTGTGGGAAATGCTGTTAGTAGCCTTAATATAAAAATATTTGTGTTTCTGTTGCCACATTCCACTAATACATCTGAGAGTGTCCATTCCAGCACGTGACAGGTTTGAGCTGAACACCTTTCATTTTCTGGGATGAGCTTGGATTTACTGAAAGTGCATTTTTTAGAGGGAATGAGCTTTTAGTCATGGCATAAGCAGGTACACGTCCCCCTGGTTTAAGCAGGGAATTCAGAGTTCCAGACACCCCTGGAATCAATCCTTGGCCTCACCATTGCCTGGTTCTGGACTTTCAGGAAGTCATTTAAACTACCATTTCTAGAGTGTGTTTTTGTGCCTGATTCCTTGTGGTTTCTATCCTGCAGACATAACAGAGATATATCTGTTGAGCTCTCCTTCTCTGTCTCTTTGCCAAGGTCTGCATATTTGTCTTTTCCTTGCTCCTTCCTTTTAAATGGGTTACCCTGGTTTTGGATGCAAGGATGTCAAACAGTGTTCAATAAGTGATGTGTAATACTGGGGTAATTTGTGGGGCCTCTTGAGCAAGAGAAGACAAATTAGCTTTTGCTGTCTTTGTGAGCTAGAAAATCCTGTGCTAATGGCTTGTTTCAAAATAGATATTCAGAGAAGTCAGAGTAAGGAAAAAACTTACTAAATCATGAAACTTCTCTGGCTCCTAATATGGAATATTTTCCTTAAAGAGCACTTTCAATTATTTGTCCAAAATCTTTCTAAATACCCTTAGCAGTGGATCTTTTGAACTTGCTGTTGGAAGAGTGCTTGATATCAGCCTAGAACTACTTGTAGAGACAAAGTGATGTTTCAATGAAAGTTTATCTTTTCATAATTTAATGTCATTACTCACAGATTTACTACTTCTTGCACAACCCCAAATTCCTCTCCTTTCTTGGTGTTTATGGCCTTCAAGTATTTGTCATTTCTGATTGTGTTCTTTTTCTTTGTTGTCTGTGAGCCAGGTTTGCGTATTTCATTTTCTTAACATCTTTTAAATCAACCCCTGAATGTTCTTGTTTCTCTTCTGCTACTGCTTCAGCTCCAGTTTTGTTTAAGTGAATGAGATGTCTCAGGGTGAATGGAATATCCCTGAGTGTTCTGGAAAGAGGGACAGAGTCTTGCAAAATCATTTTAATTCATGGAAGTCTGAGGAGATCAAAAGATCCCTGAATCTGGGTGGGAATTCCCAGATATTCTGTTTATTGCAGGATTTCCCATGTAAATAGAATACCTTGTAGAACAGAATCCTTTCTCTTTGCAAGATCTGTCTCCTGCAAATGAGAAAAATAAGTTTTATTTTACTTTTTAATCCTTACTTTTCTTCATCAAATATAACCACAAAACTATGAGTGAAGCTTTCTGTTGACTTTAGTTCTTTAAATCTTGTTTAGGACAAATATCAATACCTTATTGACCTGGGAAGACTTGTAAAAATAATTTAGATAGGAAAAATAAAATCTTGTCTCATGATGATAAATTTTGGGGCAAAGAGAACCCTTTCCTAGCAGATCTTTGTCTTCCATTACCACAAGTACAGCACCAGTTCTCTCATAAGTGAAGGTAGATGAGAGAGCACATAAAGAACATTTTTGATGGCTCTGACCCAGTTAGCTCCCCTCAGCCAGGAGCCAGAATACCTTTGTCTGATTTTTTGCTGGCCTGTGTTTTTCTGAGTAGATTTTTCACCTGCTGGTGTCTCTAATTTTATATTATTGCTCCTATTACTGCAATCCTGAGGGATTTGTCTGGTGCACATTGGTGTTCTCTGCTGGTGAATTTTTAACCCCTCTGGAAAGAGCCCCTCTTCCCTGGGTGTCCTTGGCCAACAGCTGCCCCGTGTGCTGAAGCTCCAGGACAGAAGGAAATTGTCTCACTGCTGTTTGTGCCCTGGCAGGTGGATTTTGGCAGTTTGTGGATTGCAGACCCTTCTCCCAGGTTTCCCTGTTGCACACACACATTTCTCTGAGCTGTGCCTTGCACAGGGTCAGTGGGGAAGGGAGACCTGGAGAGCTCTCCCAGAACAGCCCACCCTGGAGGGGCTGAAGGCAAACCAGATACTGAGCTTGACCTTGTTCTGATCTTCCTGTCCAGAGCAGCAGTTTCCAAATCACTGTGGCTGGTTTTACAACTTTCTCCCATTCCAGAACCTTAAGGTCCCAAATGGAATGGGTTTACTGTGAATTTATGACTGTCAGCTGCATCTTTTATGGCCTGATGTCCTTTCTGTGCAGCCTGGGAGGTGCCTGTGCCTGAGGCTGATTAAGATGTTGAAATGCTCGTGCTGCCCACCCCAGAGGATTTCACTTGTCCTCTCCAGACCCAGATTCCTGCAGCCTTTGAAGAGCAGGCTTCAGAAGGAAAAGGTCAATGCACTCATCTGCAAACTGTTTGCATCTGTATGAAAATTGTGTCTGTGAACACAATCTGTACATGTAACAGGCTTCATCTGCAGCTTCATGTGTTTTCCACTCAGAATAACCCAAAATAACAAGTTCCAATCATGCATCAGTGAAGAGAAATATTTTCTAGGGTAACCATTTCTCCAGCCTGCACAACAAGCCCTGACCCTGAGGACTCCTGTTCCCCTGGGAATGGCAGGGAGAAGGGAAGTGCTCTGGGCAGAATTCCAGTGTCAGGGCATTGCCTCGTGCACATCCATCCTTGTGTTCCCTCAGCCACCAGCAAACACTGGGGTCTGAGTGGGCTGGGCAGGCTTTGGGTCCAGATTTGTTCCCTGGCTGCTTCCAAGGGCTGTGCCTGGAGCGTGCAGTCCTTGCCTGGGGAGGGAATCAGGGATAGTGGGGACCAGCAGGCTGTGAGGGGTTTTTATCCTCTTCTCTTCATGTTAGAGCCAAGATTAAAGCGTGCAGTCCTTGCCTGGGGAGGGAATCAGGGATAAAGGGGGGACCAGCAGGATTTGAGGGGTTTTATCCTCTTTTCTTCGTGTTAGAACCAGGATTAAAGCACAGGAGTCACAGTTTCGTGTTTAGACTCAGATATTTATCAATTCTTATCTACAGCACAGTCTCATGAGTCTCTAACTAGCAAGGTAGAAATTGGAGGTGCCTCTAACTCTTTCCATGGCCTTTTAAGGACTAATTACCCAATAATGAGATGACACCTGTATTATTTATACTTTTGATCCAACAACCAATCACCCATGGTCTGCAGTGTGGATCCTTTCACCCAATAAGAAAAAATCACTCAAAACCGAGAAGAAGAAGGTGAAGAAGGAGTTAGGTGAAGAAGAAGGACTTAGCCTGTGCCCTAAATCCTCCATCTTGCCCCATCTATATTTCCCTATACTAAACCCTAAATCCTGAGTTCCCAGGGCTTGGGCAGTGCTCTGTGACTGAGCCCTGTGTGCTGGCCCAGGCTGCTCCTCCATCCTGTCCTGGTCACAGCCCTGGAGGGGGCTCAGCTCCCCCAGCAGCAGCAGTCCCTGGTGTTTGCTGTGCTCTCCCCTATCCTGGAGCTGATTCCATCCTTACCCAGGTGATAACCCTGGAGCAGAGCTGGATCTGCAGCCTGGGCAGCTCTTCCCTGGCAGTGTTTGAGGTGTCACCTCAAACAAGGTGACTTTATCTGAGCCTGGGTCATCTCCAATCCCATTTCTGCTTTGTATACCCTGGGGATCAGTCTGTGCTCCCTTTCCCACCCTGGTTTCAAACTTCTCTGATCCTATTTTAGGAGGCTTTGCTTTTTTTCCTAAGCCCAGAATAAAACAGGGTTGATTTCTTGGTGCAGAAAACTGCAACACTTTTGCAGGATATTCCCAAAAGACTCAAAGGAGAACTCCTTGGGTTTGCAGAAAGGAGATAGAGTAAAAACTAGCAGTATTTAAAAATCAAATACTGGCTAAAGTATTAGGAAACATTCTGATTGTGAAGGTGCCTGCCTTGGAGAAGAGGCTGGGAAATCAAACAGTGGAAGCTCCATCTGTAGAATGTGAGCATAATAAAAATATAAAAAATATATTGCAGAATGTGCTGTAGAGCCCAGCCCTGTTACAATTACTCTGATTTTCCTGTCTGGGCTATTGGTAGCTTTGCTTCTGCCATAATAAGATGTGTCTCTGTGTGGTATTAACCATCAAATGAGAAAAAGGGGGTTCCTTCAAGGCCAGGGGTGAGAAAATGATTCACTGAAATGATTCAGTGATTCAATAAATCACTTCTCTGTTTCTCTGACCATCTCTGAAGGATTTTACCTCCCCTTGCTCTGCCTCAGTCTCCTCTACTCTTTGTCAACAATAGGGACAGAAATCTAAGTTTTATATATAGAATTTGTGGGGCCTCTGTGCTCGGCAGCACATTCTGTTGTGGTTTTGGGGCTGGAAAACAATTGTTAATGGGGTATTGTGGATTTTTTTCTATCCTTGGCAGCCAGTTATGATCTGCAGAAAATCAAATTTAAGTGAACTTGGCAGATCTTGGGTCACACAGACTGTAATACCTGGGCTGAAACCTGAGGGACACTGTGCCTAAATTGATTAGACATCCTAAGAAATTTTCCTAATGAAGGTGGGGCTTTGTAAATTTACATTATAAGACTTAAGAGTGTTCTTGGCTCTTTATCATATACATATGTTATTTAGAGTTTACAACATTTTCTCTGGCTCCAAAGTGATCTTTTTAAAACATTGCTGATTTAAAATGCATCAGGGGCTCTGCACAAGACAAGTGCCATTATTTGATCGCAAGGAATCTGAAATTTTGGAGGATTTTGCCCCTGTTGTGAACAAATTTCCAGGTGTAAGAGTGCAGCTCTGCAGTCTGGCCAGCCCTGGAGGGAACACAACTCCAAATTATTGAATATACACTTGTGTTTGTGCTGTTGATCTTGGTGATCTGTGACCTCAAGGTGTTTGAAAAAGTATCAGACTTTAATATTAATTAGTCAGTTCAGATGGGTGCTATGGCTGAGGGAAGAACCATTATTGATAATTAAAAATCAGATGATGAAAATGAGATAAACTGGATTTTTAAAGTGTTTAGGCAATAAAATGTTCATATAGGCAAGATATTAATTAGCAATGAAATGCTGGACTGGGCTCTGCTCTCAATTTGTAACTCCACTCTAGTTTTTTTAAAAAAATCCTACTTATGGGAAAATGGTGTGAGGGCACAAAGGCTTGGGGCTCATACATTGAATTTCACTGCACCCATGTCAGGAATGTGCTGTGAATTGCATGAATCCCTGAATTGCAGTGTGTGAATCCCTGAATTTCCTCTCACATGGCACCAGGCACTCGAGATTCCCGGGAATGCTGTGCCAGGGCAGGGTTAGGCAGGATGAGGCTGATGTGGGTTAAATTTAACCAGGTCCTGGACTCCAAACCTCCCTCCCTTGCTGCAGGACCCATCTCCAGTGACCTTCAGGTCCCACTGGAAGATAAATTTCATTTTGGGAACCTCTGTAAACAGGAATTAGGTGTGGTGGGTTCTGGAGAGCTGCAGTGGGTGTTGCATGCCTGGTTTAATCTGCACACACTGCTAAATCCTGTGATTTTACCTTGAGTTTCACAGTGGTTATTTTATGATTTCCCAGCCCTCTGCAGCCACACTGTTTTCAGCTTTACTTTTAGAAACATTAATGTTCTAACCTGCATAGTTTTTGTAGTTTTTGTAGTTTGAAAACGTGTAGTAAAGCCTCAGAAATGATAAATCAAAGTTCTACAGAGTTCTGCTGTTCTTATTAGGTCCTTTTAAGGGAAATTCAGGATTTGTGTATTTGAGCTGTTCATTATAGTATGTCCTGGTTTGAAACAGATTCAGAGTTCTTAGGAAAAAAATCATTTGAAAAGAGCAACCAGCAATGTAGCACAAAGTGCAAGATGGAGTGTGGAAGAGCTGGTTTGTGATTTACCCTAAAATTTGTTGGAAAAAAAAGAAAAAAGAAAGAAAAAAGAAAAAAAAATAGGGGACACATTACAGGGCAGGTTGGTTTGTTTATCCCTCTTGCCCATGAATCCTGCTGGACGCTGTGAAAACTGTGGGAGCTGTGCTGGGGTTTTTTACCTGAAATCAGCCTTTGGGAGGGAGCTGAGGTGTGGATATCCTACAAATATCCTACAAATATCCTACAAATATCCTACAAATCCCTCCTTTCCAGGCACTGCCACACAGAGTGCACTGGCAGGAACTGATTCTCTCACCCTGAGCCATTTTCACTGCACATTTTGCTCCTCATTTTGCATTGCCAAAGAGTAAAAAATCTCAGCTGCCCCTGGGGCTGCAAAGGGAGCTCTAAAACCACACTCAGCTAAGGAATGGCTGAGTAAAGTGTTTTTCTCAAAATGAGGGAAATGAGGAGGCCAAAGCCTTCATGCTGGGCCGTTCCAGCATTATCCCTCTCATTCCATTCTGTCCCCTCTGGAAGGGAAGGGTGAGTGCCACAATTGGAATAATTCCCCTGAGAAATTATTAATTCCCTGGGAATTCTTACCAATGTTCAGTGCCCAGGCCGGCTGAGTTTCTTTGGACCTTTTTTACAATCTCTGCCTTCCAAAACCTGCCTGGGATTGTCTAAACTCCATGGATCATGGACTTTGATCCCCTTTTCCTGCCCCTTTCCAGGGACAGGAGGGACTGGGAGCTCTTTGTGCTGCCTTTGGGGCAGGTGAATTTGAGCCTCCAAAATGCAAATATCTCCTTTCCTGACTGCTCTTCCTGCATCCCCATCAGCAAATCCAGCTTGGTTATACAAATAACAATCCAGCAGCCCAAAGCCTGCAGTCATGGAAATTTACTCCTCCTTTCAGTGTAGTGAGATATAAGCAAATAATTAACGTTTTTAATACTTGGTGGTGAAATGATACTTGTAAATCTCCCAGCACCAAAATCAAATGGGACCCACTTCATTACTGCCGAGTAAACAATGATATTTCCTCCTTAAAATACCCAAACACGTTGATAATTAGCTAATTAAACCAGCACATAAATGATTATTCAATATAAAAGAGCGAGGGAGAGGAGGAGAAGCAGTGAGATCATTACCCAGCCACGCTCCTCTCTCCAAGGAATCCAGGGAATGGTTACAGGAGAGATGAGGATGCAGAATAATGGGAGCAGCAATAATGAAGTTGCTGGCGATAATTAAGGTGCCAATATCTGCAGCTCAGAGCCAGCCAAGCTTGTTTTGCCCAGAGGAGAGCACATGTGAGGGGACACTCACCTGGCCCTCAGCACTTTCCATTTTCTGCTGGTTTACTGAAAGGGACAGAGGACAGGGAAGAGGACAAAAACAAAAAACAAACAAA
>VXBR01001401.1:107790-121483 GCA_013400215.1 Cisticola juncidis | reverse complement strand
ACAGTTAGCCCTCCTGGCTAACTAACAGGGAGACAGTCAGTCCTCCTGGTTAACTAACAGGGAGACAGTCAGCCCTCCTGACTAACAGGGAGACAGTCAGCCCTCCTGGCTAACTAAAAGGGAGACAGTCAGCCCTCCTGGTTAACTAACAAGGGAACAGTTAGCCCTCCTGGCTAACTAACAGGGAGACAGTCAGCTCTCCTGGTTAACTAACAGGGAGATAGTCAGCTCTCCTGGTTAACTAACAGGGAGACAGTCAGCCCTCCTGGCTAACTAACAGGGAGACAGTCAGCCCTCCTGGTTAACTAACAAGGGGACAGTTAGCCCTCCTGGTTAACTAACAGGGAGACAGTTAGCCCTTCTGGCTCAGTGCTGAGAGCTGGCTGCTGTGCCCAGGGTTCCCCCCAGGTGTGGGCAGGCTGGACCAGGGATCCTCTGGAGAGAAGCCTGGGCACAAAGGGCCGGGCAGGGCACATGACTTTGAGCATATCATCCCTGGGGTCTGCAGCTGGATGTGGCAGGGGAGATAACCAGAGCCTCTGGGGTGGATGGGGGGATTGGCTCTGTGTCAAGGATGGAGTGAGCAGAAAGGTGGGACCATCACTTGGAAGCTGAGGGCACGGCTTGGGATGGGGAAGGTGGCAGTGGGTGCCCTGGAAGGCTCAGGTGGAGCACTGTGCCCAGCCCAGCCAATCAGACTCACATGTCCATTGGGTGACATTGATGGAAGAGGCTTCTAATGAACCTTTCACAGCAGTGACCTGCACAGCAAACTTGCTGCCTGCTTCCAGCTGAGTCCAGGTGATGTTCAGGGCATCTGGACTCAAGGTCTGCACCTGAATCCTGCTCTGGGTGCTGAGGCTATACAGAGTAACATAGTAGTGGTCCCTCCCTCCAGGGGGTTTGCTCCAGGATGTGTAAAGCTCTGAGGAGCTGCCTGGGTTGGTGAGGCTCAGGTTTGTTGGTGCAGCAGGAACTGTGAGAAAAAACAAAACACACGAGTCAGAGAGGAAAAGATCCTGAACATGCAGCCATCTTCATACAAGGAGGCTGTGGGAGGCAGGATGTGACCACAGGCCAGCTTCAGCAGGAACCAGGCCAGGATACCCTCCTCCTTTCTTCCTCTCATTTCCTCCCCCAGGTCCAGCACTGACCCCAGTACCCGAGGGTGTCACAGACCTGTGCAGCCGGTGATGTTTTCAGGGAGGGAGCGGTAGGGTCCAGCCACTGCCCAGATGCTAACAAGGTAGCACGTTCCTGCCTCCAGCTGTGACACAGTGACATTGGTGCTGTCCTTCCCTGCTTCCAGGTTCCTTGGAGGTGCAGGAGAGCCCTCCTGGAGCACGCTGAGCAGGTATCCATCCCTGTGCCCAGGGGCAGTGTCCCAGTGCACAGCCAGAGCCCGGGCTGTGCTGACGGGATCGGCAGACAGGGAACGAGGAGGCAGCGGGACTGCGGGAGAGAAACAGCGTCACTGGGACAAACCTGGCTGCTCTCAGCTGCCTCCAGTTTGGGAATGCAGCTGGGAGCTGTGGGCATCCACACAGAGCCTCAGGGGAGCTGTGCTCTACCCGTGTAGCCGATGGCAGTCTGGGAGGAGATGCGGTGAGGCCCGGCCTGGGAAATGATCTCCACGCGGTACCGGGAGCCTGGCACCAGCCCCTCCAGGTCCAGCTGGGTGACTCCACGGGGGACAGACACATTCCTGATGATGGACAGGGACTCGGCCACTGAGAGCTGCACCAAGTGATCTCTGCCACCGCCGGACTCCACCCAGCTCACGTGCAGCTCCTGGGGCTTCCGGCCAGGCTGCACACTCACGTTAGCCAGGGACAGCGGATCTGGAGGAAAGAACAGGATGGAGACCCAGGAGGTGGTGCAGGAGCCACCTGGAGAAATCAGGGCACAGCCTGCACCTCAGAACAGGGCTGAAAGGGAAGCAGGGACACCTGACCACCAGATCTCCTGTTCTCCTGGGGGACATGCAAGTTGCCTCTGTTGTCCCCAGGGTGCTGCTGGCAGGGTGCTGCTGAGAGCACTCAGCTCCCCATGGGCTGCTCTGCTCCACAGATGGAGCACCAAGATCATACAGGTCTCTGTGCTTCCTCTGTCACATCCCTCTCCCACCAGTCACTGGCTGGCCTTGAGATCAGCAGTGGTCTAGGCAGAAGGTTTACATTGATTGGGGAACACCTAAGCTGGGGAAAAGGGTCTTTGGGGCTGAGCACACAGAACCCAACCTGACACAAGCTCTGTCTTCCAGGACAGGGAGTAAGCAGGTCTCACCAGAGCCCTCCCTCTACCCAGACAAATGTGTGTCACTGCCAGTCTTGCAGGCATTGCCAGGATGTCCCATCCCCACAAGAGACTGGAAACACTTCTGACTCACATGTCCACTCAGTGGCGAAGTGTGACGAGGATCTGTACGGGCCAGCGAGGACAGTCACCTTCAGAAAGTACTGAGTGCCAGGGGACAGCCCCAGGAAGGTGAAGTTGTGGGTGTCTGGCCCCACTGAGGCGTTCCTCTGTGCTGCATGGCTCTTGCTGTAGAGCTGGAGGTGGAACTGGTCCACGTCCCCAGCAGCCTTGTCCCAGAAGGCCGAGAGCCCCATGGGGCGCCGGGTGTTGGTCAGGGTGACACCAGCTGGAGCCAGGGGGTCTGAGAGAGGAGACACCAGGCAGTGAGAGGAGGCTGTGCTGTGCTGTGGGGGCTGCATGCACTTGTCCTGGGCACCCTCCACTGTCTGCTCCTGCTGGGGTTAGCTTAGCAGTCAGCACAGCCAGCCTAGAGCAGCCAGAGCTCCTGCTCCACTGCAGACATAGCAGAGGGTCCCCACCTTCCCCTGGGTGACATTTGGAAATGTTTTCTGTTCAGTGATGGGTTCTGCCTGCACTGCAGACCCTTTTACTGTCCAGCATGGCTGGATGTGGCTCCAGATGACAGCCCAATCTGTCTATGTGCCCCTATCTCTGATTCCCCACCTCCCCACTCCTCCTGGGAGTGTTCTGCTCCCGTGGGCAGCTGGTGCTTGTGACCTGCAGTGGGGTGAGGGGGACTGTCCCACTCACATGTCCAGTCGGTGGCTGCTCGCACAGGGGATCTGTAAGGCCCAGCCACAGCAGCCATCTCCAGGGTGTACTGTCTCCCAGGGACCAGGTCCTCCAAGGTGACATTCGTCCAGTCACTCCCCACTGTCACATTCCTGACCTGCTCCTGGGACTTGGTTTCCCAGAGGGTCCCTGTGTAGCTGGTGCTGCCAAAGGAAGCTGCTCTCCAGGAGGCTTGCAGAGAGGTGCTGTGGCCCCCATTGCTGAGGGTCAGCTGCTCTAGGGGCAAAGGATCTAGAAAAAGAAAGGTCTAGAATCACCTGGCAGAAGTGCAGCTCCAAATGTGCTGGGGCAGGAGTCCCTTCCCTGGGAAAACCTGAATCCAGGTGCTCTGACCACTGCCACCCCTGCTGACACCCACACACCAGTCCAGCAGGACTGGGCCAGCACAGTTCAAACTGGCACAGAGGAAAAATTGTTCTGGTGCTGGAGGAGGTGGTGGATAGTGGAGGGGGTGGCTTAGGGCAGTGCCAGCCTGAGCAGTGCCACAGGAGGGTGGGCAAGGAGAAGGGGACTGGGCTCAAGCTGCCCTTGTGCCTGGTGACTGGGAAACAGAGCAGGGTCAGTCACATCCAGCAGCACCTCTGCCTCCTCCTGAGCCTTCTGCCCAGTTATTGCAAGAAGCTGAAGATGATGTGAGCTGTCAGTGCCCTGAGGTGTGACCCAGGGGGAAGGGCAGGATCCAGGGGGAACCCGGGGCTGTGGCACTCACATGTCCAGTTGGAGATGCAGCGGGGTGAGGAGGTGTAGGGACCAGCCACAGTGCTGACCTCAAAGCTGTACAGGGTCCCGGGGTGCAGGCCCTCGTAGGTGAAGCTGGTGACACCCCTGGGCAAGGAGCTGTTCTTCACAGGGTGCTCTGCAAGGCTGAGGAGCAGCAGATAGCCCTGCCCTGTCACCTCCTCCCAGCTGGCCAGCAGGCTGTGGGGGCTACCCTGGCTGGACAGGCTCACAACAGATGGTGCTCGTGGTTCTGCAAGGGACAAGGACAGCACAACACAGGACAGTGCATCAGGCAGGAAGATTGATTTCACGAGATATTTTCTGCTTTTCAAATTGCTCTAGGTGATCCTAGGGCAGGGAGGTTGGGTTAGGTGACCTCCAGAGGTCCCCTCCAACCCTAACAGCTCTGTGATTCTGTGACACTGCAATTGTCTCCATCCCACACAGGGGCAGAAGGGGCTGCAGGGAGAGCTCTTTGTGCCCCAGCACCACGGGGTGGGTAAGTACCTCCCCACACTCTGTACAGCTCCAATTGTCCCTTCCCAGAGTGGCAGATCTGGGACAGCCCCAACTGTGGCTCCACAAGTCACCCAGGAGAGACTGAGCACTGGGGATGCCCCCTCTGGAGGGGCTGCTGGTGCTTCCCTGCCCACCCACCCAGCTGTGGGGAGGGGAAGGGAGGAACCTGCAGCCTGCCAAGCAGTCCAGAAGGCACAGAGCAGGATCTGGTCCTGATCTGTGCCTGACACAAGCCTGCCCAGGACCTCTAAGCCCAACCTCAGCAGGAACTGTGAAGAGGCAGAATTTGCTGCTCTGATCCACAACCTACACTTGAGACCAGGTGTCCTGGGTGCCCTGTGCCTGCCTCACCCCCAGCCCCCTCCAGGCAGCAGGAGCAGCCTCAAGGGCCACAAGTGTGTTTTCTGCTCACCTGTCCAGGCTGCTGTGCTGTGTGCTGATGCCCTGTATGGCCCTGCCACCACCACCACCTGCACAGAGTACTGCTGGCCAGGGCTCAGCCCGTGGAAGGTGACATGGTCATTGTCCCCACCAACGGAGATGTTCCTTGTGGGAATGCTGTCCTCTCCCTCTAGCAGTGTCACCAGGTAGAAGTCCCTCTGTCCCTCTGGGATACTCCAGCGAGCCTCTAAGGAGTTCTGCTCCTCTGCACTGCCCAGGGTCACATTGCCAGGGCTCAAGGGGTCTGGAAGGGAATAGGATGGTGTGAGTCAGGGTTATGGGGTTCTCTGTACCCCCAACTCTCCTCTGCCTCATTCCTGGCAGGGTTACATCCAGCCTTAGACATAGTTTTGGAGTGAGCCATCTGCACTCCCCAGCACAAGCATTCCTGGACTAAGAGTCCAGACAAAGCTGGCAGCCTTGCTGAGAAATTCCTGAAAGTCTCCCTCCACTCTATTCACATCCCACCATGAGCTTGCTGATATTCCCAGGAACTGGCCTGGACCAAACTCCTGGCCAGACGCCCCTGGCTCAGGCTCTGGCATGGGGGAATTTTGTTCAGTGGAGCAGGTCAGAGCTGCAGACAGCAATAGCAGGGATCAGCCTCACTCCAGAGCAGAAACAAACCAGCTGGAGGTCTGGAGCCCTTCCAAAATCCCATCTGCAGAGTCAGCAGGGAGCAGGCTGCAGCTTCCTGAGCTGGCAGGTGGAGCAGGAGCTGGGGAGCTGACACTGGTGGCACCCAGATCCTCCCAGCATACACATGACCAGAGTTTGGCCAGTGCCAGGACAAGCCACTGGCCACAGCAGCTCTGAGTCTGCAGCTTGGCACCTCCATCATTGAGGGCCAATGATACCTTGGTGTTCAGTCTGAGTCTGCTCTGCCCTCTGCATTTCCCTCCAGGTTTTCCTGGAAATATCTGGGAGAGCAAGTTCAGGACTGGAACTTTTTGCTGGGCTATGGACATGGTGTCACCAGCAAAGTTCCCCTCTTCAGGGCCCTCATCAGCCTGAGACCAGAGCAGAGAGAGGGCTGGGGAAATGGTGCAATAGTGGTTTTGGGAGGGCTGCTCTCACTGTTTTTACCTGCCAGAGGCTCCTGTATTCCTTGGCTGAATTTGCACAGCGCCCATCATGTTGGGAACATCCACTAGGATGAAGTTATCAGGTGCTACCACAACATATCCTTGACAACAATCAAAGAGCACCAAAAATCCATTTCATAGAATCATAGAATTGTGAAATGGTTTGGATTGGAATGGACCTTGAAGTTCATTCATTCCACCCCCCTGCCAGAGGCAGAGGCACCTTTCACTGTCCCAGCCCTCCAGCTCTGTCCAACCTGGCCTTGGGCACTCCCAGGGATCCAGGGGCAGCCACAGCTTCTCTGGGCACCCTGTGCCAGGGCCTCAGCACCTCCCAGGGAAGAATTTCTTGCTAACATCTAATCTAAATCTCTCTTATTTTAATTTAAAACCATTCTCCCCTTGTCCTATCACTGTAAAATGATGCCCAGTAAAAAGTCCTTCTCATGCTTCTCTAAGCCGCTCCCAGAGGCCTCCAGTTCAAACCAGCTCATTGCCCCATTTCTTCTGCTGCCTTTGTACAGCCCTGAGGCACATGAGAGCCAAGCCCCAGCAGCACTGAACACCACTGGGATCTGCTGCCTTCCATCCTCCTCCCCGGGGAGGGGCCACAGGCTGCTCCCACTGTATCCCAGGGAGAGGCACAGCACAGGGGATCCACCTGCTGAAGGGGTTCACTGGCCCCACTGCAGCAGTGCCCCAGAGCTGGGTCCTGGGCAGCTTTTGGTCCAAGCAAAATCACCCCGTGCACCCAAGGCTTTGGCTGGAAACCTTTGGATTTAGAGGCTGGACCAGAGGCAGGGGGAAAGCTGGGGCCACCAAGGTCATACTCACATGTCCAGGCAGTGGCATTGGGTCCCACCAGGGTGTGGGAGCCAGCAGTGGCACTGAGCCCCAGCCAGTACTGAGTGCCAGGGTGCAGATGCTGGAAGGTGTAGCTGGTGAGGCCCCTCCTGGCTGACAGGGTCGTGCTGACCTTTTGGGTGAGGAGGTTTCGGAGCTCAAGGTGGAGCCAGGCAGCCCCTGTAGCACCTGCCCAGGAGGCGACGAGGCTGGTGCTGGAACCGGGTCTGAGCCTCAGCTGGGTGGGGATGGAGGGAGCTGAGGAAGAGCAGGACACAGCAAGGTTCAGCACTGGGGCTGGTGCTGGAACCGGGTCTGAGCCTCAGCTGGGTGGGGATGGAGGGAGCTGAGGAAGAGCAGGACACAGCAAGGTTCAGCACTGGGGCTGGTGCTCCCTGGACCCTCCTCTCTCCTCAGGGGCCCCTGTACCCATGGCTGCTCTCTATGGCATGAGGGCTGAAGGTCTGGTAGGGATCTACTGAGGGATGTCCCTCCCACACAGGCTGGAGGGACATCAAGGTCCCTCCACACTGCCATGTGTTCTTTCAGGCTGCAGGGCAGTGGCACACTGGGTACTGCAGCACCCCTGCAGCCCTCAGCTCCAAGAGACCCGGGATGCCCACACAGCCCCTCTCCCTTGGGAACACACAAACCCTGAGTGCTGCAAGGCAGGGCCCAGGGGCAGAGTCTCCCCTTGGCCCCGGCACTCAGCTCACAGCGGGGATGTGAAACACTCCAGCTGCTCCCCACCACACACAACCTGGAGCCCTCCTCCCCCTGCCAGCCTGGCACTTGTGCTGCATCCCTCCTGCCAAACCCTTCTACTGCCCCTCGCTCCCTGGGCAGGCACAGCCACCGCTCCCTACCTGTCCACTGGTGGACACTGGTGCTGGCCTGGCGGGGCCCAGCCAGCGTGCTGACCCTCAGGGCATACTCGCTGCCAGCCAGGAGCCCGTCGAAGAGGAAGGTGGTGGCGCTGGGCAGCAGGGACACGTTCCTCACCAGGGCCTGCGAGTCGCGGTGCCAGAGCTCCAGGCCATAGCTGTCCCTGCGGCCGTGCCCGTGCGCCCAGGCCGCCCGCAGGGAGGCGCCGCTGCCGCCGCTGCTCAGGCTCAGGTTACGGACCGGGGACGGACCTGCGGGGACACGGGGACACGGGCACTGCTGCCTGCCTGCAGGGGACACGGGCACTGCTGCCTGCAGGGGACACGGGGACACGGGCACTGCTGCCTGCCTGCCCGCAGGGGACACGGGCACTGCTGCCTGCAGGGGACACGGGCACTGCTGCCTGCCTGCCTGCAGGGGACACGGGCACTGCTGCCTGCAGGGGATACAGGCACTGCTGGCTGCCTGCCTGCAGGGGACGCGGGGACACGGGCACTGCTGCCTGCAGGGGACACGGGCACTGCTGCCTGCCTGCCTGCAGGGGACACGGGCACTGCTGGCTGCCTGGCACTTGCTCACAGGCTGAGGGAAGTTGCCTCTGCCTCGTGGGGTGCTGCCAGGCTTCAGCAGTCACAGAATCCTGGAATGGTTTGGGTTGGAATGGTCCTTAAAGGTCACCCAGTCCCACCCCCTATCATGGGCAGGGACACCTTCCTCTATCCCAGGTTGTTCCAAGCCTGTCCAGCCTGGCCTTGGACACTGCCAGGGATGGGGCAGCCAAAGTTTCTTTGGGCAACCCGTGCCAGGGCTTCAGCACCCTCACAAGGAAGAATTTCTTCCTAAGATTTGATCTAAACTTCTCTGCCAGTTTAAAGTAGTGCTTGTCCTGCCACCATCTGAGCCTGTAAAAAGCCCCTATTTCTCTATTTTCAAATCCCCTTTAGGTACTAAAAAGCATTTTAAGGTCACCCTGGAGCCTTCTACTCTCCAGGCTGAACAACCTTAGCTCTCTCAGCCCATCTCCAGAGCAGAGGGGCTCCAGCAAGGATTCCCCAAGCACAGCCCCATCACCTCCTTGCCCTGTGTGGGCTGCACCATCCCCTTGGATCAGTCTCAGCAGTTCCTCTGAACTGAGCAGGAAGGTTTGGTCAGGGCCAACACACAAAGGTGAAGCCATCATCACCTGCAAGCTCACCTGCTGACAGGTCTCTGTTCCTGCTGTCCCTGTGGGCTCTGCCACCTGCCTTTCTGTGACAATCAGCTTCTGCTTCCACCACTGCTGCCTGAGCCCTGCCCAATCTCCCTCCAGCTCTGCTCTCCTTTGAAGGTTTCCCACCTTCACCCGCATTGTTTTACTCAAGGATCTTCTGGAGAGGTGCAGGCAAGGGCTGCCATCCCCAGCTGAGCTGTAGAGCCACCAGCCCTGTCCCCTTCTCCAGCCCTTGGCACAGATTAAAGCCTGGAGTGAGCAGTGACTGTCAGAGTTGTGCCAAAATTGTGGAGCAGATGCTCCTTCCTTGTAGCTATTTCTAGACCTCCAGGCATGACATTTTCCACCCCTCAGCCCTCTGCAAAGCACATCATGGGCTGGTCCATCATTATCTCCATTATTCTAGGAGGAGAAGATAAAGCTAAACCCAGCCCATACAAGGTGCAGGGGCAGGACCCTTCCTCCACAAGGACAAGGGAATGACCCCCAAGACTCTGGGGGCCCAGGAAAGGCCCTAATTCTTTTGAAAGTGAGGAAAAGCCCAACCTCCCACAAACTAGTAGGACTCCAGACAGCACAACAGTCACTGGTGGGAGCCCTGAGGTCCTGGGGAGCCCTTACTTGTGTGTGCTGTGATGCTCTGGCTGGTGGTGTCCATGCAGGCCAGCGTGGCTGTCACCTCCACCTCGTAGGGCGTGCCAGGGGTCAGCCCATGGAACCAGAAGCTGGTGGTGTTGGGTCCAGCAGACACATTCTGCAGCAGGGTGCCTGACTCCAGCGAGGAGAGGGCGAGCAAATATCCCCTGGCACCTCCCTCTGGCTCATCCCAGGACAGGAGGAGGGAGTCTGACCGGCCATGGTCACTCACACTGACATTCAGGATGGTGCCTGCAGAGGAAAATCCAAACTCTCAGCAGGGATTGGTGGTGCTGGGTGCCTGCAGGGCCAGCTCCCTGCCACCACCCGTGCTGGGGTACACCAGGAACTGGCCACCACCCTGACCCTGAGGGCTCTGAACGGCCTTTGGGAAACAAGAACGTTCAGAAACCTTCATGGACTCAGGTCAAAGGAAGCTGTCAGAGATGCTCCTAAGCATGGAGCATCTGCTCCTCTGGTGAAAGACCACAAGGCTCCAGGTCATCATGGGTTTTGTCCAGAGAGTCCTGATTTAAGGCAGAGAAGTTCCCTGGCTGGGTATAATCACTGCTGATCACCTTGGTTGGCAGAGATGCTCCTAAGCATGGAGCATCTGCTCCTCTGGTGAAAGACCACAAGGCTCCAGGTCATCATGGGTTTTGTCCAGAGAGTCCTGATTTAAGGCAGAGAAGTTCCCTGGCTGGGTATAATCACTGCTGATCACCTTGGTTGGCTTGAGCTCCCCAAAAAGATGGTGAAGGCTCTGTGTCCACCATGGAGAAGCAAGGCAGTGGGCATTTAGGGGCAGGATGGCTATTGCAGGGGGCCACTCTGCTCCCTGCAGTATTCTCTGCCTCTGTGTGGGCTCTGACAGAGGAGGGGGCAAAGGCTGCTCTGGGAGAATGCAGACAATGAGTCACCCCCATCCTGCCCAGCTCAGAGGTGACGTGGGAAGAGTGGGACACTGAATAAATGGAGGAAATGTGGGACCAGCCCCAGCTGAGGCGTGTCCCTGCCCTGGTTGTGCTGTGGCAGTGAGGTCAGTGGGTTGGGGCTGTGGGGCCAGTGCTGTGACATCCCAACGGAGAGAGTCTGGGGACAGGGAAGTGGCACACAGGGCTTGGCCTAATTGGTGGCTCAGTGGCTGAAACTGCAATTGAATTCCTGCCCTTGGAGCTGCTCAGGAGTCACCTACACAACAGGAGCCAGGCAGAGCCTGTCTGTCAGGCCCAGGCTGGTGGTGTGACCAGGGCAGGGTCCATCTCTGCCTCAGAAAGTCTCCACAGATTGTTACACACCCCCATCCTCAGCCTTGCTGTTGGTCATGGAACCATTTAGGTTGGAAAAGCCCTCTAAGATCACTGAGTCCAGGTGTTCCCCCAGCACTGCCAAGTCCAGCATGAATCCAAATCCTCAGGTGCCACATCCATGAGCTTGCCCTTGGCCTTTGGAAAATGCCAGAACAACTCTACTGCTAATAAGGCATTTGTGTAATAATTAGCACTTAAAATTTATGGCATGCAATGTGTTACAACAGGCTTACATAGGGTCTGGCCCAGTGAGACAGCACAAACCAAGCACAGTGACTCCCCCAGAGGCTGCCATGGGGCACAGCCCTTGGCACAGCCAGGGAGGAGCAGTGTGGGGTGAGCCTGGGACAGGGACACCACTGGCACTGCTCAGGAGCTGGGTGTGTCTTTCCCAGGGCTGAGCACTTTCAGAATTATGTGCAACTTCTGCTCCATGCAATGCTGTGGTGTGGAGCCTGCTGGTGAGGGCAAAAGGACCAGAGGACATCAGATGGACATGAACAGAAGCACACAGTGGAGCTGGGAAAGGCCTTCTCAGTCCATCCCTGAGAAGTTCAAGTGCATATTTAGGATCAGACAGCTCAGGAAGTGTGAGATAAATGTAGCTGGGTGCCCATGGGTGAGGTGTCTATACCTGGGCCAGCTGCCCTGGGCTACTCTTGCTGTCAGCAGACACCCAGAGCTGGCCTGAAGGGAACCCACAGGTCATTGTCCCACCTGGCATTCAGGCTGGGATGGTTTGTACTGAAGGATGAGTTCTCAGCCCATGTTTCTCTGCTTCCCTTGAGTTTCCAGCAGCTTAATCACCTGCCTCTGTCACCTTCCTCACATCTGCAGCACAAATGTACCTAAAATGGGCCAGAGGCCTGTGACCCCAGCACTGCTCATGTTCCCACTCACCACATCACAGACAGCACATCCAGATACACCTCATGCCCTGACAGGTGCCTGGGGACCATCCAGGTCATTTCTCCCTGGCACAGGATGATGCCATGTGGGCACTGTGCTGGCTCCAGGCCTACGGCAGCCATGGGGTTGCCTTACAGATCCTGATCCTACCCAGGTGTGCTGGTTTAGCACAGAAGAGATTTTTTTAAAAAAGAAAGTTATAGAATAAAAAACCCCAATTAGTGACTGGCTTTGAAGCTGACAGCTTGACTGACCAATTAGAAAGATGACACAACACGATGTGTACCTCAGGGAGATCTGATTGTTGGGTGAGAACTACATGTAAATATCATTGTTTGCTGAGTGTCACTGGCATTGTCTGTATGTAGCTACACACTGTTTTTATATTGATATATGTATGTATAATGTATATGTGTGGAATTAGAATATATATTAAGTTTGGCAGTAAGTTGATGATATGGGGATAAGGGCTGGAATGTCCTAAGGTGACTTTATGCTGTTTGTATCCTCAATTGTCTGTTCTGTTTATGTTGTGTATTAAGTTCTCCACCTTTCAGACTGGTTCTGAGAAGTTGGTGGGGGAGGAGTAGTGTTTTGAGTTTCATTTTGATTCTCATTTTCTTCTTTTAGTGTGTGATAATAAATCTATCTTTATACCTTTAAGTTTGGGCCTGCTTTGCTTTTCTTCTGATCCTATCTCACAGCAGAAAAGTCACTCAAACCACTACACCAAACTCCAAAGCTCTGAGCAGAGCACCTATGGCTGTGCTGCTGTGGAAGCAGAGACTCTGAGGCCTTGCCTGTCTCTCTCAGTGCCCCTCACACCTGACTGCTGGAGAAGGATGGGACTGACTCTCCCCCTCCCCTGGGCATGATCTGTAGCCTGCAGTTAGGCTAAAGCAGAGTATTTACAAAGCTGCTCTAACTCCAGGAGTCCTGTCCAGCACATCTGTTCATGTCACCCCTGCAGGCACCGAGGCCATCCCACCCTCCTCAGCCCAGGGACCTTTCCTGTGACTCACCTCTCTCACCAGGTGTCCCCTGGCCCTCCAGCGCTGCTCCTGCTGTGTGGTTGCATCCCTCGCCCTGGGGATTGAAGGTGTCAGTGAGAGAGGGGCAGGATGAGGGGCTGAGCTGAGACCAACACCCGGGAGAGGTGCCCTGTGCCAGGCCAGGCCCAGGTCCCACCCTGACATGGCATCTGTGGGCTGTGACCCCTTTTCTAGGAGAGCCTGGGTCACTTCTCAGACACCCTTTGGCCAAGGCAGAGACAGATTGGGCAGATGCAGCTTGTGGGTTGCCCTGGCCTTTTGCACTGGTCCTGGGGCTGCAGATCAACATGGGGCCATGCCCACAGGGGAAGAGGCCACCAAACCAGCCAGGGCACAGACGATCTGGAGAGAGAGGGGGGGATTGAGGTCTGGACAGGGCTTGGCACTCTCATTCCCTCTACAGGCACACCTCCTTCCCAACATCACGGGGAGAGGATGGAGGGACGGCAGACCTCAGTTCAGCTGCCACCCCCGCGGGAGGAGCAGAGTCCCCGGAGTCCCCGGCAGCCTCCCCGGCTGCGGGGACACCCGTTCTCTGTCAGCCTGCTCCCAGCAGGGTGTGCCCTGCTTTGGACTGGCGTCAGTTCCCCCCACGTTAAAGGAAATGTCTACTGCCCACTCCCTGTCCTGCAACAAGCCACAGCAGAACCATCATTTTCCTGGCGTTCTTTTCCCTCGGCTCTGCGGGCGGACCCGTTCCGGCTCCCCACCGATGGCGGGGCTTTTGGCACAGGAGAGCGAAGCGGCGGGGGACGCCTGGGAACAGCAGCCGGGGCACTGCCGGGCGAGGAGCGGCGCAGCCACGGCAACAGGGACACGCTGCGGTCCCAGGCAGGGTCCCGGGGCGGGGGCAGCGGGGGAAGCGCCGCTCGGGACGGCGAACGCCGCTGATGTGGCGCAGCTGCTCGGCCACACCGAGGCACCGCAGCCGAGCCCTGCCCCGGCGGGGCAGCCCCTCGCGGGGGGCCCAGA
>VXBR01001401.1:97086-107160 GCA_013400215.1 Cisticola juncidis | reverse complement strand
ACGGCGAACGCCGCTGATGTGGCGCAGCTGCTCGGCCACACCGAGGCACCGCAGCCGAGCCCTGCCCCGGCGGGGCAGCCCCTCGCGGGGAGCCAAGAACCGCGGAGCCGAAGCGGGGGCTGGGGAGTCAAGCGCTTACCTGTGCCAGGGTCCCCGGGAGCCGCGGCACACACAGCACCAGCAGCGGCAGCAGCAGCGACCTCATGGGGGACCTGGTGGCAGCAGATCAAAGGGATGACAAGTTGGGGTGGGGGGGCAGTTTCTTAGCAGTGGCTGTCCCCAGCCAGCCCCTTGTCCCNGGGAGCTGGAGCGGGAGGGGCGGGAGCAGCGGAGGGGAGGAGGCAGCGCTGGACTGATGGCGGCTCCCGGCTGGGAGGGCGCGCCCGAACCAGCCCCAGCGCGGGGAGGGAGGGGAGGAGGGCGCAGCGCCGGGCTGGGATGCTGGAGGGAGCCAGGGCACGAGTGTGGCCGTGGAGTGCTGTGCACCCTCGTCTCTCTCCGTGCTGCACCTTCAGGCACCCTGTGTGCTTTAATTCCTGCGCAGGTGCGGCTGCGGAGCGGGGCTTTGGCTACGCCAAGGGCGGGGATTGGGGGGTGTCTGTGCCGGGTCCGTGGCACGGCGGCCCGCAGGCTGCAGCGGGAGAAACACACACTCTGAGAGGCTCCCGGGAGTGGCATCTGGCGGGCAAAAGGTGCCCAAACCACGTTTTGCCCCTCTGAGGAGGCGGCCGAAGCGAGCTGTGCCCCGTGGGAAGGCGCGGTGCTTCGGGGGTTGCCCGGGGATCAGGCGGTGCCCCCGGGCTGCGTGCAGGGCCGCGCTCCGCCGTGTCTGTGCAATGCGTGGCCGAGTGCCAGCGCTCATTCAGAGCAGAGATGCCATTGGCTTCACATCAGCGCTGGGGAGCTGGGACGGTGCTGGAAGGGGTTCAGTGATGCATCAGCCCGGAAGCCTGTACAGCCTTTGTGGCCGTGGGAGTCTGTCCCAGTGGCCAGCACGGCCACCTATGGGGACTATTCACGCTCTGCTCATTACTGCGAGCCACCGAGCTGTCAGAGCAGGACACATCCCCCACCTGTCTTCTGGAACACCACATCCCTTGACAAAAGACTCAGAAGTTTCTCAGGTGGGACCTGTGACGGACAGAATAGCCCCAGTATCTGCACAAAGACAGGAAAACTCCAGCTCTTGCATGCAATTAAGAAGAGGCGGACACAGGAGAGCTGGTCTAGGACCTATCTCCAACCTCAGGTCTATGCCCCAACTCTTCTGACAACCCCCAGGCTGATGGAGCCGGCTGGGAAAGGGGACAGTGAACATGAATCCCCCTCCCTTTGCACGGGCCACAGTTAATTTCCCAGGTCCTGGCCAAATGGGACTGGTGCCAGGAGTCTGGGTCCGTGGTCACAGTCACGTCTCTGCCTGGAGGTCCCTGCCTGGAGTGGACTGAGGATAAAGGGGCCCTGGCCCTGCAGCTCAGCCCAGCAGTGAGGGCTTGTTTGTCACTTCTGTCTAGGACTCAGATGTTCCCCCAGCAGAAAGGTAGAGCTCTATCACCAGAGCCTCTTTGTGTCACTGTGTCTCCAGACCTACCCTTCCCCTGCACACTGAACACAGAGATCAGGGTGGGAGCAGAAGGCAATGCCTCGGCTCCAGCACAGGCAAGATTTTTAACCTTTAATGCCCACAGCTCCAAGGGCTGAGTGCCAAGAATGCCGTGGGTGCATTTGCTCAAGTGAGGGATGCTCAGGGTAACAGCTGTGGCTCTTAGAGATCCCCTGATAAGCATTTGGGACTGAGATCCACCAGCACCTGAGGTGGAGGCTGACCCAAGAACCAGTGCCACAGCCACCTCTGGGGATACCCACCCCTGCTGCTGGACACCCCCCAATGACCTGAGTGCAAGGTGAGTGCTCACAGATACTGGGGGTGAGGTCCTGAGATGGAGCACCTCCCCAGAAATGAGGCAGGGGAAGATTTGGGCCTGATTGCTGCCGTCTCCAGTGGGCTGCAGACTGTTTTTAAAGGCCCCTTTCCAGAGCTGGGCAGCTGCAGCTGGCTGGGAGGAGGCTGGAGCTCCTCACTGCAGGGAGGGTTTGCCAGGTTTACCCTGGGGCCCAGGGCAGGATCAAGGAGGTTACAGCTGGCTGGTCCCCAAAACCTGTTTGCAAAGGGGCTTTCAGTGGATGTCCCCTGAAAGGGGACAGGTCCATTGTGGGGTGCAGGCTGCCAGCACAGGTGACCACACTGTGTTTGGGGAGCATGGGTTTGTTTGCTGCCATGAGCAGCCCAGAGGGTCATCTGGAGGGTGGCTGGGATAGAGACAGTGCAAGCAGTGCTGGGGACTGTCCCTGGAGTGTGGAGGTGATGGAAGAGCTGAATTCGAGGAGCCCCTGGCTGATGAAGCAGGGGCTGGAGGTGAGGATGGAGGGCCTTGCTGGGCTGAGAATTGTGATCCAGGGACATGGGACAGGAGGAACCCTTGATTTTGAAAGAAAACCCTGGAAAAAGATGTTGCATGCCCGAGTATCAAAGGCAGTGTCCCCTGCAGTGATGGCACGGACAGGAGGTTTTTCCAGGCTAGAGTCAAGGTGGGGCTCCTGCAGCTTCAAAGCATACCAAAGAGCAGCTCCAGGTCAACAAGAGGACAAGCCCAGCCCCTGGAGTCCTGGGACACTCCAGCTGGGTTGTGCCTGCCTGGAGAGAATCCGAGTCTGTGCATACCTACTGTACCTGGCCTCGGTGCCCCTGAACAGCCTCTGCAAACCAAACCATCTCCCCCTCCAGCCACCTTTGCTGCTGCAGCCCTGCACGGGGTCATAACTCCCCCACTGAGGCAGTTGCTCTGGACACTGGCTTGCCCAAGGAGCACAGGGTCTGTTCTACCTGCTCGGGTCTCCAGGCTGGGCAGCCAAGCAGGGATTTCTGGAATGCAGTTTCCTCGGATCTTGCTGCCATTCTGTGCCACTGCCCCGCGCCTCCCCAGCCAGGAGGAGGGGTAACCTCACTCAGATGAGGATGGGCTTGGGGATGCCTTGCTGCCCACCATGATGGGACTGGCATCTGAGCATGGACCAGAGACATCCCAGCAGCTTTTGCAGCTTCTGCATGTCCTGGTGGCACAGCCAGCTGTCACCCCCTGCCATGGGGACATGTGTGTATACCAGCCCTGCTTATTTAACCTCAGGTCCCAGTGGCTGTGCTCCCTCAGCTCAGGGACTTTGTGCTGTGGCTGCAATGGAAACAGCCCAGAGCTCTGCTGGGAGCAGAACCTAGGCCCCATCCCTGGCGCCGCAGGGCTCAGCAGCCTCCAAAGGGACAGGGGCTGCTCATCCTGTGCCAGCCCTGCCTTCCCCATGCCCACCTCAGGGAGGGGCACAGAGAGAGAGAGCCCTCCTTCAGCTGGGGATACCACATCTCCCCTCCAGCCTCCCCTGACCGTGAAGCCTTCAGCTGTGCCAAACCTAAAGACAACTGCAGGAGTTTCTCCACCCAGCAGCTGGAAGCAGGCCTGGAAACTCAGGGGCTGCCGAGTCATCACATTTTCCGCGGAGCAGGGAACGCTACCGCAGGGGGATGGGGACGCCCCACCACCCGCGAGGGCTGCACAGCTGGGAGGGGACAGGGGCTGTGCAGCCAGGCCACCGCCCCTGGCAAGGGACAGAGCCTCAGCAGGGGCCTGCTCACGCCCTGTGCTCCAGGAGCAGCAGGAAAGAGGACACCCGGCAGCATTCCTGTCACTGGTCTTGCTTATGCTGAGGTGAGGGACAATAGTCACAGTGCAGTGGCAAAGGCCATGCCTGTCAAAGGCTCTGAGCTGTCCTCCCAAGCAGAGCCAACCCCAGAGCAGAGCAGGAATCACCCACTTTGTGCTCCGTGCCCTGGCCTCTTCTCCAGGTGTCCTGGGCATGGGGCTGGGCATTGGGTTTGTCCCTGCTCAGGCATCTCCTAGACTTGAGCATGGTCCTGCACACCTGGCAGAGTCAAGGTCTTCCCGGGAAGCACCTGCTGGGGTGGGGATGGGCAGGGTGCACAGCAGAACCCCTGCCTCACCCAAGGGTCCCAGCTCTGTCACAGGGTCTGTGCCAGGTGACAGTGGCAGGTGATGCTCTCAAGGCTGGGCATGGGCAGAGCCTTGCAGGGCCCCTGCCAGGGGACAGCATGTGGCTGAGGACAGTCCCACATGGACTCAGCCTGTCACACAGAGGGTACAGCCATGACCTGGTGCTGGGGGGAATGCTGGCACTGCACAGAGGAGCCTCTACTGCTGTCTGGACATGCAGCCCTGATGTCTCTGCCATCCCTCTGTGCATCCAGCCTGGCACCCTACAACAACATATGCCCAGGGGCATATTAGTACCCCTGATATGGGGTGCTGATGCCACTGGCATTGGGCTGGGAACAGCTCTGGGGCTCCTATCCTGCCTCAGGCCAACACCAACCCTTTGGTCCCTGTCCCTCAGTCCCTCCCAGTGCCCACCAGCACTGTGAACTGCCTCAGGCCAACACCAACCCTTTGGTCCCTGTCCCTCAGTCCCTCCCAGTGCCCACCAGCACTGTGAACTGCCTCAGGCCAACACCAACCCTTTGGTCCCTGTCCCTCAGTCCCTCCCAGTGCCCACCAGCACTGTGAACTGCCCCAGGCCACAATTTCTCCTCTCTGCTACTCTGAGGTGCTGAGTGCTGCCCAGGGCTTCGAAGAAGGAACAAGAGGAACAGGCTGCTCCCGGGGCAGAACCTGCAGAGGATACAAGTGCCAATGGGACCTCTCACTTTGCAAGGTTCACACGCCATGTCTCCAACCCCAAACCCTAGAGCACTGGGATGCTCCTTCTCCAACCCCTGGCAAGTGTTTAATCATTCCCACATGGAGCCCTGCCAGCGCTGCTGCTGCCTCCTGACCCACGCTTTGATACCTTGGAGCTCTTCCCATTTTGCAGAGGTGGGAGGGCAGGCAGGCAGCGGGGGATGTCCCCCCCCTCTGCAGGGCAGGGCACAGCCACGCTGTCCAGGCTGGGGGACAGCGAGGAGTGGCAGGAATGACTCTGTTAGCATCACCTGGGCGATGCTCTCCGCTCCCCCCGCCCGCTGCTGAAGCCCTGGCAGCTGAGCCCGGGATGCCTGCGGGTGCGAGGCAGGCGCCTTGCAGAGCTGGGAGCGCAGGGCTGCGGTGACTCAGAGCACGCCCAGAGCCGGCAGAGCCGGGCAGACCTGCTCTGCATCCCCGGGGCGTGGGTGCCGCCCCGGGGGCTGAGCAGGCTCCACTTCCCCTGGCCAGGCAACAGGCACTCACTGGGGAGGGCTGAGAGCAGCCTGGATAGTGCCAGCCCCAGACCTTCTCCAAGTAGTGCCGGGGCAGCACCTGGCTCCAAAATCACCCACCCCATTGCCAACAGCCTGTGGAATCCCGTGGGGCTCTGCTCCCACCCTGTGATGCAGTGCCAGCACAGGCTGGCAGCAAGGGTGCCTGATGCTGCGAGGATGCCATGCACACAGAGCCAAGAAGTAGCCATGAAGCAGCTCCCAGTGCCCACTTATGCCACACCATGGTGAGGGGCCCAGGCACGAGATTCCCCCTGCACAGGCACAGCCACTAAGTGCCAGGCTCTGCTCCTGGCATGGCTGTGTTCAGAGGTTTCCCATCCCCTGCCACCCTTGAGGCTGTGGCATCAGGTTTACCCGCACCGTGCCAGGGCACAGGAGGCTCCGCGCTCCTTTCCCCACTGCACACACCCAGGCTTCAACCCGGGAAAAGGAGGGGGACAAGGAAGGGGACCCGTACCTCGGCTGCTGGGTGTCCCTGGCGTGGTCCACAGCCCCTTCCTGCGCCTGGCGCGCGCGGTGTCAGCTTGGCACGCTCACACTCACCCTCTGCTCTGCTGCTGCACGGCCCTGACGTTCAAGTCTGGGCTGGACCGGGGAAGGCCTGCCTGGGCTGCCTGGGCTCGCCCAGCTCTCAGCTGCAGGATCTGGGGAGGAGGGATCAGCTGGACAGGGCTGTCTCCTGTGGCCCCTTGAGGGCAAGGGTCTGCACTCCGGGGGCAGGAGCTGTGTGCCAACGCTGCAGGTTGGGCATGGCTCACTCCTCCCTGCACCTCCCAGAGTTTGTCCCACTGTGGTTTCAGCCAGGTGCTGGGGACCCTCGGTCATGCTGATCATCCCCTCATGCTGCTGCTGCTGCAAAGAGGAATGGGAGAGCCTCAGGACAATGATGAAGCCAGCACAGGCATCCAGCCCATGAACCAGCCCTGGAGGTGTGTGTGGGCTGTGATTGCCAAAGGCTTTGCTGCCTGGAGCCCCATCAAACTAGGCACCATCCCAGAGCAAAGGCATCCTGACCCCTCAGTCCCTCATCAGGGGGGATGGACAGGAGCTGCTGCATTGGCTCAGGAGGTGCAGAACATTCCAGGAGCTTGTCCAGAATTGCACTTATCCTCACCCTGGTGGGCAGGGGGCAGCTGGTCCCTGGGGACAAGGAGAAGGGCCTTGCCAGTGGGTCTGGAGGAAAGCTGGGAGCAGGTCCCAAGGCTCTCAGTGGATGCAGCAGGAGGAGGTGGAATAGCCATGGCACTGAGGACTCCTGTCTCCCCCAGTCCCAGCTGTGGGCAAGGTCTGACCTCACAGGTCCCATCTCCTTGCTGGATGCTGGCAGGATGAGCCCAGCTTAGCCTCGCATGGGGGCACTGGGTTCCTGCACACTGAGTAGCACACGGTGAAGGAGCTCTGCATCCAACCCTTGCCAGCCCCACAAAGGAGGGTCACACATTCCAGCTGCCACTCAAGGTATTCAGCCTTCCCCCAAAGGGTGCCCATCCCCACCTCGGCTGGGGTAAGACTTCTGCAGACAGGGAGAGAGACAGCAACGAGAAGCCCTGGACACTGCCACACTGCAGTGATGTGAAAACCCAGCCTCCAAATTTGGAAAGTAGCTCAGTTTCCAAATATTGCCATGAGCTGAAAATCCCAAGTCAAAAACGAAACCAGCCCCAGCCTCTGGTTCAAAGTTTCCTGTATAAAAACAAACCTGCAGACGGCTGCATTTGCACACAAAAGGTTTTGTTTTCAGGAGGAAGGTTTCTTTTTCAGAGGAGTAAACACAAAGCCTGCCCATCTTTCATGTCACAGGGTAGGAAGGAGATGTGCCTGGCAGCTCAGGTCACAGGCAGAGCATTGTCCCCTCTTACTGCCCAGCTGCTGTCCCTCTCCCCTGTGCCCTGGCCTGTGCCAGTGCCAGCACCAGTGCCCCCACCAATGCCACCACTAGCACCACCACCATATCCAGTGGCAAGCCCTGAACTGAGGCTTTTCACACCCATTCCTGTAGCTGTGACACCTTTGGGTGTCCCAGGGCATGGGGACAGGCCTTGGCACTGCAGCAGCCCTGGGAAGCTGTGGTGGGGCACCCAGGGGTGCTCCTGTCCCTGCACTGTAGCTGCAGCCTTGGCAGTGCCTGCTTATGCAGCTCCTCAGCTTCTCCCTGGCATCTCCTGCAGCTCCTGAAGCCAAACACAACACTGTCAGCAGTTCCTGCTGCGTTTGCATCCAGCCCCCAGCACAAGCAGCTCTGCTTCACAGGAGCAGCTGGGGGACCCTTCCGGGTTCTGTTCCCCCAGCCCAGCTGCAGGGACCCCCAGCACCACCCTCCTCAGGCTGAGGCACATTTGGGGCTGGCACAGCTCCCCAGGGCGCTGCTGTGGGCAGCCACACATGCCAGCAGCAGCTGCTTCTTGGGACACATCCTGGCCACAGGCACGGGGCCCGGAGCCAGTGATTGCCAAAGGCTGTGCTGGCTCAGCCTCGCCTGGAGGCTGCTGCAGCTCTGGAGCATGGGTGAGGCATTGCAGAGGGATGCAGGATCAGCACCCTCCACTGCTGCCTGCTGACAGTTCTGTCTGTCCTTTCAGCCACAGCCTCTGCTGCTTGACCAGGGACCATTTGCTAGAGTTCCAGAGTGACACAGAGCTCAGCCTTGTCTCTCCAGGAGTCTCCAGTGAAGTGTCCATTGGACATCCTGATTTGGGGGTTTGGGGGCATGGGGCATCTGTAAGGCTTGGAGAGCTGCCCAGAGCCAGCCTTGGAGTGCTGATCCCTACCCCAAGCACTGGAAGAAGTTATTTTCACATCTGATCTGGAACACGCCTGCCTTGCCTCAGTTTACCATCCACACACCAGGAAGCAGAGATGCTCTGCTGCTGGAGGGGAGGGAGAGCAGACTGGTAACAGTGAGGCATCAAGCTTTTCTGAGCCTCCTCACCCCCTCCTGGGCTCTCATTAGCAGCGTGTTTGGCATCTGGGCTGCAAAGCCACGCTGTCCTGCATCTCTGGTGGGTGGTGTCAGGGCTGGGTTAGGCTGGGCTCATTGCAAGGCCTGGAGGAACAGCCCAAGGCTCAGAGGGATCAGCCGTGCTGCAGTTCAGCTTGAGCCACTTGGCTGGGAGAGCCTAAAACAACAAACATCGCAGAATAAGGGAATGTTTCACTGCTTCTTCTGGTTGAGTGGTTTCCTGTTTTCTAAGGAGCTCTTCCAGCACCTCTGGTGCAGAGGACTTGCCTGCACAGAGCCTTGTCCCAGAGCAGATCCCTGTCTGGGAGGCAAGTTCTGCTGCTTGACATCTGGCAGAGGAAGAGGTTGCAAAAGATCGGCTGCGACCTTTGCCAGAGACCTGCAGCAGGAGTGCTGGAGGTTAGGATTTTTCCTTTTTTTTTTTTCCTTCTCTCAGGGAATTTTGTCCCATCTGTTGCCTAAGAGATGATAACAACCAGTGCTTCAGAGTCAAAAGAAGAGGCCAAGGTGGGAGAAAGGGTGCAGCTGGCTACTCTCTTAGCTGAGGAGCTGTCTCTTGGGAAGGACAGAGATACCCCAAGATTTTGGCTGAGGGGTGAGGGGCTGGCCTCAGCTCTTTGCCCTCTCTCTCACTCTCAGATCCAAGAGGAATGGTTGAGTTGCTGCTACAACTCACTGCCACCACAGTGCCACCACAGAGACAAGCCCTGTACTGCTTTGTCAGGAAAATCCACGCATGCCAGAGGTTTATGTCCAAAAGGGAGACAGAGGAGTCCTGCAACTTTATTGGAATAAAGGGAGAGTGTCCACTGGGACACAGATCCGAGGGTTTTATCTCTCCAAGTCTTGGAGGTGCAGCCTCCTTTTATCCTAAACTCCTAGGCGCAGGTTGCCCTCTTCTTTCCCCTTTCACTGAAGTACCAGGAAGGTTCAGCCTTCCCAAACATCCACCCAAACAGTCCCCCCTTGAAGCCACCCCAAAGTTCAGGCTTGTGCAGACACTTGACTGTTTCAGAAGCTGCCTGGGCTCTGCAACAAACCTGCTGCACAAAGTTAGCAGAGACATTAAGACCCATTTCAAGACGTTAACATCCACCCCTTCACCTATCAATTTTTTTGTAAAGACAGTAGCTTCCCTCTTAGCTTCTTTTTTCTGTGGGTGAGTCTTTGCTTGTAAAAACAGCAGCTGAACTGGGACCTTATTAACACCCGACCTCACTGGAAAAGGGCTCTCATCATCCACAGGGGAAAAACCCAGGCCCGACCCATGCCCTGAGGGGCATCTCCCTGCCTGCCCAGCCCAGCCCCGCTGTTTTCTGCTGTGGCTTTGGTTTTTTTCGCCACACTCTAACCCAGCATCCCCTACCTGCCTGGGCACCCCATGGCTCTGCTATGGCTGCGGAGTTTCTGTTACATTTTGTTTGCCACCCCGGGTGTGCCCGCCTCTGCTGCTGTCCCAAGGTTGCTGGCACAGCCATCTCGCCATCCGGAGGGCAGACGGGGGCAGACAGGAATTGTTATTCCATCCATGGGCAGACAGAGCTCCCTGTCCCAGGGTTTGTACAGGAGCCCAAAGGAGCCCCTTCCCCATCGCTGCCGCCATCAATCCCTGAGGGGGACGCGGCCACAGCGCCCCCTGCCGGCGCGGAGGATCCATCGCACCCGCCCGGCCCGGCCGGAGCCACCAGCGCCCCTGGCGGCCCTGAGGGAACCGCGGTGAGGGGAGAGGGGGCGGGAGAGGGAGAGACCGGGCCGGGGGACCGGGCCGGGGGACCGGGTGTGTGGTACCGGG
>VXBR01001401.1:86520-96694 GCA_013400215.1 Cisticola juncidis | reverse complement strand
CTGGGTCACTGGGTCTGTGGTTCTGGCTAGGACTGTGTTTGTGTTTCTGGCTGTTACTGGTTTCCTGGTTCTGGCTGAGACTGGGACCATGGTTCTGGGTCACTGGGTCTGTGGTTCTGGGTCACTGGGTCTGTGGTTCTGGGTCACTGGGACCGTGGTTCTGGGTCATTGGGACCGTGGTTCTGGGTCACTGGGTCTGTGGTTCTGTTTGTTCTTGCTGCTGGTGTGATTGTTTGTCTTTTTGTACATACTAGTAAAGATCTGTTATTCCTTTTCCTATCTCTTTGCCCGAAAGCCCTGTAATTTCAGAGTTACAATAATTCGGAGGGAACGGGGTCACATTGTCCATTCCAGGGGAGGTTCCTGCCTGTGTTTCAAACCAAGACAAGGAGACAGCTCTGCTCCTCCCCTCTGGGCCAGAAGCATCCCTGGATGTGTGGCTGCACCCAGGCCAAGGACATTGCCTGTGCACCCTGGTGATTCTTCAGGACAGCCTCCCATGCCCTGGCAGTGCCAGGCATGGCCAGCATCTCCTGCTGTGCATTCCTGGGCTCAGCACCTCTGGCTGGTGCTGTGGGGAGCAGGAGCAGCCCCGTGCTGCAGATCTGCAGCGTGCTGCTGCAGGCAGAGACAAGGGCAGGGCACATCCCTGGTGTCTCCAACTTCCCCACTCCTGCTCCACCCAGCCCAGGCCGTGCACCCTGACTGGTGTAGGGTGCTGAGCAGAGCCCTGTGCAGTTTCAGTGCTGCTCCAGCCTGAGGGCCATCCCTGCTCCCCTGAGCCTGTCTGCAGGGCTGCACACAGGTAAGGTCACCCTGCCTCGTGGTGCCCACCCAGCTCCTGCAGCCCCTCCTGAGCTCCAGCCCAGAGCCCCCTGCCCAGCTCTGCTTCTTCCCTGCCTGTCACTGGAACTCCCCTCTGCCCTGCAGGGTACCAGGGCTGGGCTGTCCCAGAAGGACTCCAGGGAAACACACAGATATTTTCTCTGCTGACAAACATACCTTTCCCCTCCTTTACTGCACATTGTTAAGAGGGGCTGTGTCAGCCCCTGGGGCCTGGCTGATCCAGAGGCAGCAGAGAGGACGCTGACATACAGGGAGGGTTTCACTGCTTGAATTTGTCCTGGCTCCTCCTGGGAGACAGGATCCATCTGGACCTCCTCAGGGTCCAGTCCTGGATCCTTACACGCTCAGTCATCCCTGACCATGACAAGAACATGAACCAGCCCCTTGCAGGGATGGAGCAAGAGGCAGACATGGTCCTGTCAGAGCCCCAGAGCCAGGCAGTTTTACAGGGTACAGCCCCACACACAACATCTCCTGCCCAGGACGCTGCTTCAGGGCTCTGTGGGGCCTCCAGCTGGACTCCAGCTCCCCAAAGCTCACCCAGGTGTCCCCCTAGTGCTTCTGGGGACAGGCTCGGGAGGCCCTCAGGAGAGGGACAGGCAGAGCTGCCCCAGGGGCTGTGACAGGATCTGGAGATGCCCCTGGCAGGAGCAGTGCCCAAGTGATCTGCCACAGTGTCATGCCACAAGCAGGGGTGGCATGGTAGGGCAGGGGTGTAATGGCAGGGCAGGGGTGGCATGGCAGGGCAGGGGTGCCTGCCCTGCTGAGAGCAGAGCTCGTTGCCTTTGCACCCTTCTCTGCAGCTCTGGGAGGGTTCAGCTGCTGCTCCTCCATCCTCTCCCCCACTCACCAGCAGCACAGATCTCTCCTGCCCCTTCCTGCTGTCACAGACCTGGGCCCCAGCACCACTCAGCATTTCAGAGGAACCTGCTCTGTCCCAAAATGCCCCTCAAATGCCAGAGGTCAGGTGTGGGCGTAGAAGGATGTTGTAGCAGCAGCTGCACCACTGCACAGTGATCTGTCATCTGCTGCTGGCCCCCGTGGGTGGGAGGCCCAGTGCTTTACTCAGGGGCACCACAAACACCACTCTGGTGCCAGCCCTGACCCTGTGCCCCTGCTGGCAGGAGCAGGCCAGGGTGCTCAGCAGCCTTGGAGGGTGGGACAGCTGCTGTCTGGCAAGGCACAGCTCTCATGGGCAGGAAACCAAACATTTCTGCTACATCTGGGGCTCTGGTGACACCAGATGCTGCCTCTATTTCTCCTCCCATGCTGAAAGCTGCATCCTTGGGCTTGCTGGCAGCAAAGGTGTTCCCAGCCCCAGAGCAGTTAGGGACCTCCCTCAGCCCCAACAGCAGAAGAAACTAAAAAGCTGTAAAAACCAATTTCTTTGCTTTTTTCACAGATCTGGGGTGTCTGTGGCTCCAAGCACCACAGCTTCCCCACTGTGAGCAGACAGGAATATTGCCTGGAACTGGGACAAAGCAGACCCCATGTGATGCAAGCTCCCGTGGCTCACACCTACAGCCAGAGTTGCAGCAAGACCAAGAGGACTCAGAGGAATCACAGGAGGAGCATGCATGGCCCAACATGGCAGATTCCTGGATTTTTGAGGCCAGAAAGAACAATCCAGAACAGCTTTCAAAAGCAGACAGGCCCACATTCTGTTATGGTGAGGAGCTGGAGGAGCAGCACTGGGCAGATCCATCATCTCTGCATTGCTGCCCTCTGGCTGCCTCTGCTTATCCACAGCCATTCTCCTCCAGCTGGAGAAATGACCCCTGCCATGGCTGTCAGGGGTTCTCCTCTTGCCATGCAAGAATTATCATAGAATTGTTCAGGTTGGAAAAGCCTTCTAAGATCATCAAATCCAGCCACTGTCCCAGCACTGCCATGTTCACCACTAAGCCATTGACATGCCCTTGTCTCCACCCTGGGCAGCCTGTGCCGGTGTCTGATCACCCTTTCAATGAAGATATTCTTCCTAAAATATAAGCTGCTGGCACGTCCTCCCTGGATGTGCCTGTGGCCTCCCCTTGGCCCCCTGCATGCACAGATCCATCCTGTTCTGGGTAGGATGCAGGCAGCACCACGTGCAGTCTGTCTTTGGAAAGGTTAAGAATCTTAACCCCTGAGCTGTGCCTCACTTGCCATCAGCTGGACTCCCACACCTATTTCTGCACCACACATATGGGCTATTTAACCACCTTTTTTAGTTATCAAAGGCCAGAAGAGGATCTTTGCCTTCATCACAAACACTCCCTGGTGATCCCAGAGCAGCCCAGATCTGGTGATCCCAGCTCAGGTGATCCCAGAGCAGCCCAGCTCTGGTGATCCCAGCTCTGGTGATCCCAGAGCAACCCAGCTCTGGTGATCCCAGCTCTGGTGATCCCAGAGCAGCCCAGCCTGCTCAGGGCAGGCCGTTCCCCGCGCCCGCCGCTGCGTGGGCGCAGGTTCTGGTGCAGCAGAAATGGAAGTGACGGCTTTGTAACCACTTCCTTTCTTTCTGGGTCTCTGTCTCGTGCCCCTCCAGCCCAGCTCATTTCCTGTTACTGATAATGGCCCCTGCACCCAGTGAGAGGTCACCAGGCTCAGTGTCCCCCGAGGGAGCAGCCCAGGCACTGGGGAGCAGCAGGGCTGTGCTGGGCAAACCCAGCAGGGCTGCCCAGGTCTCTGCTGCTACAGCGTGCCAAGGGACCCAGGACAGCAATAACATGATGAATCTTCAGGGTTTTCAGTGCTTTTCACTGAGACCTGCTTTGCCCTGTGTGCTGTGAGGACAGAGAGGAGCTGGGGGTGTCCTGTTCCTAGGAGACTTCTTCCTGGCCACAGAGCTCACAGGGTTTTGCAGGCAATGCTGGGGTCTGGAGTCTCCTAAAAGGATGTGTGTGCCTCCTGGCCAGGCCATAGGTGTCCAAGCAAGGCTCACTCCCCAAGGGATACCAAAGCACACAGCATTTTCCAGACAGCATTTCTAAAAGCACAGCTCTCTTGGAGGCATCCAGGGAAGCCCAGCCCAAACCCATGGATGAGACAGGTGCTGCCACAGGAGCTGGGGCTGTGTCTCCAGCAGACTGTCCTGGTAACCAAGTCATTCTGTGGCTCTTGCTGTCCCCCTGTGGCTTCTCCACTGGCATTTGTTGGCTGGAGTGTCAAAGTCTTGGCACCTTGGAGGTTTGGTCTCATGTACTGGCTTAGATCCCCTTTACCCTCACCCCCTGGGGACATGATTTAGTGGTGAACATGGCAGTGGTCAATTAATGGTTGGATTTAATGATCTTAGAGGGATTTTTCAACCTTAATGTTTCTGTCATTTCCTGGTTCTATACACCTGGCTTAGGAACAGTCCTCCATGTGATTACTCCTCTGTAAAATGAACAGGGGGAGCTTCTTCGCACATGAGAGGAGGAACAAACCAAGCAGATATAAATCACTTTTACTCTGGAAGATCACCTTTCCCAGGGGAACTGTTCCTGTGCCAAGGCACCTTCTTTAGTCCACAGCTCTGCATCAGTGTTAGCCCAGCCCAGCGGTACTGGTGGTTCACCAGCTCTGCTTTTCTGTTGGCAAACTTGGAGGAAAGCTCAGCTTGTTTGCAGGAGATACAGGAGAGTATCTAATTCCAGAAACCAAACATAGTTCTACTCAGCAGTCATAGAATCACAGAATATGCTGATTTGGAAGGCATCAGGGTTATCCAACCCCTGGCCCTGCACAGACACCCCAACAATCCCACCCTGAGAGCTTTGTCCAAATGCTCCTTGAGCTCAGACAGGTTTGGAGCTGTGACCACTTCCCAGGGGTGCCCACTCCAGTGCTCAACGACCCTTTGGGTGAAAAACCTTTTCCTTTTATAATTTAAACCTCTTCTGACACAGATCCAGCTGTTTCCTCTGTTCCTGTAACTGGTCACAGAAAGCAGGGACCGGAGCTGCCCCTCATGAGGATGTTGAAGACCTCAGTCTCCTCTTCTCTAGGCTGAACAAACCAAGTGATTCAAAGAAAACAATCCAGCAGTTAAGCAGGAAATCCAGGTCCTAAACTCCTCTTCTGGTTCTCCTTGAGGAGAGGGCAGAAGCACAGAAGCTGGCAGGATCAGCAGCAATGCTTTGGCAAAACAAACCAGCAATTGCTCAATTGCTCCCGGCTCAAGCCAGGCAGCAGCAGGAGCAAACTCTGCCCAGACCGTCACCGGCCACGGGGAGAAAGGTCACACATCCCCTGCCTCCGCCTCGCCGCCCGGGATCAGCTCCATCCCCGTGGGATGCCCGAGGGTCCGGGCTCGCTGCGCTGCGGGCTCTGAGCAGCCCTGCCCGGAGGATGCTCCCGCCGGGGCTGTCCTTGGGAACGCGCTCCCGTGGAGGACACGGGAATAGCGAGACGCTGCTCCCCGGAACAGCGATCTGCGGAGGCGCTTCCCTCGGCCGCCGGCTGCTGCCTGTGCCCAGGCCGGGGGACGGGGGGCGCGGGCCCCAAGGTGAGGTGCCGAGGGTCGCTGCCCACGGCCGGCGCTGTGGGATGCTCGGCATGACTGCTCCGTCCTCCCCCGCCCTGCCGGCAGCCGATCGGCACCGCGCTGCGAGGCTGCTCGGTCCCCGGGCAGCTGCTTCACCTTGAAGCCTGCGAGCGATGTTTAGGCAGTGGAGGAGATGGGCTCATTTCCAAAAGCCTGCAGGACATCCTGATCCCAGTCGTGCCAACGGAAGCAGAACCATCCCTTCCTGAGTGCCGGACCCAGAGGTGACGGGGCCTGATGGGACAGAGCCATGGTGTGGTAGGCGATGCTGGGGACTGAAACTGCTGGGCAGAATCTGCTTTGGGTGCAGCTCAGTGCCTGCCCAGGCTGAGGTGACTTTGAGGCTACAGAGCTGTGTGGAGGGGGTGAGGAGAGGGGCTGTGTGAGGGCAGGGAGGCTGGGGCAGGAAGCCCATGCTCAGGAGGCTGGGGGGCAGGAATGGGCATAAGGATTGGCTGGTCATTAGTGGGAAAACAGGTCCCGGTCTGGAGCTGGAAGGTTTTTCACTGCTGTGAAATCATGGCCAGAGGTGAAAGATGACCCCACGGAAGTGGAGTTTTAAAATGCAAGTGAACAAACAGCAAGAACCAGTCAGGATAAATCCAGATCTTCCTCTCCAGAGCACCAACTCCATAGGGATCCCATATCTTGCTGAAAATAAAGCCACACCTATAAGGACCTTTCAAGGCCCCTGAGACTCTGTCACAGACCTCTCTAGTGCTTACATCCCAACAGATAACCCCAATGCACAGATGTCCAAGGACAGAGGACACAGGGGATGCCATGTCTGGCACATCCCTGGCTGGGCCAGGGTGAATGGCTGCTGTGGTAACAGCTGAGACTCTTCCCTCCATGTGCATCCTTCCAGCACCAACCCTCCCAGCACCACTCTGGGCATCATCACCACCCCTGACACCCCATTGCCACCAAGGTCAGAGCAGAAAGGGATGCTGGGGACAAGGGATGTTCCTGTTCTGGGGCCTCACCAGTCCTTCCCCACCAGGGGAAGGAGGCAGGAAGGTGAGGGGCACAGCAGTTCCCTGCCCAGAGCCATTTCCTTCAGTGTTGCTTCCTTCCATCCCCTCCTGGGTTTTGACCCCGGAGACTGTCAGGTTCCTCTTCTCTCACACCAGACTGCAGTGGCTGTCCTGGTGTCCTGGTCCTGTCCTTACAGCAAACTGACCCTGGGTTGGGATCTGTCCCTAGACTGGACACTGTCTCCCTCAAAGCCAGGTCTGTCCTGGCCCCAGCTGTCCCTGCTTGTAGGATTCACAGAATTCACAGGACACAGCAGCTCTGCTCCCCAGGCCACCCCGATGCAGCTGCTGATGTGACGTGGGACAGGCACGGCTGCACACGAAAGGCCCTGTCCCTGGCCAGAGCCTCTCCCAGCTCTTTGCTCCCCAAACGCAGCCAGTGTCCCTCAGGAGGGGCCAGCTGGCAGCATCATGTCCCAAGCAAGGGCTCAGAGATGGCCAGAAGTGATGTGCCCAAAGGTGCTTTCAGGGGCAGGGAGGGAGGGCAGGCATGTCTGGGCTTCCCTGCTCGAGGTCTCTGCACACCAGCACGGATGGGCACTGATGAGTGAGCAGGGACATCTGCTCTGCACGTGTGGGTGTGCACCCACCGTGTACCCAGCGGGCAGGAGGGGGCAGGGGTCAGTCCCAGGAGGGCAGCAGATGTGGGTGGGTGCAACAAGGAACAGGGGACAGAGCTGAAAAATGCCCTGGCTCAAGCAGTGTGTTCTGACTCCCTCTGCTCCTGGTTGATCTCTACCAACTCATGCCTCATTTTCCACCAGCACCTTCATTTTCGTGCTGTGGGTCTCCACAGGTCTGTGTCCCCTCCCATGCTCTCCCTTCAAATGCAAGCTGGTGCTTTGGCAGAAGGGAGGAAGAGCAGCCATGCTGGCAGGTGGGAGCACGCTGGGGTCCAGTTGTGCACCATCAGAGGCATGTGAGGGTCAGAACCTCTCAGCAGTGCAAAATTCTCATCTCCTAGGAGCCTGGGCCATGGCACATCCTTACACAACATCCCTACTGCATTCCTCCTGTCCTGGGTGAGGCACCATGGCCAGGACAGTCCCTTCAGTCTCCATTGGAGTTTTATGCATAAGGAAAAGCCCAGGGGGCCAGGTGTGGTTTCCAGAGCTGTATCCTGGGTGTCCTCTTAGTTGCAGCTGGCACAGGCAGGTGTGTGACTGGCAGAGCCAAGCCAGCATCATGGGGAGGCCTTTGAGCAGGAAAGGGAAAGTGCTGTGAGGCTTTTCTGGGGCCATCCCTGAGCATGAGTTCCTTGGTGCTGTGATGCTTTGGAGGCAGAGGATGCACTGCATCCCAGCATCTTAGCTTCCTCTTTCTGCCCTGACTGGGGTCCTTTGTCATGGTAAATTCTAGTGGAACCAAAAAAGCCATTTTGCAAAGGAAGTGCAGCAGCATCTTTCCTGCAGCATCCAGGGGCATTTCATGGCCAAGGCAGAACCTGGCAGGAGGAAGAAGGGACTTACTGCTGAAATCCTTTGAAATGCCCATCAGATCTCTTAAATCATGCTGAGCCACAGTTCACTGAAACGAGCAGCACACAGGGAGCTCCTGGCCTCCACAGAAACCTTTGTTCCATACCCCTTTGGCAGCTGGAGTTTGTGTCTTGCATGAAATCATGTGTTCATTGAAAGGTCCCCATTCCCTTTTGGGAAAACCAGCCAAAACCCAGCTCCCAGAGGCCAGTGCTGTCCCGGCTCTCCTGCTCACTGCAGAGGATCAGGATGTGCTGTGCTGCCTCCTGGTCTAGTGAGGGGCCCTGGACAGCCCAGCTGTTACATCCCCATTGCTTTGCTTTGGAGTCCTGGCAGATTTGTAGATGTTCCCTGGATCCTATGAGGTCTGTGAGGGTCCATCTGTCTCCATCCTCCCTGCCACAGGAGCCCAGCAGCTGGGGAGGCTGGGAGGGAGTGTGGGCACTCAGATGTCACTGACACATTCCCTGTGGCTTCCATGTGCTGGTGGCCCTGTGGCATCTGTCCCAGTGCCACACTGAGCTTGTCCCTCACCTGTCCACCAGTGGCAGAGGAACAGAACAGTGAGAAGGCAGCAAGATCAGGCCAGCAAAAGGCAGGAAAAGCAGCTCCAGGGGTTTGCATCTTTGCTCAGGAGCCCCTTAAGCTCAAAGACACCCAGAGGGGACAGGTGCCCTCCACACTTAGAGGGCAGATATAGCCCCAGCCTCATGAAGCTTCTGCATGTCTGACAGCCTGGTACTCCAGCACAGAACCCTGCTTGTTTGCTCTGGCTCCTACTGGGAGCAAGTTTATGCAGACACCTTGTTAAGTGCTGGTCATCCCAGGAATTCCTGAGCTCTGTCAGGGACAGGGGGGAAGGAAGGGGAGTGCGTGGTGGGGGTGCCTCTAGGCCTTACTGATGTGTCTTTCATCCCACACAGGGCAGGGAGCAATTCCTCAGCCTATCTTCTGGCCACCCTAGGATCTGCAGGTAAGACACAGCTGCTGGTGGCCTTTTCTCCCTGGTCAGGCTGTTTTGCTGCTGGCCAAGCCCAGCCCTTGGCTCTGGAGCTTGGGCCCTCTGATCTGCCAGCCCTTGGGCAGAGGGTGGCACTGGCAGGGCGTCCCAGGGAAGCTTTGTTCTGGCACACCTGCACACACACAGGTGTGCACAGCTCTCCAGAGAGGTGAGCAGCAGTGCTGGCACAGCCTAGGGACAGCACAGTCACCTCAGTGAGCTGGGCTGGGGTGGCTCTGGCCAGAGCAGCCCACAGAGCAGACATGGGAGAGGTGTTTGGGGTCCCTGTGGCTGTTGGGGTGCAGCAGGAGCTGCTCCAGCACAGCAGGGTAGGGGCTGAGGAGGAAGGAAATGTGCAGAGCCCAGGCAAGAGCAAACAGGAAGAGCAGTGGGGATGCATCAGGAAGGATGTGCAGTGCCCCAATCACAGATCTGGCCTACCTGAGCCAGGCCCAGGGACTTTGGTCCCCAAACACAACCCTGCTCTTCCCTGCTGGGGAAGAGGAGCCCACACATCTTATCCTGAGGTACCCAGGGATGGTCATGGGTGCAGGGGGGGTGTCCCCACTTGGGCAGGGGTTGGGGGACAGTGTGGTGGCACAAGGATCACACTGCACTGGGGGTGGGAGACACTGAGTGAGCCCTGGCACCTCACACAGCGGGATGGGGAACAGCCTGGGTGAGAGGACAGGGGAAGGGCAGCAGGCATGGCAGGATTTCATTCTGGCTTCCTGTGGGGTGGGTGGGCTGTGGTGCCCCCAGAGCAGACCCACTGCACCATGCCAAGCAACCTTCCTCACACCTCCTACCAGCAGCTGGGGCTTGCCCATGGGTGGCACCAGTGCTGGCCATGGCTTGTCCCCGAGGCCATCGAGCACACCCCACCAGCCCCACCGGAGGGGCCTGTGGAGACCCCCAGGGTTTGGGGGAGGCCAGGCCGTGCCCAGGGGCACAGGACAGAGGTTGGTGGGTGGGAGCAGGGCTGGGTGTGCAGGCAGCCCGGCAGAGCTGCAGAGCTGTGGCCGGTATGTGCGTGGGCGGCACTCGGGGTGGGGGAGAAGAGGGAGAGGAAGCAGCAGAGGCAGCAGCTCCTTTGATAAGCAGCTTCCTGAACACTTTCAAACCGTGGTGTCAGACGGACACGCGGGGTGCTGTGCCGGGCCCGACAGCCCCAGGGCAGCAGGTAGGCAGCCCCAGCCCGGGCACACAGCCTGCCAGACAGGAGACCCTGCCAGACAGGAGCCCCTGCCAGATAGGAGGCCCCACCGGGCAGGAGACCCTGCCAGACAGGAGACCCTGC
>VXBR01001401.1:15882-43942 GCA_013400215.1 Cisticola juncidis | reverse complement strand
GGGCAGGTCCACATCCCCCAACACCTCCCAGCGTTTGCCTCAGCATCCCCTCAACATCCCCTAAACATCCCCCTGGCATCCTGCAGCATCCCCCACACATCCTCGAACCTCTCCTCAGCATCCCCACAAATCCCCCAGTATCCCAAACCATTCCCCAATGCATTCCCCCAGCATCCCAGAAACATTCTCCAACATCCCCAAAGATCCCTTCAGCATCCCTCTTAGAAAACCCCACCATCCTTCAGCATCCCCCAACACCCCCAGCTTCCCTCTGCATCCCCAATATCCCCCAAAATTCTCCAATCTGCCACAACAGCCCCAAGCATCCTCCTGAGAAGAAGCCAGGAGGGGGATGCTCACAGCCTGGCACTGGCCATGGCCTGCCCAGCTCAGCTTTTCCCATGGCAGATATTCCATTCTCTCCCTGGTGGCACTCAGGAGGCCTGAGGGACAGCCCTGGGGCTCGTGTGGCACATCTGGCCCTGGGCACGATGTGTCACATCCCCTGCACACTCAGCTTGGACTCAGGACACCCCCAGATGGCCAAACCACCTCCCTGGGAATGGGGGACTGACAGGGCTGCCCCTGGCAGGAGAAAGGACCCAGGTGTGACAATGGGGGTCAGATCTGCTGGCCCAGTTCCCCCAAGGTTTGTTGCTCCTTTTCCTCCTGACTTCCCTTAGGACAGCAGTTTAAGCTGAACTGGGGTTCCAGGTCTCTGTATCTGGGACTCCTCCCCAGACCCATAAGTTCTCTCCTGGATCCACCATCTCTCCCTATTTCCCCCTCCTATCCCCAAACCCACCTCCTCTCTCTGTCCTGGACTCCTGCTCCCCTGCCTGCTGTCCCTCCCTGCACTGTCACCTCTTCCTCAGCCTGTGGGGCTGGAGGGCCATGGGGTCCCCCTGGGGACATGCCCTGTGTCACACAGGCAGCCTGTGGGGCTGGAGGGCCATGGGGTTCCCTTGGGGACATGCCCTGTGTCACACAGGCAGCCTGTGGGGCTGGAGGGCCATGGGGTCCCTTGGGGACATGCCCTGTGACATGCAGGGCTGGAGGGCCATGGGGTCCCCCTGGGGACATGCCCTGTGTCACACAGGCAGCCGGTGGGTCTGGATGTCTGCCAGGCCTGGAGCTGCAGAGCTGCCCCACACCAGGAGTGTCCCCATCCTGCCCAGGACAGTGGCAGGGGGCAGGACACCCCAGCCTCTCCCTTCCTGGCACCCCACTGCCACGTCTGCCTGGCACTGCCCACCCTGCTGGAGCCAGAAGGGACCAGGGCTGGCATCCCAGGGCACTGGGGGACATGGGCCTCCTGCTGTGTCCCTGGGAATGGCAGCCCTCAGTGCTCCCTCAGTGCCCACATCAGCTCGGAGGAGGGAGCCCTTGGCACGCAGCTCCTGCAGGTGCTGCCAGCCAGGTGCTCTGCAGGGAGGTATTTTTAGTTTCATTTCGTGGCCGTTGCACAAGGGCCAGGCGTTGTCACGGAGCTGCCTGAAGACAACAGCAGAGTTCACTGGGGCAAGGTGACACCTGAGTGGCACAGGAGTGACCTCGGGCTGCCTCAGTAACCCACGGAATCACTGGCCTGGCTGCCTCTGAGATTCTCCTCTTCCCTCCCTCCCTCCAGGAGCTCCCAGCCAGTGGGGGTCCCTGGCTGTCACCAAAGTGGGGGCCAGACAGCAGCCCTGGACACTGTTTGGGAATGGCACATTTATCTTCTCCAGCCTGAATTCCCAGAGGGGTGAGGCTGTTTCCTGGGAGATGAGTGTGTGTTCTGCAGATGTCTCCTGGGAGGTGCCTCACCAGAGTCCAAATATTCCACACTGTGACCCAGCAGAGGTTTTTTCCTATATCCCCCTTCCAGATATTTCATTCAACCCTCTGTGTTTTGGGCAAGTCTGCATGAAATTCATACACTACTGACATCTCTTCACTCTGTGGCCCACAGGGACACCCCCAGTAACACATTCCAAACACTCTGATAGAAGAGTGACATGGGTCAGGAGGGTTCCTGAGGGTTCAGGAGGGTTCCTGAGGGTTCAGGAGGGTCCTGCTTCACACCAAGTGCCCCATTCTGAGGCTCTTTGAGGCTGTTTAAGCTGTTCCTCTGGGACAGGACAGCTCTGCTGTAGCCCAGGGCAGGTGTAAAACCACCCTGGCATCTGTTTCACCCCATGCCCCATGTCCATGTACCCCCCTGGCTCCCCAGGTGCTGGGGTGGTGGAACAGGGACACGTCTGATCCCACTGGTGGGGAGGATAATGAAGGAATCAGCACCAAAACACCAACACCATCTGGATATCTTCCAGGAGAAAAGGAGTGAGTGGGCACAATTGGGACCCCCTGGTCTCTCTGATGAGTTTCTCAGGGTCCCTCCTTGCTGCTGTGTTCTCCTGCTCCAGCATCTCCCTCGTGGAGGAGCCCAGTGGGGTGAGCTGTGCGTGGTCCCTCTGCCACTGCTCACTGACTTGGGAATTTCTGGGGGAAAGGAGAATTTCTCCATGATGTTTGTTCCAATCCAAGCCCAGAAGAATGGCTGAGATGGAGAAAGCTTCAAAGTCTGGGCAGCAATAAGGTGGTGGTGCCTGCAGGAGTGATGTTTGTGCTGAGATGGACCCTGGCATGGGCAGAAGGGCTGGGTCACCCCAGGGCACCTGGGGCTGCCAGTGTGCAGGATGAGGAGCAGCTCTGCCTGTGATGCTGAGCTGGGAGGGCAGCAGGGACGGGCTGCCCTGTCCCCCCCCTGTCAGCCTGTCCCTAAGGCTCTTGTCCATGACCTCAGGCTCCTTTTTGTGTGGCCACCACAGTACAGAGCATCCTCACACTGAGCTCTGGGGATGCCAGAGCCACCCAGCTCCCCTGTCCCTTATCAGACCCAGCACAGCTCAGCTCTCCCTGCAGGGCTCAGACTCCTTCACCCCTGCTCTGTTAATGAAAACATCATTTTTTCTTAAATCAGAATCAATATCAGGCTTCAGCCTGTTTTCTGGAGAGCTCAGGTGAGCTGCCAGGGCTGCCACGAGCTCTCTGTGCCAGCACACAGCAGCAGCAGAGGTGGCAGGGACACTGCTCTAGACCCCCACACTGCTGGGTGAGCCCCTCATCCCAGCACCTCCCCTGCTGCAGAGTCAGGGCAGGAGGCACAGATACCCCGTGGGAGGAGGAAAACGTTCCCTTTGTTTCCACCAAACAGTCCAGCTTTGGGAGAAAGCAATAACCAGGCTGGTCCACGCCTGTTTGCCCAGGAAAGGAGGGAGAGGGCAGGGAGGGGACACAGCAAACACAGACGGGGCTGCAGCTCAGCCAGGGCTCAGGCTGCTGCTGCAGGGCTACGGGGTGGGCACCACTGAGGGAGCCCAGGGCTGCTGTCCCCTCTGTCCTCAGGGACTGAGCTCCCCTGTGATTTTCTAGCCCTGAGGACAGCCCAGGGTCTGTGCCAGCCCCTGTGTCACCAGAATAGAATTTATATAGAATATATAATATAGAATTTTTATCTTCTTTTTTTCTTTTAGACCCAGGATTCAGAGCTTGAGAGATGAATTTCATGCTTGGACTCAGATGTTTATCAATTTTTATCTATAGTACAGTCTCACAAGTTGTGAGTTCTGGCTAACAAGGTAGAAAATGGCTTTGTCTTTATCTCTCTGCAAGACTTTTTAAGAACAATTTGTCCAATTATGAAATGACACCTAAATTATTTTAACCCAATAACCAACCACCTGTGGCCCTCAATGAGGACTTTTCTACCCAATTACAAACTACCACACAAACCCATGAAGAAGAAGGTGAAAAAGGACTGACCTCTGCCCTAAATCCTCTATCTTGCTTTATACATATTACTATATTCTAAAACCTTAAACTTTAAGTTTTCCACCCTGTGATATCACACACTTATTCAAACCACACACCCACAATCCCAGAGCTATCACTCAGTTTTGGAAGCCTATTCCATGGCCTCAGGTCAGTGCAGTGTTTTCTTGGGGGTCAGTGCCTGTCAGCATAGAAAGTCTAAAATTCTCTGTGCCCAGGGTTCCAGCACTGGGGCACAAAGCTGAGCCTGCCCCACTCACACTGGGGTTCCCATCAGTGTCTCCATGGCTCTGACCTTGCACCCACGAGGGTGATAATGGAACATGAGAGGGGAAGACGGGAGAGGCAAGGAGGGCGTCAGAGAAACTCATCCACTGCAGTCTGTGTCACTGCTCCCTGCAGGGATGGTGCAGAGGGGTTTGGGGAGTGAAGCACCCTCAGTTTGACCCACACACCACGGTGCCAACCAGGAGCCAGGACAGGTCTGGATCTGCAGCTTCTCCCCCACTGCTCCCTGCAGGGATGGTGCAGAGGGGTTTGGGGAGTGAAGCACCCTCAGTTTGACCCACACACCACGGTGCCAACCAGGAGCCAGGACAGGCTCTGGATCTGCAGCTTCTCCCCCACTGCTCCCTGCAGGGATGGTGCAGAGGGGTTTGGGGAGTGAAGCACCCTCAGTGTTTGATCCACACCATGGTGCCAACCAGAAGCCAGGACAGGCTCTGGATCTGCAGCTTCTCCCCCCCTGCTCCCTGGAGATCATGAAAAGCTGCTCCCATCTGGCTGTGCCACACTGCCCTGAGCAACCAGGAGCCAGGACAGGCTCTGGATCTGCAGCTTTTCCTCCCTGCTCCCTGCAGATCATGAAAAGCTGCTCCCATCTGGCTGTGCCACACTGCCCTGAGCTCACTGCTGAACTCATAGCCGTGGCCTCCACTCCTCCTGTGGGATCCCAGCTCTGCTCCCTGAGCGCCTTTCCCGGGAGTCACTGCTGTGATGCATTTCAGGAACACTTAAACCCACTTCACAGCAGCAAAACCAAAATGACAGAGGGGTTTTCCTTGAGCCACAGCAGGAGTGAGTTCCCAGGGCTGCCTTGCAGGGGATGACCCAGGACACGCAGGCACTCCTGGGTTGGGAGTGCAGGGAAGAGCTCTCAGCTCTGTGCCCAGGGGCTGCACTGCCCTCTGCTCCGGGGCAGTCACTTTGTTTCCCGAGAGGAACTGAGAACCCACAGCAAGGTCAGCTGAGGCAGAGGCAGCATTTTCATGAGGAAGTAAACAAGCATTGGTCTGCAAGCAGCAAAAGGCCACTGGGAGAGGCCGTGAGCTCTCCCTGCCTTGGTGGACCCCTCTTGGTGATTTTACCTCTAAGTTCCCTGTAAATGTCAGGGAAAAGTCACAAAAGCAAAAATGTGACTTGGAGCAAAAATGTGACTTGGAGCAAAAAACTATTAAGTGTAGAAAATAAATCATCCCCAAGGCCACTACCTTTCTTTTGGGGTGAGTATTTGGTTTCTCCATTTGTGTCAATTCAGTCCCTCTGGCTCTAGCAAGAAATCCTTTATTTTTCCCTGCTGTGGGTAAATCTCCCACAGCAATGTTCCCTTGCTGCTGTGTCCCCCACTCTGCCCATCACACACTGTGCCCAGGGGCTCCAGTGCTGTGTGGAGCTCGGGTTTGGGTGACAGGGGTGTTGCAGCAGCTCCCCTAAGCCCTGCAGCCATCCCAGTGAAGGTGATGCACTCATTCCCCCTTTTTCTAGCACCACTCTCAGGGTGCTTTAGCATCCCTGGCTGCTCTCAGTGAACCCCAGCAGCTCCTGCAGCCATGGGGGTCCAAGCCCTTCTGACCACAGGGCACAGAGGCTCCAGAGAAACACAGATCTGAGTTTCTGTTCCCTGAGATTCTCCTCGGGGTTGCTGTTCCCCGAGGTAATCAGGTTTTTCATCTTCTCTTTGCCCTGAGTGTTTCACACCAGAGCCAGAGCAGACAAGCTGAGTCCCCAGTGCCTGTTCCAAGGTTGTTTATTCTTCATTATCTCAGTTCTGTCTCAGCTCTGCCAGGCCTCCCTGGCAGGGGCATTATCTCAGTTCTGTCTCAGCTCTGCCAGGCCTCCCTGGCAGGGGCATTATCTCAGTTCTGTCTCAGCTCTGCCAGGCCTCCCTGGCAGGGGCATTATCTCAGTTNCTTCAGCCCCAGATACTAAAAATCCCAGATTCTACATTTACATTCTATGATAAACTAAATACTACTTATTTTGAATTCTCTCAGCTTGTGATTCTTCACACACTGTGGGCATTCACTGCCATGGCAGGGATCAGAGGCAGTGTCCTCCTGGGCTCTGTGTGAGGCTGGCTGAGCCCCTTGGACAGATCCCAGACCCCCTGTCCGGTCTCCAAACCCTCCAGGGTGGCCAGAGGGATGTTCTGGACTCCAACACCCGGGAAGGCTCTGGGGGAGCTCTGGGAGCTCAGCCTGGCCTGGGGGGCTGGGGCTGCCCCTCAGCTGCTGTGAGCAGTCTGGGTGACCTGAGGCTGTACCCACTGCCAGCCAAGGCACTGGGGCTGGGGGGGCACGTGTGGAGAGCAGCCTGAGCCAGGCACAGAGCCAGTGCCCAGCCACGCTCTGCCCCAGATATTCCAGGGCCCCGGGCAAAAGTCAAGGTGATTTGTGCTTCCCAGGAATACTTTTGTGCCGTTTGTGTTTCCTCAGAACGCTGCGAGGGAGGAGTGGTGTGTGGGCAGTCCCTGCTTTGCTGAGGCAAGGGACACCTCCCAAAGGCTGAGGGGCTCCAGGGCTGGCAGTGCCACCCCTCTGGAGGGGTCTGTGCCCAGCATGGAGCCATGTGGGCTGGGAGCTTTGGGAGAGGCTGAGGGGCACCCAAGGGCTCCATGGTCTGTGCCCCTCAGGGTGGGCCGGGAGCTTTGGGAGAGGCTGAGATGCACCCAGGGGCTCCATGTGCAGCCTGCAGTGGTTCTCAGCTCCTTGGGGTGGTTACCAAGGTGTCCCAGCCACAGGGGTTCTATTCAGAGACCTCCAACTCATATTCTTCATCTCCTGAGTGGCCTCTTCCTGTTGCCCCACTCACAGTTCACCCTCTCCATCCTGACCAGGTACTGCCCATCCTGCACCCATGGGTGCACCTGACCAAGCTGCCATGCTGTGATGTGCCAGGTAACCCCAGAAATGTCTGTCCATCCCCTCCCTCAGCCTCCACAGAGCCTGTGCCCTTCCTGTGGGGCTGGGGCAGCACCAGGGGCTGGCAGCAGGGTGGGCAGGGGGGACAGGGGGCGCTGATGGCCAGAGGTGGCCAGGGGCCAGGAGTCCCTGCCCTCCCTGGGGGAGATGTGGGGAGTCCTGCTTGTTTTGCACTGAGCTGGCAGTGCCAGGGTGTGGGGGCAGGACGCAGTCCCTGGCTGCCACAGCTCCAGGGGGAGCAGGGCACCACAGTGACATTTGTCAGCTGCCAGCCTGGGTGGGGACAAAGGTCACCGTGCAGAAATTTCGGCTGCTTGCTGATGGAAAATTCCCTGCTTTGCACACATGCAAATGAGGGCTGGGCATCCTGTGCCCATGCCCTGCCCACTGCACGCCCTTCTCCAAGCCCCAGCCAGCCTGGGGTTTCCATTCTGCCCCCACTAAGGTCACCATCACACATATTGGCTCCCCAAAACCTGTCCTAACCCCTGGAGATGTCCTGGTCACAGGGCAGGCTGTGTCCCCAGGGTGGCTCTCAGTGCCCACAGCCTGTCTGTGCACCAGGGTGGGCTGTGCCCGTGCCCTGCCATACAGACCCCATCCCATTGCTCTGGAGCCAGAGAAGCTTTGCTGAAGCCACATCCAGTCAGGGCCACACCAAGACCACAGAGATGGAGCAGGGCACATCCCCATTGCTGTGCACAAGTGGGGAAAAAGGTTGTGCCAGGGTCCTTGGAGGCAGGAGGCCAAGGGAGAAGACAGGAATCTGTGCTTGGCCATGTAAGTCTGGTACCTGTGCCCACTCAGGGTACTGCAGTGCTGGCACTGTGCTGGTGCTGCAGGGACTGGGGGGGCAGGAGCCCCCTGAGGTCTCAGAGCTGCACACATCAGCCCCGTAGGCTCTGAGGGTATCTATGCTCTGGGGGTATCTATGCTCTGAGGGTATCTGTGCTCTGAGGGTATCTATGCTCTGAGGGTATCTATGCTCTGAGGGTATCTATGTTCTGAGGGTATCTATGCTCTGAGGGTATCTATGCTCTGAGGGTATCTATGCTCTGAGGGTATCTATGCTCTGAGGGTATCTACAGGCTCAGGGGAGGGCAGAGGACAGGAAGGCAATATCCTAAACCCTTAACTAAAATGTCCTGTTTTCCAGGACACTGCCTGGGATGGTTGAAAGATGATGCAGGAAGGGAAAAACCTCCCTACCAAGCTTATTAACCTCACAGACTCCCTGCCCTTGGGATGCCCACCTGACAGCCATGAGGACACGTCCACAGGAGGGCAAGATGTGCTCCACCAATGGAGCTGCTCTGCCCCAACATCTGCAGTACCAGCCACAAGCACAGAGGTGCAAGGGGGATTCCTGAGGCTGCCAGCACCATCCATCCCGGGCTCCAAGCCCTGCCACCTGCAGGACACAGCTAGTGTGTCTTCTTCTGTGGCAGAAGAAAAGCCAGAGGGAGAGCATGGAGAAATCTCAGGCTCCCTGAGCAGTTTTCCCCTCTGCAGTGACTCAGTCCCATGCAGTGAATTGCTCAGCATTGACTCTCTGACCCACACGGCCTTCAGCCAGCAGCCCACAGAGGCCTGGAGCTCCCCAGTGCCCCAGTGAGGCAGGGCCCAGCAGTTTGCAAGATATTCTCCCCTAGGTTCAGGTCAGAGGCTCCAGCTCAGAGCCAAAGGCAGCGACCCTGAGTCACCAGGTGACGATATCCTGCTGGAATGTCCCAGGTGTGGCAGCACCAGGGTGATGTGAGGCAATGCAGCAGCAACTGCAGCCTGTGCTGAGAGCACTGGTGACTGCTGGGGGGGGACGTCTCTGCTCTTCACAGCTCTGGGAGTTGCTGAGGAGCTGCTGAGACAGATCATGGGCTGAGACAGATCATGGGCTAGCAGAGCGAGACAGAGCACTGGGCTAGCAGAGTGAGCCAGAGCACTGGGCTAGCACAGTGAGACAGATCATGGGCTAGCAGAGCGAGACAGAGCACTCATAGCCAATGTCTGCCAGGATTTGGGCTCTTCTTCCCTGGGAGAAGCTACCAGGGAAGCCTCCTCACCCCTCTGTCCCTGTCCCTGCCAGTGCAGCCATGGGCATGGTCTGCTGCCTGCACATCCTGACCATCACACTGGGGCCTTTCCTGCCCACTCCCAGAGCCAGATGCACCCCCTGGGAACAAAGCCAGCCCCAGGAACCACATCCTCTTTGTGATAGGGCCTGAGGGAATGGCATGAAGCCGTGCAGGGGAGGGTTAGGCTGGATTTCAGGGAAAGCTTTTTCTCCCAGAGGGTGCTGGGCACTGCCCTGAGGGAATGGGCACAGCCCTGAGGCTGCCAGAGCTCCAGGAGCATTTCGACACTGCTCCAGGGATGCCCAGGGTGGGATTGTTGGGGTGTCTGGACAGGGCCAGGAGTTGGACTCAGTGATCCTTGTAGGTCCCTTCCAACACAGAAGAGATTCCATGATCCTCTGATTGGAGCAGGGATCCAGGACTGGGTGCAAACCCAGCACACTCCTGGGGACAATTTGTATTTGGGGCAGAAGGTCCCTTGGTTCTACCAGGCTGTCATCATGCAGGTGACCATGTCCTGCCCAGCCTGGCAGGTCTCTCTCTCCTGTCTGGGACACTCAAATACTGAAAAATTTCCCTGCTCTCCCTGTACAGGAGCAACTCTGGGGCTGCCAGCAGGGAGCAAGGTGAGAGGGGGCAGCAGGAAAGCAGGATCCAAGTGCTGATACCCTCTGAGCACCATGTGACAAAGCTCTGGAGGATTCCCAGCACCTCAGGACCTGACATCCCTTTGTGGGGTGCTGAGTGAGCCCCAAAGAAGGGTCAGGAGACCACAGGGTCTGTGCTGAGCAGAGCCAGTGGGGCACAGCCAGGGTGTTCATGCCCTACACACCTGTCCTTATGGCTGTGGATGTAGGGAACCCATGAAATGGAATATCTGGGCCATCTCCTCACTCCTGTTGTGCAGCAGGCTGGCAGGTAGGAAACCTTGGGCAGGTATTTCAGTGCTGTGTCAGGCTCCAGGACCTGGGGAAGGACAGTGCCAGGCAGTGAAGGATGCTGCTGCCAGCCCAGAGTGCCAGCCCACTCCTGCAGCAGGTGATTCCAGCAGATACCCCACATCTTCCTCCTTTCCCAACACTTGGAAACACAGCAGTCAGAAAAGATATCCAAAGAGAGAATGAACAGTAGCTCTGCCTGAGTCTTCTGGAAGATGAAGAGAGCAATGTTTGGAGGTGAAAGATCCTGCAATAATAATTGCTGATGCATCCAAAACCTTCCCCAAAACTGTTTTGTCAGTGCCAGTTGAGAGAACCCCATGCAGAGGAGACTTTGACGTGGCAGCCCTGTCGTCTGTGTCAGCCTGAAGGCTCAGCCATGCCCCTTGTGCAAACACCTCAGGGTGGGGGCGGCCCTAGGCATGACAGAGACCAGCAAGGAGTGTGAGAGACTGAGTCAGTTCCACTTAAAATAGAAATCCCCTGACATCAAGGTCTGGCCCTGAGTTTTGGTACGTGCTTGGAAGGAAGTCATTGTTCCCCCAGCACTTCTGCTCTCATCTTCACCAGCCTAATTTGATCAGTGCCATGGCCCCAGTTAGGAGGTCACCAGTTCACTGGGGACAATACCTGCTTTAGGTGGAATTTCAGACACAAACAGGCCCTGGAATTTGGAGAAAGGTCTGCAATTCCTGCTGTCCAACATGGCCTTTAGCCTACAGTGTCTTTCTTGTCCCATGTCATCTCCTGTGCCACTGGCAGAGACACCTCTGGTCTCTCATCCATGGTCAAGCTGGGGACCCATCTTCAGGCATCTCCTCCTCTGAGCTTTACTGAAATGGACCAATTTGCTGAAATGACTTTTCTCTTTTCCCTATCACCATTTTTTCACTTTTCCTCTTGTCCAGCAGATGCTGAAGTTTTCTAACCTCAGCCTGGAGGATGGAAGGACCCTTCTAATCCCACTGGTCTTTTTCCACTCAGGGATTAAGAAGGAATAAGGAGCATGAACTGCTGGGTGCCAGTCACTCAGTGTTCCTGTGATTTCCTTGGATCTGCTTTGGAGGGGTGCTGAGCCTGCTGACAGAATCCTGATGGGCCACTGCAGAGCTCTCCTCCCACAGGAGCAAGGAGCCCTGCAAGATGCAGCTACTGTAGCTCCCCATCTGCCATGATCCTACTCACACTTCTCCCTGCCCCTTTCCCTGATTCCAAACACCCTTCTGACCTTGGCTGACTGAGCTCTGCCAACCTGCAGTGCCAGGAGGAGGGGCTGAGCCCTCCCGGGTGGCTGGGCAGGCGTGGGCAGTATCTGCAAACCCTGAGTCAGGCTGCAGGAATGCAGTCGGGATGGGGTGGCAGGGAAGGACAACAAAAGGACAACAACACGACCCGTGGTGCAGGGGATCTCCCAGTGTGTGCTGATGTCCTTCCCTGCAGGTGCCATGGCCACAACCCTCATGCCCACACCTTGCTGTGAGCACACACAGGGCACTGTGCCCCCTGAGCAGCCCCATTCCTGCACTGGGGGGACATCACAGTGGGTGAAGCCTGTCCAGCCATGGATCTGCAGGGTCTCAGCAGGGCCAGGGTGGTCACCAGCACAGATCCTCTCTCAAGTGTCATTCTCCTCCTACAGTGTTGGAGTAGAATGAGTAGATCTCTCCCCAGCTCTAGGGCACAGAGGCAATGCTGCCTCAGAGAGCAGCCACAGCACAGAACCGTGGCTGTGGCTGCCTCCAGGAGCCCCCCTCTCCATGTCCTCCATGTGTCTGGGCAGGACTGAGGAGTGCACAGCACCAGCCACCACTCCCTGCACACCATCCCCAGCTCACAGCTCTCTGCAGCTCTCTGGGATTTCACAGAGGCTCTGCCTTTGTGGAATCCAGCCTTACTCCCCAAAAATGTGTCCTCATTGCCAGCCTGGCCAGCGCATTGGCAACCCCTCAGCCCACAGACAACAGCTCTGGGCTGAATGCACACAGATACCCCCAGCACCTCAACCCCCAAAACGGGCTGGTTGGACCAGGAAAGCCCCCCAAGGCTTTACCATGCTGGGGCTTGTACTTCCTCTGGGCCAGGCACCTTATATGATGTAAACTCCTTGGAGAAGGGAATGTTTATTAAAATAAACTGCCCAAGTCTCTCACACGGTGTATCTCACTCATCCTCACACCTGCACAGGTCACAGGTCACACCTGGTAAGCAGTGCAGCTCTGGGATGAGGGCTGGTGGTCAGTGGGTCCTTTCTGCGGCTCATGGGTTCCTCTTTACTGGCTGCAGCAAATGCTGCCAACAGCTCTTTTCACACCCTTTAGGAACTGAGCATTTTCATGGAGCCCCTGATCCACCTTCCAAGAGCCTCAGGCTGGATTATTGCCCCTGTCTGGGTTTCCTTGCTGTGGTGCTGTCACAGCGTCAGGGGAGGAGGATGATGTGAGGGACAGGTTTGTATCTTGTTGCCATCCTTCCCTCAAAGCACAGGTCTCCTGCTGGCATTACCTACACCCCTAATCAAAGTCCAGCCATCTGGCCTGATGCAAACAACAGATTGCTCAGCATCTTCCTGGAACTGACTGTGTCCTGTGCAAGCCATGCTCGTAATTTTCCTCTTTAGGGTTCCTTCTGGTACTTTCAGACCCAGCCAGTCACACAGGCACTTCCTTCAGACCAGTCTCAGTGTACATGTTAACATGAATTTTACTGCAGGACAACAAACACAAGGTATAATGTTCTTCTCATGACCACAGAAGAGCTCTAGGATAGGAAAACCAACAGTAGAAAACCAGCAGCAACAGTTATGTGCAAAAGGAGGGACACTATTAAAATTAGACTCTAAAAAAAAAGAAGTAAAATTAGCAACCAGAAGAGTTCCTGAGCTGGAAGCGGCCTGAGTCCAACCACTCTGTGAGGACACCCCAACAATCCCACCCTGTTCCTGAGAGTGTTGTACAAACCCTCCTGGAGCTCTGGCAGCCTTGGGGCTGTGACCTGAGGAGCTTGTTCAGTGCCCAATCACCCTCAGGGGGAAGAATCTTCTTTTAATATCCAACCTAACCTTCCCCTGAGCCCTTCCCTCAGCTCCTGTCAGTGCCACAGAGAGCAGAGATCAGAGCTGCCCCTCCTGAGGAGCTGCAGCCCCCAGTGGGGTCTGACCTCAGACTCCAGGGTGAACAGACCAAGGGCCCTCAGCCTCTCCTTGTGTGGCCCTTCCAGACCTTTCACCATCCTCATGGCTCTCCTTTGGCCAACAGCTTTATCTCTTGCCGTTATAACCTGCTGGATGTTGTGTAAATATGATCCTGGAGGCAGAAAGCAAATGTGCGTGTCTGTTCAGAGAGGCTGCAGCAGTGTTATAGCAAATGTTTGTGAAAAGCAAGCGTGGGAGCCGCTTGGAAGTAAAGTGATACCTTTGAATAAGGCACAGCCGTGTCCAAACACCAAGGAGGGTAAACCTGGGCAAGTGAAATGTGAAACCGTGGTCAGGCAAGCCAAAATAGCGTAAGCTCCAAGTGTTTTTGTGAGTAGACAAAAGGTGTTTGCCTGCCAAAGAGGCTGAAGTCAACAAACAACGGAGTACAACAGGACCACTCATGAAAATGAGCTGTAAGGAGAAGTGAGATGAAGCCCTCACATTGCTGTCCCTGCTGAGGCACTCAGGGGCTCCCCAGGCTGTGCACAGCACAGTGAAGGAGTTCAAGGAGGTCCCTCATATGAGGATGGCAGGAGAGGAATATTTCAGAACAGTTTACACAAATGGAGAGAAAAATGTCAGGATCTCCACATGGAGAAATGTCTTCACACAGAGGTTTGGGGACTCCCAGGTGCCTAGCAGGGGATCCATGTGGCCTAGCAGTAGGCTGTGGTTGACTCAGAGTGATTTTGGCAGTGAAGTGCTCCCCAAAGACTCCAGGTCACCAGCTGGGTGTCTCAGGAACCCTTTCTGGAGCTGGTGCTGCTGGTGGCACTAACAGCCCCAGCAGCCCTTATGGTGACACAGGATGAGCAGCTGGGCTGGTGCCTCAGACAGAGCCCCTCAGGACACCCTGTGTGTGTGATGGAGCAGGAAAGGGCTGCTCTGGTGACACCAGGGGACATTTAGGCACCGGGAAAGAGCACGAGTGGTGCCTCACACCCCCCTCCCCTGACTCTGCCCCGTGCCTGCTCCATGATCTGCTGCAGGGATGGAGTCCCTCCATTCCACCGCTCTCCTACCAAACCCCAGACATTGTTCATTTTCCACCTGTAATGTTCTGCTTTCTCAGGCTCTGAGGCTTGTTCGGAGATCACAGACTGGAGAAACAAAGGCTGGGAACTGACACTTCAAACCTGGCCCAGTCCTTGATGGGCACGGTGGCCATTCCCAGCAGACAATGAGCCAAGGAAGGCGGCAGGGGCAGGCTCTGCCTGCTAGAGTGATGTGAGAGATCCTGAAGGGATGTGAGCGGTCCTAAAGTGATGTGAGCGATCCTGAAGGGATCTGAGTGATCCTAAAGGGATCTGAGCGATTCTGAAGGGATGAGAGCGATTCTGAAGGGATGTGAGGGATCCTAAAGTGATGTGAGAGATCCTAAAGTGATGTGAGCAGTCCTGAAGGGATGTGAGGGATCCTAAAGGGATGTGAGGGATCCTGAAGGGACGTGAGCGATCCTGAAGGGATGTGAGCGGTCCTGAAGTGATGTGAGCGGTCCTGAAGGGATGTGAGCGATCCTGAAGGGACGTGAGCGATCCTGAAGGGACGTGAGCGATCCTGAAGGGATGTGAGCGGTCCTAAAGGGATGTGAGCGCCAGGGCTGGGCTCCAACGGAGCGCACACTGCTGCGATGAGCCGAGGGAAGGCTCTGCCCCACAGGAAACGGGACAAGAACGGGGCCGGGGCCGGGGCCGGGGCCGGGGCCGGGGCGCCCTCAGCCCTCACAGCGCCCTCAGCCCTCAAAGCGCCCTCAGCCCTCACAGCGCCGAGCACCAGAGTCTAACCCAGCCATTGCAACCCCCAGCAAAGAACCAATGAGCCTCCAGCACCGACCCACGCAGCCAATCAGCGCCCGGCATCCACCAAAAAAAAACCCCTCAGGAGAGGCTCGGTAGCCAATCAGAGCCCTTCTCTCGCTGCCGCACTTGAGGGAGCGGCAGCCGTGCTCTGATTGGTTCTTTAGCCACCTTGGTTTGCGCTGCAGCCAATCAGGAGCGGCGGCGCCGCGGGGTTACTCGGGGTCAGGATTTCCAGTGCCGCACCAGCTGTGACGTCACCGCACCTCAGGGCGAGGGGCCGCACCTGAGCCGCTCCTGAGGGGTACCTGAGGCGCTCCTGAGGCGCTCCTGAGGCGCTCCTGAGGCGCTCCTGAGGCGCACCTGAGGCGCACCTGAGGCGCTCCTGAGGCGCTCCTGAGGCGCTCCTGAGGCGCTCCTGAGGCGCTCCTGAGGCGCTCCTGAGGCGCTCCTGAGGCGCTCCTGAGGCGCTCCTGAGGCGCTCCTGAGGCGCACCCGGGCCCGGCGGGGCCTGGAGGGGCCGGGCAGCTCCAGCCCAGCCCCAGCGGGCTCTGGGCACTCTGTGGCCCTGGACACGAGGGGCAGGGAGACACCTGCGCAGAGGCTGAGGCTGGAGGAACCTGTAGAGATCACCTAGTCCAGCAGCCCCGCTCAGCCGGAGGAGGTTGCCCAGGACCGTGCCCACATGGTGCCTCCACAGCTTCCCTGGGTAGCCTCTTCCACGGTTCTCTGCAGCCGTGGGCACGGAGGACTCTGTGCCGTGAGCAGAGGTCTCGGGGTTGTTTTTCCCTGAGATTCTCCTCGGGGTTTCTGTTCCCCGGGGTATCAGGGTCTCCCCCAGGGTTGCTGTTCCCTGGGGATTTCCCTGGGGTTGCTGTTCCCCGGGGTAATCAGGTTTTCAGTCTTCTCTTTGCCCTGGGTGTTTCACACCGGAGCCAGAGCAGACAGNCGACCCAACCACTGTCCAAGATGTATTTTTTATTTACAAAATTTTGCCAATACCTATTACCTACACTAACATGCCGATTCTATTCTAAACCAGTCTCTAAAGCCCAAGTCAGGAAAAGATGGGGGACAAGAGCAAGAACAAGGAGCACAGGGGCCACTCCCCAATTCCTCCAGCTTGTCCCTTCAGCCCCATATACTAAGAATCCTAATTTCTATATTTATATTCTATAACAAACTAGCTACTATTTATTTTTAAATTCTTAGGGTTTGTGATTCTTCTTACATGTGGGCATTCACTGCCATGGCAGGGATCAGAGGCAGTGTCCTCCTGGGCTCTGTGTGAGGCTCTGACCCCCCTGTACAGACCCCAGACCCCCTGTCCGGTCTCCAAACCCTCCAGGGTGGCCACAGGGATGTCCTGGACTCCGACACAGAGGGTCCCTCCCTGCCCCAGGGATGGGGATAATGCCCTGTGCTCCCCCGTGCTGAGCTGCCCCATGCAGGTGTGAGGCAGAGCAGCACTGGCTGCCTTCTCCAGAAATCATGGGTGACAGGGTGAACACATTGCTGTCACCCACCATTGCAGCTTGGAGAAGCACAGGATGGGACAGGAGCTCTCCCAGTCCCGAGTGGGGCTGCCAGTGAGAAGACACAAAGAGCTGCTGGGGTGCATGCAGGCTGGGCTGAGCAAGGGCAGGTCCCTGTCCTGCTCCCCCAGCTGTGGAACTGCAGAAATCCCTCCTGGCTTTGTGTTTTGCAGAGCAGGACAGTATAGCAAAGGCAGCAGGTAGAGAAACCAGGCAAGGGTAGATTCTGCAGCTGAGGGACTTTGCTTTGTTTGCTGTGGGGCTCTTCAGGAGGCCATGCTGGCCCCTGTACCCATGAACTGATGTATCACCAGAGCCTGGGATGGAAATCGGCAGAGACAGCACTGTCTCCAAGAGGTTCATCCTGGTTACCACAGAAATTGGGGCTTTTTGGTGCCCCTCAGTCTCTCACTGTTGTAAAGATACCATAATTGAAATTAAACTTTATTTCAGACCCTGGAGATTGCTGGAGGGATGGGTATATCCCAGGAGTGTCATCTGCAGGAGACTGGCAAGGGGCTATGTAAGTTCCTGTCACATGTGCACAAGTGATGAGAGCTGGTCAGGGAAGAGCCGGTCCCAAATGAGGGGCGCTGCTAAACAGGAGAAAAAGAGGCTCAGGTGTGTGTCCCAGGGCTGAGGCTCCAGCCCCGACCGCCTGCTCAGCAGCAGCAGGAGCACGGGGTGAGCACGACTCCGGGGAGGAGGAGCTGTCCCCCCTGCCCCGCACGACCCCCGGGGAGGAGGAGCTGTCCCCCCCTGCCCCGCACGACCCCCGGGGAGGAGGAGCTGTCCCCCCTGTCCTGCACGACCCCCGGGGAGGAGGAGCTGTCCCCCTATGCCCTACACGACCCCCGGGGAGGAGGAGCTGTCCCCCCCTGGCACGACCCCGGGGAGGAGGAGCTGTCCCCCCATGCCCCGCACGACCCCCGGGGAGGAGGAGGAGGTGTCCCCCCATGCCCCTCATGCCCGGTGCCTGCACCACCGGGCAGCCCCATCAGTGCCCGCTCCTGCCAGCCGAGGGGAGAGGCTGCAGACCGCAGTCACATGAGGAGCTGTCGCTTTGTCACTGATTTACTGCGGGGTGGCTCCCGGGTGTGCTGTGTGGCACCTTCCCCACCTCCCCGGATACCCTCTGAACCCGGGAATGGGGACAGGAGCCCGATACCTGCCAGGCACTGCAGGCCTGCAGCTCCCTGCAGCATGGGAGCTGCGGGTCAGACCCGGAGAGGAACACAGAGGGCTGAACACACATTTGGGGACCCATTACCGAGCTTAGGAAAAACGTGCCATGCCCATGAGTGCACATGGCCCGCAGGCAGATATTCCTGGCATGGGGTGGGTGAAGACATTTCTCTTTCATGTGTGGGCCCTGCCCTCTGTGATGTTGCTGCTGTGGAGCTGGGGCAGCAGAGCAGTCAGGGTGAATGCTGGGGCACTGTCAGGGTGGAGCAAGTGCCTGGCAGGAGCCTGGAGGGCAGTGAGGATGGCTGAGCCCTCCCAGAGCTGCCATGCCAAGCCCTGGCACTGCACAGCTGCCTCTCACCATCCATCCCCCCACAGCACGGTGACACTGGAGGCACCAGGTCAGCCCTGGTGTCCCCAGCATGCCCACCTTGACCTGCCAGGCTGGGGACACCAGTTTTTGCCTGCAGTGCCAGGCCCTGCCAGCCTGACCCTTGATCCGTAACCAGGCAGTAAATATCCCAGGGACAATGCAATGACACAGGCTCTGCTCAGCCGTTGGCACTGGGAGCTGACATGAATCATGCAGTGGCAAGGGGCCAGCAAAGAGGCCAGCAGGAGACAAGCCCACACGTGGTTTTCTCTAGAAGGCCCAGCCTTGCCCAGAGCCAAACTAGGTTAACTGGGAACGGTGTTTTGAGGTTAACTGCTGCACACAGGTCACGCTCAGCATGACGAAGGGTCCGGCTGGCCGGGTGCCAGCAGGATGCAGCAGGCAGTGGCATCACTCTGCAGTGCCCTGTGTCCCTGTGGCAGGGATCAGCATGGGGCTGCTGCAAGCTCCTGAGTTCTCTCTGAAGGCTCCAGGACCTTTTGTCTGGAGTCCTCCTGTGCTCCTGCCTGTGACACAGCAGTTGTTTCCAGTTGCAGAGGAGCACTGATGTCCAGCGTGCTGAGTGTCCATCCCTGGCAGTGTTGTGACAGCAAAAATGAGTTGACCTAGAGCAGAAAGCAGGGACATGGGCCTGACACCCTCCTTTCCAGCCCCCTGTGGAAGGAAATGTTGGTGTTTCTACTTCTGACCAGCATTTCCCATATAAAGCTCCACAAGAAGCTGAATTGAAATAAAACACTTTTTGCATCTGTTACTCTTGACTTTCCTCTAGAGAAGTTTCTCAAAACAGCATGTTTAGCTCTAAAACCATCCACACAAAGGGACTTTCCCCTGGCTCTCTGTCCTGCCCACATAGGACACGTACCCTGGCAGCTGGCAGAAGGTGCCCAAGTGGCTGGGTTGGCAGTCAGCAAACAGTGTAAGGAATGCAGGGGAATTTCTGTCCCTCTCCCTGGGCTGACATCATGTGGATATAACTGCTGTGATGTGCCACTGCCTTGCCATGGCTTGGGACTGCTGTGGTGCACCAGCAGTTCTTGGCTGCCCTGGGAGGACAGTCCATGACCCCAGTTTGGGTTAGTGCTGTCCCCTGGGCAGGGCAGCGTGCCAGCAGCAGTGCTGGAGCAGAGGGCAGCCAGAGGCTCCCTGCCCAGCCAGGCTGGGAACAGGGCACTCCCCAGCTGTGCTGAGCCTGGCCTACAGGTCCGGGGCTGAGGAGGATGGGCTGCACGTCCTGGAAGGCAGCAGCCACCCAGGTGCTGGTAAACAAATTACGGCAGGGCCGAGCCTCACCCCCACACATCACAGCTGAGTCATCCCGCGCTCCGGGCTGCTCCTCTTGCCGCCATCCTGCCTTCTCCTTCTCCTTCTCCTTCTCCTTCTCCTTCTCCTTCTCCTTCTCCTACTCCTACTCCTACTCCTACTNTCACCTCTCCCTACCTCTCCTGCAAGGGGCTGGGGCCCACGTCCTCCTCAGCGTGCTGAAAATGAAAATAATGCACTTCTGCCTGCCTCAGTTTCCCCATTTGTGGCAGAAAGGCTCCAAGTAGGAGGGAGCTGACTCAGTTTACCAGCGAGAGGAGTGACCCATCAGACCCATCCTCCACAGGGCTGAGCACATCGTGCTCTACCCCCCTGTGGGGAGGGCAGCATCACCAGGACCCTCCAGCTTCCCCAGAGGAGATTCAGAGCCAGGGACAATTTCTGCAATTTCTGCAAAGGTTTGGCAGTGCACCCCTTCCAAGTTCCATCAGGACATGCAACCAGAGCCAGCCACTGCTGCTGGGAGAGGGAAATTACTCCTACCCAAGCAAATGCAGCTTGGAAAAAAAAATGCTGGTACCCTGCTTGGGTGGAGAATTTGACTGTGCCTCTCTGAGCCAGCAGGAACCTTCTCCCTGGCAGCAGGGCTCAGCTGGCCCCCACTCCTTCATCACTGGGGCCCAGTCAGGACTGGTGCTGGGAAACTCTCAGGGGATCTCTACACCTTGCAGGACCCCTGAGAAGAGCCAGCTGTGCCAGTGAGGGAGGACATCAGCTCCTTTCCGCTTGTTTTGAAATCATGCAGTTCCCTGGCACAGAAACAAGTCCTTACGGCAGCATGGCAGGATGGTGCTGGCACCCACCTGGTGCAGGGTGACCCAAGCACCTGTGGCACAGGGCACTGGGCTGGGAGTTCCCCAAAACCCCCAGCCTGGGCTGCTCCAGGAGCCATGGCACTGCACCCATGGGCAGAAGGAGAGGCACAGGCTGGGGGGTCTGGACTCTCCACTGGGCTGGAGGCTGCAGAGCCTTTGCTGGGGCTCAGCCCTGCCCATGGGCCATCAGCCCTGGTGCTGCACAGGGCCCTCAGCTCCATGGAGAAGGTCTGAGCAGCCCTCAAAGGTAATGCTGGGTCTGAGTCCAGAACATCCCTCTGGCCACCCTGGAGGGTTTGGAGACCGGACAGGGGGTCTGGGATCTGTACAGGGGGGTCAGAGCCTCACACAGACCCCAGGAGGACACTGCCTCTGATCCCTGCCATGGCAGTGAATGCCCACAGTGTATGAAGAATCACAAGCTGAGAGAATTCAAAATAAGCAGTATTTAGTTTATCATAGAATGTAAATGTAGAATCTGGGATTTTTAGTATCTGGGGCTGAAGAGACAAGCTGGAGGAATTGGGGAGTGGCCCCTGTGCTCCTTGTTCTTGCTCTCGTCCCCCATCTTTGGCTGAGGTGGATTTTAGAGATTGGTTTAGAGTAGAAATGCCATGTTAGCATAGGCAGTGGGCATTGGTAAAATTCTGTAAATAAAAAGTTCATTTTGGACAGGGTTGGGTCAGGGGTGCTGTACATGAGGTGTGGGGCTCTCTGAGCCGCCCAGTCCTGCTCTGCTGGGGATGCCCTGCAGAGCTGAGACAGAACTGAGATAAAGCCCCTGCCAGGGAGGCCTGGCAGAGCTGAGACAGAACTGAGATAATGAAGAATAAACAACCTTAGAAACAGGACTGGGGACTCAGCTTGTTGTCTCTACCTTCAGTGTGAAACACTCAGGGCAAAGAGAAGATGAAAAACCTGATTACCTCAGGGAACAGCAACCCCGAGGAGAATCTCAAGGAGCAGTAACTCTGAGAATGCTGGGTCTCACTCTTGGCTCACCCCAGCTCCTGGCAGGGCCAGGGGCACTTGTGCCATGTTAGGGGAGCAGGCTGATGTGAGTCACTGGCTCATTCCCATGTGCCTGGAGCTGGTCCAGGCACAGCCCACCAGCATGGAGAGGGGATGGGCAGGCTCAGCTCAGCTCCTGGGGCTGCCGGGCATTTCTGTCTCAGCAGGTGAACCTCACAGTCACCTGCTCCTCCCTTTTCTGGTTTGCACACCGAGGGATCTCCCCTCCTTTGGCCCTGCACACGCTGCTGTGCATCACCCTGGGCACTTCCACCCACTGCTTCCTCCAGCGTGGGGCTGCCCCTGGCTCTGAGCAGCCTGGAGCATGAGCCACACTGCCTGGGACTGAGGAGAGCACCCATCAGCTTGGAAACCTGCTCCAGACTGGCTGCTGGTGCTGAAGATGCCCTGGAGCAGGCTTCCTTCCTTAGCCACAAGATCTAAATCTGTCTCATCACCAAGCTGGGGTTTCCCTGAACTCCTTTCACTCCAGAGCTGGCAAGACTGGAACAGCTGTAATACCTGAGGAGATGGAAATACTTTATATGTGCCAGACCTGTCTGCTCCAAGTGCTCTGAGCTCCTTGCCAGGTTTACCTGCTCACCTCCAGCCATGACCCAGCTTTCAGCACTGCAGGAGAGCGCTGGCACTCAGACCTGCATCCCCAGCTCAGGTCAACTCAGTTTGCCCTCGGGGACCACTCAGCTGGGTGCCTGCCACCTGAAATACCCACCAGTGCCGGCTGTGCTCAGGCTGGCACTCTCAGAGTTGCTGTTCTCTGAGATTCTCCTTGGGGTTGCTGTTCCCCGGGGTAATCAGGTTTTTCATCTTCTCTTTGCCCTGAGTGTTTCACACTGAATGTAGAGCAGACAAGCTGAGTCCCCAGTGCAGTTTCCAAGGTTGTTTATTCTTCATTATCTCAGTTCTGTCTCAGCTCTGCCAGGCCTCCCTGGCAGGGGCATTATCTCAGTTCTGTCTCAGCTCTGCAGGGCATCCCCAGCAGAGCAGGACTGGGCGGCTCAGAGAGCCCCACACCTCATGTACAGCACCCCTGACCCAACCACCGTCCAAAATGCACTTTTTATTGACAGAATTTTACCAATGCCCACTACCTATGCTAACATGGCATTTCTACTCTAAACCAATCTCTAAAATCCAACTCAGCAAAAGATGGGGGACGAGAGCAAGAACAAGGAGCACAGGGGCCACTCCCCAATTCCTCCAGCTTGTCTCTTCAGCCCCAGATACTGAAAATCCCAGATTCTACATTTACATTCTATGATAAACTAAATACTACTTATTTTGAATTCTCTCAGCTTGTGATTCTTCACACACTGTGGGCATTCACTGCCATGGCAGGGATCAGAGGCAGTGTCCTCCTGGGCTCTGTGTGAGGCTCTGACCCCCTGTACAGACCCCAGACCCCCTGTCCGGTCTCCAAACCCTCCAGGGTGGCCAGAGGGATGTCCTGGACTCCAACATGTGCCAGCACCAGGATGGATCCTCAGGGCACTGGAAGTGCATTTGGAGGACAGTGGCACCCCTGGGAGAGCAGCACTCAGCTGGCCTTGCTGCCTGGAGAACAGGAAAGGGTTCACAATGCTGGTGATGCCTGCACCCAGCTATGTGAGGCATGTGTGGCACCAGCAGGCAGGGGAGACTCTCCTTGTCCTGGCTGGGGTACTGGAGACAACCAGGTGGGCAGAGGGAGCAGGAGGGGGATCTGTGTCCCCACACCCCACTCCCCACTGACAGGGAGGCTGCTGCCCCCAGCTCTGCTCCCTGGGGAATTTATCTGTCAGAAAAGGAGATGTCCCCTCTCCATTGCCCCTGCACAGCCAAGATTTGCTTTGCAAAACCAGGAGGTGCCGTGCAGTGCACGGAGAGGACAGCAAGGACCCAGAGAATCTGCACCCTGCTGGCTGTGACCCCTGAATCCATCACCACCACACATCTCCACACCCAGCATCTCTGTTCTGGCCTCAGAGTGCCCACCAAGCCCCCATGGGCACAGGAGAGGGGTGGGCTGGTCTCTGGCACTGGTACCAGTTGCTGTTAGCCAGTGGCAAACACTGCTGGCCTCCAAAAAACAACTCATTTATTCCTCAGGCTGGGACAGCCACGCTCCAGCGGGTGCAGAGGGGTGAAATCATCACCCAGCACAGCCCAAGGGGGCCAGACTGGATCCAGTGGGTGCCCCCAGTGCATCTGTGGGGACACCCTGTTCCCCAGGGACCAGACCTTGGAGCTTATCCAGAAAAAATTTTACCTTGTACCCCAGCAAAAGCTGCCCCAGCCGAGGGAACTGGCAGGACCGGTCCCCACGCCTGCAGCTGCTGCCAAACAATGCTTTGTTTTGACAAAGGAAAAGCAAACCACAGCCTCCAGCAGCCCCAACCAAGCTGGGACCAGAAGGAGATGGGTGCAGAGTCCCAGAGAGCCTGACAGGAAAGGAAAGGGAGGGGAAGGTATCACTGCAGATTCCCAGGCTGGAAAAGGCTGGAAAAAGCTGGAAGCTGGAAAAGGCTGGTGCTGGAAAAGGCCCAGGCAGACCACACCAACCTCCAGGAAAGTGCTGGGTTTTTTCAGATGCTGCTTTTTCAGTTCAGACAAAATCCTACAGTGGGAAAAGGGGGTGTTGAGGGGCTTCTCTTCTCCAAGTGCTTCTCTGTGCTTGCCTTGTCCCCAGGTGACCTGAGCAGCTCTCTCCAGAAAAATCCATGTTGCCCTGAGAAATACAAGCCAGGGGCTCTCTGCTGCTGCCTGGGCACCAGCAGAGCACAGAGGCCTGAGCCTGGGGCACTGGGCAGACCCAGGACAGTGCCTGGGACCTGCTGTTTTGGGGGCTGTGCCAGGAGCCCTCCAAACAGCACACAGTGGAGGTGCCCACCCTGCAGTGCCCTGATATTTCCTGCCCTGAGGTTTTGGGTCCACTGCACTGCAATTCCCCCATGTGCAAATTCCCTGTGTGACCCACCCCAGAGGCTGGACTTGGGGTTTGGGGATGTGCAGGGCTTTTTCCCAGGGGAGCAGGAAGGTTTTGGGTACATCCTGGAGAATAAAGAGCCTCTCACAGGGCTGTGCATTGGGTAAATTTAACCTCCTGGCACTAAGATCTTCCTATTTTCCATTGGAAATGAAGGTGCTGGGCTGGGTGGGCTCTCCTGCTGTCCCCACAGAGAAGGAGTCGAGGCTGGCAGGGCAGCACATCCTCCTGCACAGCAGCTCACTGCACACAGGGACAGAGCAGCACACAGGGCAGAATAAAGGCTTCATTGTTCCCAGATGGAAATGATCATCCTGGTGACCTGGAAATACAGAGAGGCTCTGTCAGCAGAGCTGTAGGGTTTCAAAAGCTGAGATCAAAGGGCCCTCCGGGTCAGACTCTGCAGGCCCTCACAGACACCTGTAATAAAGGCACCTCCTTCTAATTATTCTCATTTTGCCTGCTAGAGTCACCAGGGCCGTGGGGCTCGTCCCTCACTCAGGGAGCAGCAGGGGGGACAGGGACATGGCAGAACAAAGGATTCTTGTGCGGGGATGGGTGGGTGCAGGGAGCTTTGGCAGAGCAGCATTTGCTCCCCTCTGCCTGCTGTGAGCCCCAGGGGTGCCTCTTGCCCTCTTCCACCTCTCACCAGCCTGGCTGGGCAGTTCTGCTGCTCCAGCACATCCCAGGGATGTCCCCCTGCCCCTCTGCACAGCTGGGCACACAGGAGACAGCCAGGACTGGACTGGTGCCACTGGGGACCTGACCTTTCCCAGCACAGCCTGGCAGCACCAGCACTGTGCAGTGGGAACCTGTTCCACACCCTCTGCCAGACTGGGAATCTCTCCCACAGCAGCTCTGCAGAGAGCTCTCCCCAGGCTCTTATCTCCTGGACTTCAGACCCACCGTGGGACAGATAAAGTATCTGCAGACACACCTCAGGCACACAACGATCACCCTGGGAACGCTGCATTTCTCTCTCTGCTTTGGACTGGCAGAGGTGGTCCTGGAAATGCCAGGGCCACATCCAAGGTGGCTCCTGGCACAGCAGGGACACTGTGGCCCCTCTCCCAGTACGTGTGGGGTGGATGGAGGGAGGTGAGAAGTTATTTTGGGTATTTTTAGAGGTGTAGAAATGGCTCCCAAAGTGCAGGGGCAGGCACCCTCCTGTGCAGGCCCAGCACAGAGCCAAGGCTGCTGTGGCACATGTGGCATGAAGGGACTCAGGTCTCAGCAGGTGCTAGGAGGAAAACCAGGACTGTCCCTGACCTCAGATGTCACAGGAGAAAATGAGCACAGCAAATAGCTGTGCTAATTAGAGGAGGAGGAGGTGACATATTGATCAGAGTCTCCTAAGGCCAAGGGTCAGCCTGGTCCTGGCCTGGCACAGGGCCAGCTCTGGCCATGGGCTGCAGGTCCCAAGGAGCCTGATGTGCAAGGTCACACCATGTCCCTTTTTGGGTCAAGTGAGGTTTGGGTCAAAGGGTTTGGGGTTTGGGTCAAAACCCTTGTCTTCCCCAAGTTTGAACTTGGCTCATCCCTCCTCAGCAGCACTGGGAAGATGCTTCACCTCCTCCCTCCCTTCCACAGGGCAGCCAAAGGGAGCTGGGAGTGCAGGGGGACAGGGCTGCAGAGGTGACAGCAGCAGAGGACATCCCTGGGGCTCAGAGAGGAGGGACAGGCACAGCCTGTGGGGTGGGGGACACTGCTGGTGGTGCACAGAGTCACCGACCAGCCCAGGCTCTGCTTCTCAGGATGGCACAAAACAATGGCAGATTTATTGGGGTGGCATTCACCACCCTCCTGCTGGGCACTGTCCCTGTGCCCTCAGAACCACCAGGCTCTCTGTTCTGGGGAGTTTGGTCTGCCTGGTTCACGTGGCACAGTTTAAATCTGCACACTGTGAAAGCAATTTTAGGGGACATGGGGACACTGAGGGGGCTGCAGGGTGTCCCACACCACTGACAGAGGTGAGGGGCTGTAGGGGCCCTGGGGTGGCATCAGCTTTGGCTGTGCCCTGGAAACCCCCAAACACCACCACGGTGGCAGCAGGGCTGGCACAGGCTCTGTTTGCCCTCGTTTCTGCTCCTCCCAGCACAGCCGTGTTTGCCTTCACACGGTGCCCAGGGCTGAGCAAACAGCACGTGGGGACAGCCAGCAGCTGGCAGGGAGGGACAGCCCTGGCTGTGTCCCCAGGCCTGCCTCCCCTGCTCCCCCCACTACTGGCTGTGCAATAAAAACACAGATCCAGTTTGAGCTGGGGAGATGCAGGGTGGGGGATGCTGGCAAGCCACGACTGCGGGAGCAGAAGGTTTGCTGCAGACTGCAAGAGGGGTGTGCAGGCTGCAGGAGGCTGCTGCAGGCTGCAGGAGGGGTGTGCAGGCTAAGGAGGGGTGTGCAGGCTGCAGGAGGCTGCTGCAGGCTGCAGAAGGTTTGCTGCAGGCTGCAGGAGGGGTGTGCAGGCTGCAGGAGGCTGCTGCAGGATGCAGTAGGGGTGTGCAGGCTGCAGGAGGCTGCTGCAGGATGCAGTAGGGGTGTGCAGGCTGCAGGAGGCTGCTGCAGGATGCAGTAGGGGTGTGCAGGCTGCAGGAGGCTGCTGCAGGCTGCAGGAGGCTGCTGCAGGAAGCAGTAGGGGTGTGCAGGCTGCAGGAGGGTTCAGCAGCCTGCTCTGAGGGGTGAACTGGCCTGTGTTATCCTGCAGATCCTGTCATCCCCACATGATGGTCGTGGGGAGGACACAGGAATTTCTCCATGGGAAAAGCACCTTGCCCTGACTGGGTGGGTGCTGGAGAAAGGGTAAACCCTGGGTCTGAACAAGTGGACACCTGAACCTGTCCCCTCCTCTGTGCCATCACTGTCCCGTGGTCTCAGCCATGCCAGGGCACGGAACTCTGCTTTTTGCTCTTAGGGTTTGTTATCTGGTGTTTGGTGGCTGCAGACTCGTGGGTGTCCACAGCTGAGTGGGGAGAACTCAAGCACCCCAGGGACTTGTGAGGCTTCTCCCAGGCCACTGGGAAACTGCACTGACAAATCAGATGGGCTGGCTTGGACTGATTTCCCCTTGTTCAGAAGGAGAACACGGAGACATCTACAACAGAGCAGGCTGCTGAGAGAGCAAACCCTCCCCAGACTCAGTCTGTGATGAATTCAAAGCAGTAAATTTATACTCTGGTTGGTGCAGGTGTCTTTTTTTGGCAGAAATGGAACAGTTGATGTGCTCATTTCTGTCCCTTGGGAGCTCTGAAGCCAAACTGGAAGAAAGCCCATGCTACACAAGCAAAAGAACAAACAGCCCAGCTCTGGGCTTGGAGAGTGGCCACAGCATTACGTGGGCTCAGCAGCCCCATGTAGGACAGGTCTCAGCTGACAGAGTTTGTCACAAGCACTGCCCAGGTGTCCTGGGTGGTCATTGCCCTCCTGTGGCCATTCCCAGGCCAGCCAAGTCCAGCTCTGTGTGTGGAGATGGCTGGAGATGCCCAGGCTGCTCTGGCCACCCCATCCCCAGCATCAGCTCAGAGAAGCAGCTCAATAGGTCATGGTGCTTCTACATCTCCACTGACCCCAGATTTGCTGGGCCTCATCCTAAAGCTCCTGGCCAGCAGCTTCTCCTGGTGGTATAAAATCCCACCTGCTCCCACTGAACCTGCCCCAGCCTCACTGGACACCAGGGCCATGATGGTCTGCAGGTCTCCTCTGCTCCTGGGAGACCACCAGGCTGGGCTGCAGCAGTGTTGGAGTCTGGAACATCCCTCTGGCCACCCTGGAGGGTTTGGAGACCAGACAGGGGGTCTGGGATCTG
>VXBR01001394.1:0-10108 GCA_013400215.1 Cisticola juncidis | reverse complement strand
AACGGGAAAGGGAAAGGGAAAGGGAAAGGGAAAGGGAAAGGGAAAGGGAAAGGGAAAGGAAAGGGATGTCCCTTATCTTTTACAGAGGTCTCCCTTATCCTTTAGAGAGGTGCCCCTTATCTTTTAGAGAGGTCCTCTTACCTTTTAGGGAGATCTCTCTCACCTTTTACAAAAGTTCCCTTATCTTTTAGAGAGAACCCCTTATCTTTTAGAGGGTTCCTCCTTATCTTTTAGAGACATTCCCATATCTTTTAAAGAAATCATTTTATCCTTTAGAGAGCATCCTTATTATCCTTTAGAGAGATCCCCTTATCTTTTAGAGAGGTCCCTTTATTCTTTAGAGAGATCCCCTTATCTTTTAGAGAGGTCCTCTTACTTTTAGGGAGATTCCCCTCATATTTTACAGAGGTTCCCCTTATCTTTTAGAGAAGTCCCCCTTATCTTTTACAAAGGTCTTCCTTATCTTTTAGAGAGTTCCCCCTTATCTTTTAGAGAGGTGCCCCTTATGTTTTAGAGAGATTCCCTTATCTTTTAGAGACATCCTCCTTATCCTTTAGAGAGATCCTCTTTATCCTTTAGAGATGTTCCCCTTAGATCCTTTTAGAGGGATCCCCCTTTATCTTTTAGAGATCCCCTTATCTTTTAGAGAAACCCCTTTACCTTTTAGAGATCCCCTTATCTTTTAGAGAAATCCCCCTCATCTTTTACAGAAGTTCCCTTATCTTTTAGAGAGGTTCCCCTTATCCTTTAGAGATGTCCCCCTTATCTTTTACAGTGGTCCCCCCTTATCTTTTCAAGGATTCCCCTTATCTTTTAGAGAGTTTCCCCTTATTTACCGAGTTCCCCCTTATCTTTCAGCTCCTCTGCCCGAGCTGCTTTCCCAAGCAAAGCAGTGCCTGCTTTGCATAGAACATTTTCCAGAGCAGAGCGAGCTCAGCAGGGCAGAACCCCCCACCCAGCAGTGTCCCAAAAATCCCCACCCCAAATCCCTCCTGCCCCAGGGCGGGTGCTGAGCCCAGCTCTGTGCTGATCCCCAGGGAATGCTGGCAGAGGAGGCAGCAAAACCGCTGGGGGAGATAGTATTTTAGTATTTTAGTATTTTAGTCTTTTAGTCTTTTAGTATTCTAGTCTTTTAGTATTTTAGCATTTTAGCATTTTAGTATTTTAGCATTTTAGCAGTTTAGCACTTTGGTACTCTAGTACTTTAGTACTTTGGTACTTTGGTACTTTAGTACTTTAGTACTTTGGTACTTTGGTACTTTAGTACTTTAGTACTTTAGTATTTTTAGTGCTTGAGTATTTTTAGTGCTTGAGTATTTTTAGTGCTTTAGTGCTTTAGTACTTTAGTATTTTTAGTACTTGAGTATTTTTAGTACTTTAGCGCTTCAGTACTTTAGTGTTTTAGTACTTTAGTGTTTTAGTACTTTAGTATTTTAGTACTTTAGTATTTTAGTGTTTTAGTACTTTAGTGTTTTAGTGTTTAGTACTTTAGTATTTTAGTGTTTTAGTACTTTAGTACTTTAGTATTTTCATCATCACACATTTGCAACACAGCCCTTTCAGGGTTTTTTTTTTTTTTTTTCAGCATTATCTTTCTGCCTTCCTCTCACCCCCAAACGAACAGAAATGTTTGTGTTAAGGGGTGGGGAAGGCAAGGGCAGAGCTGGAGCAGCTGAGTCAACAGCACAGGGCTGGGGAAGGTGCAGGAGCATCCTCTGGGGCTGCCAGGGCGTTTTGGAGGTCACTGCAGGCAGAGGGGGACACAAGGGCTGGCACAAATCCTGGAGGGTCCTGGAGGTCCCTGAGCCCTGAGCCCCACGGGCTGCACCTGCATCTCCCCCTTTCCCTTAGCAGGAAACTCTGAAATCACCAATTCACGGGAATTTTCACCAACTGAGCGCCTGTCTCTGCCCCATGACCCTAAAAATTTCTGTCACTTTCTGCCTTTTCCACTGTAATAAACGCCAATCACTCGCTTTTTAGGATTTATGAAAATTTAATAAGGAATAAAAATTGGTTATATAAAAAAATAATACAAATGCAATAATAATAAAAGTTAAAATTAATTTTTTCGAGTCAGGACAAATCATGAGACAATAAAAAAAACAATTAAAAAATATAAAACCAATAAAACAATAAAAAATAAAGAAATTTTAAAAAAGAAAAATTTAAAAAACAAAACAAAACAAAAAAACCCNAATTACTAAAGTTTGATGTTAATTATAAAACTACATTCACTATATTATTCAAATGTTAATACAGCATAACTTTTCTACCTAGCATATTAAATATAGTAAATATCTGTGTAGAGACACACAATATGACTTTTTCACATCCATAATTCCTGTTCCATTTGGGTTCTGGGTGAATCCTCCCTTTGGCTGTGCCTGGTGCCACAGGGCTGAGCTGCTTTGCTGTGCTGATGTTGAGATTTTGGAAAACTCAATTCCAAATTTGTGTTTGTGCTGGTGTGCTCTAAAAAAACCTGCTGAAAAGGAGATCTGGGTGCTCCCAGCTGGGCTGAAAAGAAATTTAGAGGCATCCTGAAGGGACAGAGGCAAAAAAGCTCTTTGAGTATAGCAGGGACTGAAGGGAACTTTTCTGAGCTGGAAAAATCTCTGCTTTGTGCCCTCTCGTGGCAGTTGGATTTTTCTTCTCCTCAGTGCAACTCCTGCACTTTCAGACCCAACTCTTTGGTGTTTCATGCTGAAATTCCCAGCAAAGGGACTGTGAAATGCTGGGGTTTCTCTGCCCAGAGAAAGTGAGGAAGTGGGAAAACCCAGAGGTTTTATTATATTTCAAAATATTTCTTATTTTGTGCTGGCTGTGTGACTTTGCCCTTCAATCAGTTTAGGGGGATTTAACAGGTGGCACTTCCAAAAAAACAAAACAAAACAAAACAAAACAAAACAAAACAAAACAAAACAAAAAAAAACAAAAAAAAACAAACAAACAAACAAAAAAAAACCCCAAAAAAAACACAACCAAAACAAAAAAAACAAAACAAACAAACAAACAAAAAAAAACCACAAAAAGAAAACAAAACAAAGACCACCAAAAAAATTTAAAAAAACCCAACCCCCAAAAAAAACCAAAAAAACAAAAAAAACAAACCACAAAAAAAACCCCAGGGGTTGGAGAATTGGAAAGGGCATCCCAGAGTGTTCAAACACACAGCAACAGGACCCAGCAGCACTGAAATTCTCTTTATTCTCTTTTTTTATTCCCTTTTTATTTTGCTCTCTCTGCAGGCAGAAGGCGCTGGCATCGACAGGAGGAAGGAGCGTTCAAGCAGCATGCGACTGGTTGGTATGAAGTAATAAATGTTCAAAAGCAGAATAAATTGTGAATTTCAGCCCAAATTTTAGCTAAATTTTAGCATGTGGAATGTTTAAACTGTTTAAATATTTAAAGGGGTGTTGTCTGGAAAGCTCCTGCAGAATCAGTGAGGTGCTGTCTTCTTGGGGTTTCTGTTCCCCGAGGCAGTGGGGTCTTTCCCCAGGGTTGCTTTTCCCTGAGATTCTCCTCGGGGTTGCTGTTCCCCGAGGCAATCAGGTTTTTTGTCTTCTCTTTGCCCTGGGTGTTTCACAGCAGAGCCAGAGCAGACAGGCTGAGTCCCCAGTGCAGTTTCCAAGGCTGTTTATTCTTCATTATCTCAGTTCTGTCTCAGCTCTGCCAGGCCTCCCTGGCAGGGGCATTATCTCAGTTCTGTCTCAGCTCTGCCAGGCCTCCCTGGCAGGGGCATTATCTCAGTTCTGTCTCAGCTCTGCCAGGCCTCCCTGGCAGGGGCATTATCTCAGTTCTGTCTCAGCTCTGCCAGGCCTCCCTGGCAGGGGCATTATCTCAGTTCTGTCTCAGCTCTGCCAGGCCTCCCTGGCAGGGGCATTATCTCAGTTCTGTCTCAGCTCTGCCAGGCCTCCCTGGCAGGGGCATTATCTCAGTTCTGTCTCAGCTCTGCCAGGCCTCCCTGGCAGGGGCATTATCTCAGTTCTGTCTCAGCTCTGCCAGGCCTCCCTGGCAGGGGCATTATCTCAGTTCTGTCTCAGCTCTGCCAGGCCTCCCTGGCAGGGGCATTATCTCAGTTCTGTCTCAGCTCTGCCAGGCCTCCCTGGCAGGGGCATTATCTCAGTTCTGTCTCAGCTCTGCCAGGCCTCCCTGGCAGGGGCATTATCTCAGTTCTGTCTCAGCTCTGCCAGGCCTCCCTGGCAGGGGCATTATCTCAGTTCTGTCTCAGCTCTGCCAGGCCTCCCTGGCAGGGGCATTATCTCAGTTCTGTCTCAGCTCTGCCAGGCCTCCCTGGCAGGGGCATTATCTCAGTTCTGTCCCAGCTCTGCCAGGCCTCCCTGGCAGGGGCATTATCTCAGTTCTGTCTCAGCTCTGCCAGGCCTCCCTGGCAGGGGCATTATCTCAGTTCTGTCTCAGCTCTGCAGGGCATCCCCAGCAGAGCAGGACTGGGCGGCTCAGAGAGCCCCACACCTCATGTACAGCACCCCTGACCCAACCACATCCAAAATGCACTTTTTATTGACAGAATTGTACCAATGCCCACTGCCTATGCTAACATGGCATTTCTACTCTAAACCAATCTCTAAAATCCAACTCAGCAAAAGATGGGGGACGAGAGCAAGAACAAGGAGCACAGGGGCCACTCCCCAATTCCTCCAGCTTGTCTCTTCAGCCCCAGATACTAAAAATCCCAGATTCTACATTTACATTCTATGATCAACTAAATACTGCTTATTTTGAATTCTCTCAGCTTGTGATTCTTCACACACTGTGGGCATTCACTGCCATGGCAGGGATCAGAGGCAGTGTCCTCCTGGGCTCTGTGTGAGGCTGGCTGAGCCCCTTGGACAGACCCCAGACCCCCCTGTACAGCCCCGAGATTCTCCAGGGTGTCAGAGGGATATCCTGGACTCCAACACTGTCTGAGTGCTGGAAATGAGCAGCCCAGGAATGAGCTGGTCTGGGTTTGAGATCTGCAGCAGGAGGTGAGAGAAGGAGCCTCCCACCCTCTGCAGCTGAGCAGAAAAGCTGAGATCTCCCTCCCCAGAGATGTGGGGCATTCCTGGTGCTCTCCTCCCTGCTCTGAAAGGCAGCAAAGGCAGCAGCAGTGACCTGGGTTAGCTCTGCAGAGCATCAGCCTGAAAGCAAATCCCAATTTTCTGTATTCCTGAGCAGTGGAAAGGGCTGCAGGGGAGGCAGTGCAGACCTGCCAGAGCCACTTTTCCCCAAAAAGGGACAACAAATCTGGGCCTGTCACTGCTGACACACAAAGAACCACACGAGCAAAGCAGGAAGAAAAAAGGGCTGAGTTTATTTACAAAACTCAGTTTTATACATTTCTTATGTGGCTCATGGATTGGAGGATGGAATTTTATTTTTCAACTCACATTGGTCAAGCCAACTGTCAATGACTTTTTTCTTCCCACCTAGAAATATTTACATTTAGAATTTTACATAGAAATATGTAAACAGTGAAAGACAGTTAGCAAAACATGGCCAGTGTTTATAGTAGAAAGTGTGATAAGGTAACATTTCTGCTCTAATATGAAGAACTTTATAGAATGTTTAAAAATTCTCCAAAACCAGGGTAACGGGCCAGCCAAAAGCTGTTTTTTTGAGGGGGAAAAAACCAGAAATTTGTGCTTATCAGTGGATTGAGCATCTCTGTGCCTGCCAGGCTCTTCTCCCATGTGGGTGACCCGTTCCTGGATGACCCCCTGCCCCGAGAGTACGTCCTGTACCTGCGCCCCACCGGGCCCCTGGCACAGAAACTCTCCGAGTTCTGGCAGCAGTCCAAGCAGATCTGTGGCAAGAACAAAGCTCACAACATCTTCCCACACATCACCCTCTGCCAGTTCTTCATGGTGAGCACAGCTCCTCGCTCCCCTCTCTCCTTGGGGGTTTGTCCTGGTTTAGGGGGAGCTCAGGGGGTTTTGCCCTCAGCCTGGGGGTGATGGTGCCCAGGTTCTGGAGGAGCTCAGGGGGTTTTGCCCTCGGGCTGGGGGGTGAGGGTGCCCAGGTTCTGGAGGAGGTTGAGGGGGTTTTGCCCTCAGCCTGGGGGATGATGGAGGTTTCTGGAGGAGGTGATTGGGTTTTTAAGCTGTTTTCAGGGAGGAGCAGCAGCAGAAGACAGAATTCTCATCCTCAGTGTGAGAGTGGGTGGGGAAGGCTGGGAAGGTTACTTGGGGATAGCTGATCCTGCTTTAAGGACAAGGGAGGGGCCGGGGATTTCTAAACATAGATTTTTTTTGTATTTTTTTCCCCATCCCGCTGTGCTTTTTCTCACTGCATGAGGGGAAGGGCAGAGCAGTGACACCCACCCACAGCTCCCCTTTCCTGAGCCCTGCCTGTGCTGCTCCCTTGGCAGTGTGAGGACAGCAAGGTGGACGCTCTCACAGAGGCCCTGCAGGCCACGGTGATGCGCTGGAAATGCAAATTCCCTGCCCCGCTGCCCCTGGAGCTCTACACCTCCTCCAACTTCATCGGGCTCTTCGTCAAGGAGGAAAGTGCTGAGGTGCTCAAGAAGTTTGCTGCAGACTTCGCTGCAGAGGCGGCTTCCAAAGCAGGTGAGTGACTGCCCTGGCTGCTGCCAGGAGATCCTGGTTGGGCAGTGTCAGAAAAATCTGAAATTTGGGTGCCCTGAAAGAGCTCAGCTTGGGCATTGTCACAAAAATCCAAATGGATGCCATGAAGGAGCCTAGCTTGAGCATTGCCAGAAAAATCAAAGTTTAGATGACACCAAGGAGTCCAGCCTGAGCATTGTCAGAAAAAACAGTCTGGATATCATGAAAGAGCCCAGCCTGGGCATTGTCAGAAAATCCAAAGTTTGGTGTCATGAAGGAGTCCAGCTCAGAATAATCCAAAGTTTGGGTGCCATCAAGGAGCCCAGCCTGAGCATGGTCAGAAAATCCAAAGCTCTGATGCCATGAGAGCCCAGCTTGGACACTGTAAGAAAAATCCAAAGTTTGGATGCCATGAAAGAGCCCAGCTTGGGTGTTGATAGAAAATCCAAATTTTGGTTGCCATCAAGGAGCCCAGCCTGGGCATTGCCAGAAAAAACAGGGTTTGGATGCCATGAAGGGACTGAGGTTGGGCATTGTCAGAAAAATCCAAAGTTTGGATGCCCTGAAGGAGCCCAGCCTGGGCATGGTCAGAAAAAACAGTCTGGATGCCATGAAAGAGCCCAGCTTGGGTATTGATAGAAGATCCAAAGTTTGGATGCCATGAGAGCCCAGCTTGGGCATTGTCAGAAAAAAACAATTTTGGATGCCATGAAAGAGCCCAGCTTGGGTATTGATAGAAGAACCAAAGTTTAGATGGCACCAAGGAGCCCAGCTTGGGCATTGTCAGAAAAAAACAATGTTTGGATGCCATGAAAGAGCCCAGCCTGGGCATTGATAGAAAATCCAAAGTTTAGATGGCACCAAGGAGTCCAGCTCAGGCATTGTCAGAAAATCCAAAGTTTGGATGCCCTGAAGGAGCCCAGCCTGGGCATTGTCAGAAGAACCACAGCCTGGATGCCTTGAAGAAGCAAAGCAGCTGCCAAAGCTCACTGTTTGGGACTCTTCAGAACCCCAAAGCTCTGATGCCACCAAGAAGCAAAGCTCAAAAGCCAATCCCTGCTTTTCAAGTGACAACTCAGTGTAACACGGGGTGCTTTGGTTTTTCAGCTGGGAGGTCTCTCCCCTCAGCCCTCAGTGGTGTTTCTGGAGGGGAAGGTGACATTTGGGGCTTCCCCAGCCTTCCACAGAGCTGCTCTGAGCTGTTTCCTGCCCCTCTCACCACCTCCAGCCACCACCACACGACTTTCCCCAGCCATCTCAGGGTTGTTTTTTTTCTCTCTGCATTTCTGAGGTGTGAAGAGGGCTCTGTGAGAAGACCCTGAGTGTTCTTTCCAACCTCAGTGCTGCAGGGCTGTGTCTGTGATCCTCTCCTGCTTCTGGAGGGGGAATCACCAGAACTTTGTCCTCCTGTGGTCTCCACTCTGAGGGTCCTCCAGTCCCCTCCAAACTGGGAGGTGACAGCTCCTGGGAGCCCTGGGACAGTCCCTGGATGATCCTGCCACCCTCCACCCCTGCACAGCTCAGCTTAGACTGCCCACAACACACCTGAATCCATCCTTCCCCATCCCAGGCTTATCCTGCAGCTTAAATGCATCCAAATGCAGCAAATCCTGCATTGCTGGGGTGTTTCTATGCCATGCAGGAATGCTGCCAGTCTGTCCCTGCTCCAGGGCAGGGGACACAAGTGTCCAGAGCCTCTGGAATGCATTAATTTCACCTCACCTAGAATTCCCTTCCCTTTAAAGAGGGAGGGAATTTCATCTCTAAAAAGAAGATTTTGGAAGGCAGACTTTGGGTGAGTCCAAGGGCACTGCAGCCACGTGAAAATGGGGTCAGGGTTTCCCTCCAGCACAGCCAAAAATGCAATTTTTAATCCAAAAAACCCCCACTGACCCAAAATAAAGAAGCATTGGTGGCTTCCAACAATCTTCTGCCCCAAGACTGCTCCAATTCAGGCCAAATTGGGTTTTTTTTTAGGGGCAGGTCATTGCTGCATTGCAGCCACAGCTTGGTCAGGTTATCACATTGAAGTCTCTGAGGTTTTTTTCAGAGATCTTGAACATATTTTTTATTGCTGATGAAAGACAACAACAAAATAAGATGGATGAGCTTGCAGAACTACCCCTGGCTAGCACTTGGAGCCAAATCTCTGAATAGCTGCAATTGTGACTGAATAATCAGTCAAATTTAATTGCAATTTTTGGTTGAATAAGCAAGAATAAATTACATGCAAACAATGTATCCTGTGATTTCCACATCTACTGAAGGAGCCTCAATATTTCACGTATTTTCACCTGGAATAATCCTCTGATGCAGAACCTTGTTTTTTTTCTGCAGGATCATTTTGGATCATTATTATGTTTCCACATTTTGGGAATACCTCAGTGGCTAAACTGATAATCCAGCTGATGTCCAGGGAAAAGATTTAATCAACTCACACAAACCTGCAAATTCCATGGATTTGTAATTTAGTGCAGAAGAGAGAACAATGGAGGGGGAATAAAAATTATGCTTTTTAACCTGGAAAGATCCATTTGGAAAGATGATTTTGGAAAGATGCTCAGCTGCTCATGAAAGCCTGCTGGATATTCCTACCTGGAAAAATGTGGGGTTTTTGGGTTTTTTTGCAGGAGATCCTGCATGTCCAGCACTGCAATAATGATTGTCACCCCACCCCCTGACTGGCAGTTTGCAGGGATGCCTGCTGTGCCACAGGGCTCAGTCAGACACCAAAAAAAAACCCCTAAAAATCTCTGATCACTTGATCTGGGGTGCAGTATCAGAGACCTCACCCTCACAGCATTTCCAGCTGATCTCCAGTTTGATGATGATGATGATGATGCTGAGTTCCACTTGAGCAAGCCCAGCTCCCGTTAGAGCCCACAGCCTGTCCCCTGGCAGGAAGGGTTTCTGACCCTCCTCTCCATTGCAGATGTCCACGTGGAGCCCCACAAGAAGCAGCTCCACGTCACCCTGGCCTATCACTTCCAGAGCAGCCACCTGCCCACGCTGGAGAAGCTGGCCCAGAGCATCGACGTCCAGCTGGGCTGTGACTGGGTGGCCGCGATCTTCTCCCGCGACATCCGCTTCGACAACCACGAGGTAAAGGCTGGAGCTTCTTCCTGTGCTGGAGGGTTGTGGAAATAATTCACTTTATCAACCACGAGGTAAAGGGCTGGAGTTTATTTCTGTGTTGGAGAGTTGTGGACATTCACAGCCACGAGGTAAAGTTCTGGAGCTTCTTCCTGTGCTGGGGGATTGTGAGCATTAACAACCACGAGGTAAAGGCTGGAGTTTANGTTCTGGAGCTTGTTTAGGTATTGGAGGGTTGTGGACATTCACAACCATGAGGTAAAGGCTGGGGCTTCTTCCTGGGTTAGAGGGTTGTGGAAATTCACTTTATCAACCATAAGGTAAAGGGCTGGAGCTTGTTCCTGTGTCAGAGGTTTGTGAACATTCACAACTGTGAGGTAAAAGTTCTGGAGTTTGTTTGGGTGCTGGAGGGTTGTGGACATCCACCTTGTCAAGCACAAGGTAAA
>VXBR01001393.1:0-21479 GCA_013400215.1 Cisticola juncidis | reverse complement strand
AGCAGGGGAGCAGGAGCAAGAGGTGGAGAACCAGAGAGAGGAAGAGAGGAAAAGAGAGGGAGATTAAAATTGGGCGCGGAAAAGGACTTGGGCCAATGGAATTACAGATACACGATACTTCAGGGGAGGGTTACGGATTTGGATTGAACCATACACTTTTGAGGGGGGACACAGAGCATACCATTTCACAGAAATGCAATAGTTTATGCAAAGAAGGGAAAAGAAATTCTACTCAGGAGAGGGCAAGGAGCCTCCAGAAGCCTTTCCCCCATTTTTTTCAGGTCACTAGATAGCCAGGGAGGGAAAAACAAGGTGCTCTCCTGTTGTTCCCTGACATCTGGCTCTGGTTCCAACACAGCTCCAGCTGGTGCCCTGTGAACCTCTGTTGTGCTTGAGTATTGCCTGGAGTGGTTTAGGTCTCAGACTGATATCCAAGGGGCAGTTGCGTTCCATAAACTCAGGAGTGGGTGGGTCATTATGCCCTCACCTGTTGGCTCTGGCTTATCTCTCACGGGCAAGATTTGGTCTTGAACTGCCATTTGGCTTTGCTGTGCCAAAGAAGTCAATTACTAATTGTGTTCATTAACAGACAGCACTGCTGCATGTCCTGAGTGTGGTAAGTAATGCTTTCCAGTAGCACTTCTCTGGCAAAAATTCATCCATAGTTCTGTTGGCACTACCACTGAGATTTGGGGACCTAAACTGCCCCAGAGGGTCGCATCCTCTTCAATGTCCCTTGGATCTTTTTCCCAGGGCCAGAATAAATCCTTTTTTGCCCTTTCCATTGCATTTCTCTTGGCTTCTTCCTGCCTGCCATTTCTCTCATCACTGCAACATATTGAACTAATTCTTCTCATCTTTGCCCTCCTGCTTCTCCCCATTTATTTTTCTGGAGAGGTGCTTGTTTGCCCAGTCCATCATCTCCTGTTCTTCTGCTAGTGACTGATGTCCTGATATGACTCTTACTGTCCAGAAGCCTTTATTTTCTCCCTGGCTGTGTCCTGCTGCAGAGGCCTCTGTGAGGAACAAGAGAGGAGTGGCAGATGAGAACTTGTCGGTGGATGCTGAACATATGGCTTTGTACGTCCTGCAGCACTGGGAAGAGATGCCAGGATATGGGTACAAGCTAGTACCAGAGCACGTGGAAATCCGGTCTTTGTACAATCCGGAGAATCCTGGGCTTGTGCAGGTGAGATGTGTTTCCATGCCAAACCTCAACATTGGTTTGGGGAAGCACCTTCCGGACAGCTGGTTTCCAGCCCCCTGTCTGGTCTCCTTCCTGGGTGGGCGACTGGAGTTGTGTCTGTGGATGGTTGATCCAGCAATGAAGTGAGGACTTTGGCTGTGGTTGTCTTTGGCTCACATCTACCCTCTGACCTCTCATGATGTTTCTGAATACCCTTTCCTCAAGGAACTTCTGTCCATTGATGTTGTGTTCACAGTGCTGGTGACCCAAAGTCCTTCCTGTCTCCGCAGGCCATTTAGCACTGTTCTGATGAGGATGCTGTGTGGGTGGCAATAGACCTGCTCTGCTTTTGAGCCCTGCCACCATGCACCCCGGTGGGTGATGGTATCCTTGCCTATACCTGCCTCCTCTGCATTGTCACTTATCACTGCTGTTTTGCAAGAACGTTGCTCTGCAAGAAGCCATTGGCTTCTCCCTGTCTGGAGAAGAAACATCCATCCTTAGTTTTGTGCAATTCAGTCACCTGAACTCACCATTTTAATGTCCTGCACTGAAATCTCCTGTTCCCTTGGGTACTGGAGGTTTGAACAAAGCAGAGTTCTGCTGTCACGCTGGCTTTGTTTGGCATTGGAAATGCACAAGGGAAGAGAGCAGAGTCAGATCTATCACTTCTTAGTTTTGTTGGTTTTGCTTAAGTATTGCATTACTATATGTGCCTTATTAAGACAGAGGGACATGTTTGCCTCTGTTTGAAATGGATTCAGTGTAGGTGAAGTGTTTTTTCTTGGGAGCAGAAATAAGCAAACTTTCATAGCCTTAGTTTTTTCCCTGTGTAAAATCCAATCTCATGTCACTCTCAAGTGCTGGGAATGGAGAGAACCAAGCAGGGGCTTTCTGATGAGAACTTTCCTTGCATCTTGAAGAGCTGGAGAATGATCTGTCTTTTGAAGTGCCTTTGTTGTCTTATCTCATCAGGGCTCCTTGCACATGTGGATTGACATGTTTCCAAATGATGTCCCTGCACCACCACCCGTCAACATCAAGCCACGACTGCCTGTCAGGTAGCACTTGGGGGGGTAGGTCTGGGGATGGGGGGCTGCAGGAAGGGTCAGTATCCCTTGCCATGGCTGGTGGGATGTGCCACAAGGTCAGTGGTAGTGTGGCATGTAGCCCTCTTTGCTTCAGCTCTGACCACAGGATGTTCTCTTGAGTGTATCATTGTGGGCCATAAGAGCTTCAGCTGCACAAATGTTTGAGGAAGGGCAGGTTAAGGCCTCTAAGGCTGGACAGAAAGGTAATAGTAACCCAGGCCAGAGCTACTTATTGGTGATTGAGAGACAGACTTTTGTGAGTTCTGTTTAGAAGCCAAATTTATTGAGCATACAAGGTGTTTATATAGGGTTTTTCTTTTATGGCACTTATATAGGGTTCTATTTTTGTTAACAATTCTAATTGGTTATACATTCTTTATGACATCAGTTACTTGGTAATCCCTACAAAGTTTCACATGTTTCTTGGTCACTTGTACCCCAGGGAGCCTTTATCTGTGTCTGTCTCTCCCATGGTTTCTGCTTGATCAGGCCTAAGATACTAGGCTCTTTTATCAGTTCCATTATACCCTCTGTTTCAATCCCCACACTACTCATCAAACTCCATTCTGGCTAGTGGACAGATGTCCTTGGGAGCCTGGAGAAGTGCAGGTGAAGGAAGAAATCTACTGTTTTCAAGGGTCTAATGATACTTTTGAGATGGAGGGTCCAGATTATTCTCAGACGTGCACCTGAAAGGACAAGAGATAATGAGCACAAATTGCAGCAAGGGAAACTCCACCTGAATATAGGGAAAGCATTTTCCCAGTGAGAGTGAGGCTACCCTGGAATGGGGACAGATTGTCTCAGATATGCTGGGATGTCCATTGGTGATATTAAAAACTAATGCAGACAAGGCCCTGAACAATTGACCCTTTATGACGCTAGAGCAAGAGCTTGGAGCAGAGACTACAGAGATCCCTTCCTGCCTAAGCTTTTCTGTGCTCCTATGGCTCAGTAGAGCAGGGTGGGTTTCCCATGTAAAACCAGGGTGGGTTTCCCATGTAAAACCAGGGTGGGTTTTGGTTTGCAAAAGCTATCTGTATTGATTGTGGGTGTTTGTTTTGTAGGGTTGTAGTGTCCAGAAAGGGTTTTATGCCTGGCAGTGAGACTGCTGGGCTGTGCTTGGTGGGAGGAGAGGGGGAACCACATTGCTGGGAAGGTTCAAGTTCTGCTGCTGTGGCTTGATATGCTCAGGGCTTGATCTGCCCTCCCAGGCAGCAGGGACAAGGGCATGTGTCTCAGCTCTGTGTCCTTCCCACAGCTATGAGCTCCGTGTGATTATCTGGAACACAGACAGTGTGATCCTTGATGATATCAACCCAGTAACAGGAGAGCCTTCCAGCGACATCTACGTGAAAAGGTGAGAATAAGAGGGAAGCCAGAGCCTGGCTGCCCTGCTCCCTGCCCTGGTCCATGTGCTCACTTGCATTCTCTGAACCTCTGCTCCTCCTTGCCTTGGAGTGAGGTGCCCACTCCAGTCCTCTGCATGGGCTGCTGTAACCCCAGAGATGTTGACCAGATGTTACTCTGGGTTGACCTTTTCTTGCTACCCCATGAGGTTTAGTGCTACCATTCTTCTGCTCTGCCTTTGAGGCTGGCTGACCAGCCAGTCCTGAGGCTAAAGGGTAACTGAGTTTCTCCTGCAGCTGGATAAAAGGTCTTGACCATGACAAGCAGGAGACAGATGTTCACTTTAACTCCTTGACTGGGGAAGGAAATTTCAACTGGAGGTTCATCTTCCGCTTCAATTATCTCCCAACTGAGAAGGAGATCACCTACAAGAAAAAGGACTCTGTCTTCTCTGTGGAGGAATCAGAGTTTCGGGAACCAGCTGTTCTGGTCCTCCAGGTCTGGGATTATGACAGGATTTCAGCTAATGACTTTCTAGGTATGGTATTACCTGCTGGAAGTAGGGTGACCTGTCCCTTACCTTGTGGTAGCATTACAGCATTTCCCTGGGGTTCAGCTCTCTGAGAAAGGATACTAGGACCATCAGATCAAACTCTTCAGCTCAGCAGTCCCCTGGGCTGGTTTTTCACACCTGCGTTATAGACAGAGCCTGGAGGTAGGCACCTTCCCTACACAGACATGTAGTGCTTGTATGCTTGTCCTAGGGCCTTGGTGTATTTTTTCAGGGCCTGTCACATCACAGGACTTCCAGGTTCTGCTTCCTCACAACCTTTCCAATAAACTTCCTTGTTTTCTGTGCTCTTACTTAGATATGCATATCCCAAAGTCTGGGCCTAAGCATTTTTTCCCAGGACTTTATGTTGTAGGCATAGGGACAACTTGTAAGAGACTATTGACAGCCTTTGGGAGACTATTGGCACTTGAGTTGCAGCATCCCATTGCTGGGTTCTCAGAGCTCCCTGAATGCTCTGGTACTTCCCGGTATTCAGACCTGCTGACCTGGACATGCAGCAAGGCCTGGTGCCAAAACAGAGCTAGTGATGATTCCCCCACATTATGCTAGCACAAGTACTGCTGATTCTCTCCCACTTCTGCTGTCATCTCCAAGCTTACAGCACTCTGTTCAGTTGTTCCTCCCTTCTCCAAATGTTAACCTCCCTATTAAAAAGCAGCCCCTTTCCCCTACTGTCTCCTGGGCATGTTTAAACTCTCCTTACACTTCAGCCTTTCATAGTGTATTTAAGTGGCTTTACTGCATGAGGCACTTTCATTGGTTCAGCCATGAAGAACTGAGGCACTGAAGAAAGCACTAACAATTCCAATGATTTCTGCCATGTATAATCTCAGGATCTTCTAGATAGTAAGGGGCTTCTGCAGGGTTTATTGCAATCTCCTGCCCCAAGCAGGCCTAGGTGCACAGTAGGTCAGGTTGCTCAGGACATTTTCTGTGTGGGTTTTGATTACCTCCAAGGATGGATTCTGAGCACCCTTCTGGGACCCCTTTCCTGACTGCACCTTCTTCATTATTCTCAGGTATTTTTACTTGCAGCATTTTGTATGTTTCCTTATGTACTTTCATAATCCATTTCAGAGAAGAGTGTAGCTCTATCTGCTCTGTAGCTTCCTTTAGGCTGTGAGGGATGCAGTAAGACCTCCCTCTTAACCTCTCTTCTCTGGGCTGAACATATGTCTCTCATCCCACTTGCTGTGGCATGTTCTACAGAGTTGACTATCTCAGCCACTAAATACTATTTAGTTGACACCTTTCTTGTATTGGGGGTCCAAAACTGGGCACTGTATCCAGGTGCAGTCTCACTTGGAACTGAGCAGAGAACACTCACATCCCTTGTCTGCTTTTGCCAGTACAGACCAGGATGTGGTAAGATTGTTTTTTTGCAAGGTCTCAGTGCCAAAGTGGGACAGGAGCTCATTCCAAGTAGAACAGAGGCACAAGGCCAAACAGGGAGATGAAGTGAGGCTGTTGCAGATCTAAGACAAACTTGAAAGCATTTATAATTTTAAAGCATTATCATTTTATAGTTTTAATTGACATTTCCAGGAATTAGAGAGGAAGATGAGCTTGGACATGTGAGGAGAGCAGGGTGGGACATGATAAAGGAGTGAAAATAACTCAAGTGAACTCACCCAACAGCCCTTATCAAAAATGAGATGGGACCTGGGGCTTCTGGCTCTTACTCTCTAACTCCCGAGCTTGTCCTTTCTTATGCAGAATTTCCAGTTCTCCATCTGTAAATGTGCCAGGTTCTGCTAGATCATTACAGCAGCTGAGACTTAATCGTGGCAGTTGGGGAGTGTGGCAGACAGCCAAATGTCATGTGGGGCTGACCTCAGGGTTTTACCATGTGTTCTCCTCTTCCCTGTGCTTGCAGGCTCCATCGAGCTGAAGCTGCATGACATGGTGCATGCAGCCAAGAGCTCTCAGCATTGCACCATCAAAATGGCCAAGGAGAATGCAACACCTCGATTCTCCATCTTCCGAAACAAGCGCATGAGGGGCTGGTGGCCCTTCATCAAACTCAGAGTTCAGGAAGATGACAAGAGAGAGGAAAGGGAGTACAAGAATAAAAAGAAAAAGAAGTGGAGCAGCTCAGTCAAACCAGAGGACAGGGAATTCACAGACCCCAGTGGGAATAAGTACCTCCTGACGGTAAGGTGGGGTGCTGGCACTGTGAGCACAGCCAGTGTTTTGCCTCTGCCTTGATATGGCAGCCTGTCCTACATGCCAACAACCTACAAAGGCAGCAATGACCCAGCTTGTGCAGGATCCTGAGGACTTCTTCCATCTACTACCAATCTAGCAGGTTGTCTACCCTGAAGAACCATCTGCTGTGGCATGCAGGGGTGTCTTGCTTCATGTATTCCCCTGAACTTCCCATAGAGTAGTGCTCCATGAGGGAAGCTGTCTTTGTTTAGGAATGTAATGTTCCCACTGAAACACCATGTTCTCCTTGCTCACTCTTACTCCAAAGCAAGAGGCATATGGCTCCCCATCAGCCAGTCGGGACAGCAGCAGATGCCTGTCCTGGGGTGTCTGCCTGCCAAAGACAGGCAGGTGCCAACTGACCAGAGACAGACTTGCTCCTGATACCCCTGTTAACAGACCACTGTGTGCCCAAGGGTGAATTTTGCTCAATGCCACTATGGGAGGGTGCAGACAAATCAGGTAGTTGAGGAGTGCATTAAAATACAGTTCCTTGTTTGCAAAACAGTTAGTTTCTTCCCAGGCCACATTTACCACTGGCTGTGAAGTAGGACTCTGTAGCCAATGGAGAAAAAAGCTCTGAGCATCTGTAGGTGGAACTGGGAGAAAAATACCTAGTTGTGGCAGGATGCGTGGTCAGCAGACTTGTCTGTGAAGCAACACATTCAACTGTGGCTCAGACATATTGTCCCTCTAGGGTAAGGTGGAAGCGGAGTTCCAACTGCTGACTGTGGAGGAGGCTGAAAAAAGTCCTGTTGGCTTGGGCCGAAAAGGGCCTGAACCCCTGGAAAAGCCCAAGTGAGTATCTGATTATTACCTTTAGGATGGTCACACAGTGCTGTGTTCTGAGCAGCTGTTTGTATGGCAACTGGGAGTATTGGCTTGTCAGGAAGCCAAGAGCAATGACTAAGTCCCTGGGCAGTGGGGTCTGCAGGACCAGGACTGCCAGGGTTTCCCAGAGCTCAAGTGAGTCCACAAGACTTGAAGGTGCAGCACTTGGCCCAGGGTTGATCTCAGGAAGATACTCAAGGCAGCTGTACCATAACATGTCTTGTACAATGGTCAGGTCTGTCTGTGTGTCCCTTGTGGACAAGCGTGAAGGACAGCTCTGGGGACACTGGGACTCTGTTCCAAGAGTTCTATCCTGTTGTCTATTGCATTTCCACAGGCAGTACGTTTACTGTAGCCCCTGGGCTAATCCTGCCTGGAAGCAGGAAGAGTTGGTGATTCACAAGGGATAGCAGGACACCAAAACAGAAGGGTCAACGTGATGCTCTGTGGTTTGAGCCTGTGTTTATCTATTCTTCTCTTCCTGTTCTAGTCGGCCCAAAACAACTTTCAACTGGTTTGTGAATCCCATGAAGACTTTTGTGTTTTTCATCTGGAAGCGGTACAAGAAATACATAATTGTGCTGTTTATAGTCACTGTTGTGATAATCTTCCTGGTTCTTTTGGTCTACACCATGCCTGGATATATCAGCGAGAAGATCATCAATGGATAAATGCTCTTCAGCAGAGAACTACTCCAAGACAGGGGTGATTGTGGCAGGAATCAACATAGGATCAGAAAACTTAATGAAACCCTGCAGGTGCAGAAACAGCCTAGAGATACAGAGACCTGCAGAAGCAAGCTTTGTTTTCTGTTGTGGTGTGTTAATGAGTTCTTTATCTTTTATAAGTTTTTCTAAGTTCTTTGTAAGATGGGTTTGTTCCTTGTACTCCCTGTTTTGCCTTCCTGTTAGTTGCCCCTGGAACTCCCCCAGTAACTGTTAAATGTCAATCCTTTCCCCTCTCCTCCCTGGAACCTGCCTGTCATTCAGAGCCCTGCCTCAGAGCTAAAAAGTTCTGTGAGGGGCTTCAAGTGATGGGCTAGGTTCGGGGAAAAACCCCTCCTCTCCCTTGTGTGTGGTCCTCGTTTGTGTCAGTCACCTTCCTAGCCTCTCCTGTGTTGAACTTGATTTGCTGTACCCCCCTCACCATACTCTGTACTGCCCCCCCATAAAAGGGGGTCTGAAAAGGGCAAAATCGGCTCAGTCTGAGCAAGTTCTTGGCAGGTGGGGAGGATCTTCCTGACCCCTCAAATAAACCCCCTTGGATTTACTCGGCCAACTCCTCCCTTTATTCTCCGCCGTCATCTGCCCCTTGCCACCTGTGCCTCGATGTCTCATTGGAACCAAAACCCCACTGGATTGGCTTGGCTTGCTCTGCTTGCCAGCCATACCTGCTGCTCCTTTCCGTGGTGCTTGAGCTAGCCTGGGCAGGGTGGGATCGCATTCTGAAAGGCACCTGTGACAGTTTTCCTCAATGAGTAAAAGCTCCTTGGCTACTGTCTCTCATGCTTGAGGTTTTTGGCTGCTTTCTGAAGCTCAGGGACAACCTGTTTCTTTGTGCAGCACAGGCTGATCCCAGTTCAACAGTCCTCCCTACTTCCTCTTTGCCCTTCCTCCTGAGTAGTACAGCAGCAAGGACTACAAAGGGACATCAGCATGGAGTCATGAGCATGCATCTGTGTTTCATGTTGGGATGACGTAAACAAATGAGACTTGTTCTCAGCATGGCTTCTGGTGCACCAGGGTTCCTGTCATCTGCACAGACAAACCCCGACATGATCTGATCCCAGTTTCAACCAGGGTTTTGAGAGGATAGATTCTTTGTGAGAGGTGCAGGTGATGCTCAGTGGGACCAAAGCTTTTCGAAAGAATTTAACTGACTGCAGTTTCAAAGCAAAGGTGCCTGCCTCATGGCCTTTTGAATGGGGCAGCAATAGAGTATGTTTTGGGGACAAAATGGTCTGGGCAGAGCCAGGCAAGTAGATGTGAAGCAGGTGAGGACTCTGGCTGGACACGAAGCCAGAAGTCACTGTGAGGCAGACATGATGTTACTCCAGTGAGTCTAGAATTCAGACACCCCAGAATGGCAAAGAGGGAGGCCTCCCTCCCTCTAAGAGACCTTTGGGCTGTAAGGTGGGGGTGAAATAGGCTGCAAAGGGCTCAGGTCATGCAGCAACTGCTTGGGGCTACAGCAAAGCCCTGAGCTGTGACACTGCTGCATCATTCTCAGTTTTTCTGGAGGGCCTATTGAGTGAGATGTTGCCTTTATAAATAGTGCCTGGTCCTCCCCAGCAGTGACTGGTCCATTCAAACAAACTCAGTGCCCTCCAGAAAACACAGTGCACACCTCCAGAAATCCCTTTCGGCTCTTTCAGCAATGCTCAACCACATTTCCCACCACACCACCTGTTGAAACTCTGGCATTGGTCTCCTCCTCATAGCAGATGAAACTGGTAGATTTTGGTGTCCTTCCTCCTGTTGGTTCAGCTTTTCCCAAGGTCTGGGACCAGCGGAGTGGTTCCCGTGGCTCCTGCAAGTCCTGGCCGACTGTCTCTTGTCGATTGTCTGATCTCAGACCAAAACGAAGCCAAACAGTTGAGGAAAAAAAAAACAAAAACCAACAAATCAAAACGGCAACAACAACAAAACCACAAAAGCCCTCAAAGGATTCCTGCTGCAGTTTCTCCAAGCCAGGGAAACGGGGAAAAAAAAAGACCTGTTGCTTAAGCTAACAAAAAGCCCCCAAGCTAGCTGTTGCGGTGCATGTAGGAACTATGTTCCTGTCTGCCAGGCTAGCTCTGGCACCACGGCATGCAGCATGTATGGCCAAGAGAGCAGTGCAGGCCAGCTGATCCTATGGGTTCTTGATTCTTTGGGTGGCAGCAGACACAGTTTGTAGAATGCAGATAGTGACGGGAGATTGAAGAGAGGAGGCAGTGGAGCAAGTTCAGAGGTGTTTATTGAAGACCAGCGAAGGGCCTCCTCACCACCTAAGAGCTGCTCAGGCTGAGCCCACAAGAGCTCTGTGACAGGCACTTTTACGTGGGGGTGGAACAGGGGGTGGTGAGGAAGTAACAACCAATGAGGAACAGCCTGGGCACTAACAAGGGGGTGAGGGACAAGGGCAAGGACCATACACCAAGGAAAGGGAAGAACCCCCTCGAGACCTAAACTATCACTTGATGCTCCCTGTGGAACTTTCTAGTTCTAAGGCAGGACCCTGAGGTGACAGGCAGAGGGAGAGGGAATGGATTGACACATGCCTGGGGTGGGGAGACATCAGGGACAGACCATTATAGCGGGAATAACAGGGGTACACAGAACAAACCATGTTACGATGACTTTATAACAGAACTTTCAACAATCCTAACTAATACAAAGTAAAACTGCACCACTACAGCTAGCTAAGCAATGAAGTAATGTCTGATCTGTATGGCACCCAGCACACCCCAGAGTGAGGCTTTGAACAAAGCCCAAGGCTCCCAAGGCTCCCACACCCTGCCCCCGACCTACCTTAAAGTTACAGCTACCATTTCAAGGCATAAAGCCAAGGCACAGGCAGGCTTCCTCAAAATACTTTGGTTTATAATTACTGGTGTGTAGCTGGGATGTGCAGGTGTGTGTCGGTGTGTACAAACTGAATGGAGAGTGGTGTCTGTTCAGGGTGTGGGTTTGCAAGGCAAGAGGTTCATCCCTGCCTTTGCTGCCAGCAGAATGACCCCAGGCCTCTGCCCCAGACCCCTCCAAGCCCAAATGTGACCATGATTCATGCCAGCAGTTCCCCTTCCTGATCAGCACCATGATTGCCCTGATCTCAGTGTGCAGCAGATGCAAAAGGACTTCAGGTCACTCACCACCTCTGCCTTCACCAGCCAAATGGACCATCACAAGGCTACTGAGAATAGCCTGGAGAAGAAGAGCAGAGGTGGAGGGCTGCAGAGATGCACCCTGGGGGATGGGTCAGTTCACTAGGCCCATCACTGTGGACCTACTGAATCTGTACCAGATCAGGCACCACCATGCCATTTTTCACCATGAGTACAGAGTGGTGTGAACATATTTGTGTGTCTGCAAAGCACTGAAAGCAAAGATTTGATAAAGGCATGTGACAGGTTATGGTGGCCATGTGTATCAGGAACCGAAGATGGGTCTGAGGCATGACATATTTGGTCCACAGTTGTGCATGTCGACAAGATAATGTAGAAGAAGTTGGAAGAAGAACTTAAGAAGAACTTAAGAAGAACTGTTGGAAGAAGAACTTAATGTTAGAAGAACTTATAGGACTAACCTTCAGAAATGCAACTAAGTCTTGGTCACCTGGTGGGATTTATCCTGTGAAAGGGAAACAATACAAAAAAGCTGTTGTTGGCATGGAGGTGTGATCATGACCTCTTGTGACCTCATCTCATGCATTGGCCCTGCGTGAGATTATGTTGAAACTGGCCTGTTGCCATGATCCTTCCTAGTTTTCTGAGCATTCATATTAAAGCAGAAGTGTGCAGCTTCTCACACTCGTAAATGTAAACAGTGGACCACGTTTTGTAAATACTGCCCTTGTAATGAATTCCTTCTCCATGAGAAGGGAAGGTTGAATGACAGACTCCTTGGCCAATGTGGGTGAGAGGTGGAACAACCACCCTCCAATCCATGGTCACCTTGCTACAGATATATTATAGATATAATAGACAAGGGGGGGAGTCTTCTGGTCTCCTGACCTGCTGCTCTGAACCCAGATCTGCTGTCTCCTGAGTGTCCTTATCTAGCTAGGCTCACGGTGATATCTGCCACTCCTGAGGAGAAGATCTACAGTGTGGTCCTGGGGTGGAGAGAGGGTGACATGATGCATACTGTTGATCCAGGGGACACCTTGAAGGTGTGCTGCCCTTCTGCCCCTCCCGCTCTATCTCCTTCTCCTGCTCAGCGGCTTCTTCAACATCCAGGGGTCAGTATGTATTGATTGTTAATGTGACTAATAAAATTGACTTGCTTTGCTATTCTGACTGCATCTTGAGTTTTTTGTTGACAGGCATCCTCCCAAACCTGTAACACCAGGTGACAGGCACCTATCAGCTGAGGACAAGAGCAAAAGGGATATGTTCATATGGGAAGGCTGTGCCTGGTACTGATTTTGCACGATGGGTTAAAGAGAGGACAGAATGCTTTGGCCAAAGAAGAATCAAATGAAAAGCAGAACAAAATATTGAAGGAAGTTTTTTTGGGTGACAGAACAGTTTCCTTGCTTATCCAGAGTCAAGCTCTGGCATACAGTGACATGGGATGTTCAGAGTGGTTTATATACCCAGGGGGAGACCTGGCCACTGAGCACAGTATCTTATGCAAAAATAATTTGAGTTAAATGCCTTTGTTTTCTGGCTAATTGCAAAGACCAGAGAACTTAAATAAACATCATCAAGCATGGTGTGGAAGGGGAAGGGTTTGCTGTATGTTGCCAAATGACTTAGACCTTAGCCGAAGACTATGTCCAGGCTATTGTAAACATCACATTGACCTGCTGTGGGCAAATCAAGGTCCTGATCACCACTGGAAAGTAATATGTGTGAGATGTTGCCACTGTGACATGGTTCTCTCTATGGTGGACCAGAGGACTCCGAGCCTCTTGGTGCCTCCTCCTTGTGGGTCTGGTAAATGTGCTGCGAGCAACCAAAATATACCACCACCACATCATTGTTGCCATGAGATTCTCCTAGCTAGCTGAGCATTTCATATAAAGTAGAAGTTTCTACCTTCTCACGCTCTTTTCATGTAAACACCAGCTATGTTCCATAAACATAGCCATTGTTTTCACATTCCATGCTGGGACAAACAGGACTGTGTGACAGTCCCCTTGACCAATAGGTTGAAAGGTGGGACTGTTAACCGTCCAATCCATGGGCATCGATTGCCACGAGCCTAGCCAGACTGACACTCGGAGACAGAGATCTGGGTTCATCAGAGCAAGCAGGGCAGAAGACCTGCTCTTTGTTTATTCTTCCTATTATATACTTCTACCAAGATGCCCATGGATTCACTTTCTCAGAAAGCATGAATGGGGAGATGAAATTGTGAATGGAGAGGTGTTTTCCCCAATACTGCTGCTAGATCCACATCACTCTTGATTGCTGGACATTTCACAGCTCCATTGCCCAGGAGGGCCAATCTGTTCTTGGCCCACCTTCTTTTTTGTTATTAATGTTGTGCTTCACAAGTTCCCGGCAAGAGTATTGTCCCTCCTGGATTCCTGGCAGAGGTGTTGTTCATCCTAAATTTGCTGGTTCAGTCCCAGCCTGCTTGTTCATTTTATTTTACAGAAAGTATCACATTTTATATACACTATAATATGAATTATTCTATGCCATTTATTACATGTGTGTTTCTTTGTTATAGATACATATTACAAAGCTGGCTTTTTGCAAAAATTAAAATGAATGCTATATGTATAATATGGGAAGGTTTTGCTGTATTTTTTACTTATGCTATTAATGAAACTTAGAAATAAGTACTGTGATGAATATATATATTTCTGAGGCTATGACATGATATTAAAGACTGGTTTTTTGTAGCATCTATGTGGAGAGCTTTTCTACTGAGTGGCTGAATAACAAAGGCCATGATACTTTTAAGTTGATTGAGCTCTAGCTGTACCGACGTGCTGAAGCGAGGAGGTCACCGTGACCTTACTGCAACAGTAGGGTTGTAGGAGGCGGCTATGTGCCAGAAAAGTGCGGTAATATGTAAACAAAACTAGCTTGTAGCAATTAGTTTGCTAGTAGCAAAGATTACGTATCCAGGTGCTGTAAACCAATCATGAGCTATAGTTTTGCAATATGCGTGAGCTAATAATTGATACTATATAAGTATAACCGAATCCTAAATTAAGTTCGAGGCTTGCTGTCATTATAGAATGAGGCTTGTCTCCCGCTGATTTCCAACACATCTAAACTGGCTAAACCACGATGGAGAAAATCCTCCGCATTCCTGAATTATCCAGATGAGGACTGCTGACCAGAGTTTCAGGAGAAGAATTTATTGAACCTCTGTTATCAGTATCTTATCCAGATGAAGATGGAAAAAAATTTCAGGAGAGGAATTTATTGAACCTATGCTATCAGATGGAATGGAGCCACTTGCAAATGGATCTACAAGATAAAAACGTTGGGGGGGAGTTAAAACTGAACAGAGGAAATTCCAACTCAAGAGGAACGTTTGAATAATGCATGTGAATTTATGAATATGCAACAGGCTGGTACTTTTAAGGAGTGAGCCTTTTCATTAGCAGGTGTGCTCTTGGCTGAATGCCAAGTCACCCAGCCCTATCATTAATATTTTGCTTTATTTCTGTCTCCTAATTGTGTTTTTAGTAAACCTTTTAAAAAATTTTACCATGAAAGTGAATCTCATTTTTCACATTCTTAATTTTCAATTGTTAGTCTATCCTTTAGACCCACCAAAAAGCTAAAACTTCAGCCCTTTAAAACCAAGCTGGAAGCAAGAACCATCAGGAAGCTGTGTTCAGAAAGAAGCACTGCTGACCTCGTTCATGTCTGCAGAGCTCCTGGCTTGGAACTTGTATGTTGGAGTGTACATATAGCTCCAAACATATTTGTGCCATGAAAGGCAGAAATGTCATTGCCTTCTGTCTTCAGCAGCTTTTATTGAAGGTATAGGGAACTGGGTACTGGAGAGTCTCAGTGTCTGAAATACCCATCTCCTGGTGCAAGCTTGTAACAGGTAGAGCTCTGGTGTGGGATAGTGCAGAAAACACAGCAGGAATCTGCCCATGAGTCAAGAGAACCCCAGGCACAGTGTGTGCTAAGCCCAGCATTGGTATGAGGTGGGCAGCTAAGGGAAGGAATGCTGAGCTGCAGGTGAGGGGGAGGACATCCACCATTTTTCCACTGTGAGAGACATGTTCTTAAAGTAGAAGACATGTATCTTGTCTGAGTGCAGATCACATCTGTGCCCACAAGACCAATGAATGCAGGTAGCAATGTGGGCAGGTGTTGGAGACTGGGGTTTTTCTCTTTTTTTCACTTACATATTTTTCCCCATAAGTTGCTAGGAAACTAGCTGCTAGGTACTTACGGGTACTTAAGAAAAATGTCAGAAGTTACTAAGATGGGGAGAGGAGTGTAGCATCTGGTTACACTTCTTTTGTCTCTGGGAGTTTCTCTCCAAGGGGAGAGATACCACAAGATTTTGGAGGCAGGAAAAAGGCAGGGCTGGGGGCAGCTGCTTGCTCTCGACATTGGAAAGGGGACAGTCAAGCTGTTGCTGACTGCAGGGAGAATTCACTGTCACCACCAGAGTCCAGTCCTAGGGACCTACCATCATCTGCTTTTATGTCCAGGAATTCTTAGCTTGCCTTTTCCTGCCCTGCTGGGAGCCAAGCCACTGCTGTCTCACCCCCGCTGTTTCTTTGGCACTGCTCTGGATATTTCTACAGTGGAGCCTTGCACCACCCTGCCCTTCTGGGACGTCCAAGCAGTTCACTACCACTGCGAAGTTTCTGGTACATCTCATCCACCAGCCCAGGATTTCTGCTTCTTCCTGGTCTTCCAACTTGGTGCTCCTCAAAGTCCTGCAGGGGCACCAGGGTCAGACTGCTGCCAGGGTTTTGTGAAAAAAAGCCTCTCCTCCATCCTTTCCTGTCTTGGCCAAGAAGGCTGTCACAAGGTTCCTAGTTCCGTTTTGTTGGTAATGACATTATTATTGTTCTTTGTTTGCCTTGTTATACATACTAGTAAAGAACTGTTACTCCCACCCTCTTCTCTTTGCCTGAGAGCCTTTTAATTTCAAAATTATAATAATTTGAGGGGAAGCAGTTTACATTCTCCATTCCAAGAGAGGCTCCTGCCTTCCCTGGCAGACACCTGTCTTTCAAACCAAGACAGCAGATAAGGGTGTGTCTTGGCTTGAAAGACAGGTGTCTGCTAGGGAAAGCGGGAACCTCCCTTGAAATGGAAAATATGACCCCCTTCTGTCCAAACTATTATAACTTTGAAATTAAGGGGCTTTCAGGCAAAGATATGAGAAAAGGAATAACCACTTTTTACTAGTGTGTGTATGTATAACAGGGCAACAAACAACAACAATGGTAACAACAAGAAGAAAAGGAAAGAAAACTCAGTAAACAGTCTTCCCACTCTTTAAGCAGTTTCCCCTTTGGTGCAGTTCCGGGCACAGCCGGCAGGGGCGCTGCTGGCTCCCGGCCGGGCAGGGCGGGTGCGGTGATTCCCCCGCGGCTGCAGGGGGCGCTGTGGCCCAGCTCGGCCGCCTCTCTCCACACGGGAATGGCGGGCGGGCTGGCGGAGGGGATGGAGAAGGGACTTCCTTTCTTAACTCCCAAGGGCAGTGCCCCTCTGGATAATGAAAGGAGGTGTAGCAGGAACCTTGGAGTAGCAAGTTGAGAAGGCAGGGATGAGCAAAAGTCCAGGAGAGATGTATCAGAAACCCAGCAGCTGTGGCTAAAACCACGGGGAAGGCAGGAGTTGCAGAGTGTCCCAGCAGGAAGGGATGTGGGGCTTCATGTAGCAAAAACTTGGAGAAGTAGCAAAAGAATGGCAGGGGCAGGAGTAGTCCCCAGCAGCTGCCTCAGGCAGCTGGGGAAATGTGCCCTCAGGGAGGGGGCTGGGGTTTGGGGTCTGTCTTGGGTTATGTAAACAAAAAAAAGTTTATTCTATTTTTCCATCTGCTGAAACAAGTTGGGGAGATGTTTTCATTAGCTCTTGTATAACCCATTCCTCATAACCCCAGGGGTGAGGGGGCGGGTGCCTTCTGATAATGGGCCAGCTGTTAAAACCAGGTGGGGCAGTGTTCCTTATCTCTTCCACAACCCGTCCTCCCTCCGGGGGATATCTGCTGTTAATGGGCCATTAAGGCTCACCACATCACTGATAAAATTACATCATCCCATTTTGAGATGCTCCACCCAGTGGGGAGGAGCCAACTGTTCCTACCTAGATAAAAACTGAGACTCAGGAACACCAGGCAGTCTGGTTTTCCACTGGATTCCAGAGGAAGACCGGACCCATCTCACCACAACTGGACCTTTCTACAGGATCATTTCTACTCCAACAGAATTACATCTGTTTCTCCAGGAGGATTTATTTGGACTGCTTCCAACATCTCAAGCAACAGGGTGTCAGGTTGTATTCCTAACTCCGTCAGGGTTTCTAGGATGTTTGTTTGCTTGTAGGGTTTTTTTTGGTACTACTACATTTGTATTTTTAATATTCCTAGTAAAGAACTGCTATTCCTATTCCCAAATCTTTGCCTGAAAGCCTTTAATTGCAAAATTACAATATTTTGGAGGGAGAGGGGTTTACATTCTCCATTCCAAGGGAAACTCCAGTGTTCCCTGGCAGACACCTGTCTTCTCAAACCAAGACATAGTCTCAGTGTTTTCCCCTGAGGCACCTGAACAGATGGCAAAGGTCCTTTTTTTGTGATGTAGGGTGTCAATAATGTCTAGTTCAGTGGCTGCTCTCACAAGCAGAGGCTCACCTCATGGCAGAAGAAACAGGACCGTGCTGGGCACGGTGGCAGCACGGTGGCAGCAGTGAATTCTGTCCTTTAAGCAGCAACTCTGATGGTCCTCCTCTGAAGCCAGGAGATAGAGAGCTAGTAGCTGTCTCAGCCCCTTCTTTTACCAGCCCAAATTTTGAGGTATCTCTGCTCTCTTTCTGTCCCTCCACACCCCCCCCCACCACCTCCACCCCTAGATGCCTCAAAAACAAGAAGTGCAGCCAGAGGGCCTCCTCCCCTAAGCTTGTCTACTTCTTTTGTCTCTCTGAAGTACCCAGTCATTATTGTTTCCTAGCCCCGTATACCACAAAATTCTGTGAGGAAATAAAACAAAAGGAAAGATCCTAATCCCCAACAGGGAGCTTTGGGTTTCTTGCATTAATTCTTGCCTTGTGGTCAGCCACTGCACTCTCACACATCACAATCCTGGGTGGGAGTGCTGCTTCTGGCACCTGTGTTCACTGGATGGGGAGAGCCTGGGATAGGTCAGGATCTCAGTGGCTGTGAGGTGCAAATTTTTCCCTTCAAGTGCCACACACAAGGGCAGGTGGTAAATGGAAGAGGTCGATTCCAACTCTGGCTAAAAATCCAGGGTGAAGGGATGCCTTATCTTAGTGAGATGAATACCACATGCAATGGCTTAGATAACTGCAAGATCAGCTTAAGAGGGGACTGTGCCTGCCTCATGGCAGCATTTACAATAGCCATAGGCGTTAGTCCTGAAAGTCCTGAATTAACCTGAAGTTGTGGAGGTCCAGAGGCCTGCAACCAGAATAGTTATGGAGGGACCTTAACCCTGGAGGGACCCATGCAAACAGGGAGAAACATCCCTCTTGATTATGGTGAGAAAAGCCTCCCTTCCATGAGCCTTTGCAGCCACATGATAATACCTTTTAAGTTCTGTTACATTTCTGGTTAGTTGATGTCACCCCTATTCAACCCCTTTCTACCATTTAGGTAACCTTTCCAGAATCTTCTTCCCTCCCTTAGCTCCCATTGGCCTAATTTTGCTGCAGTACTCCACCCCTGTTATCCTATTGGTTACCCTTGGTTCCTAGCCACTCCCCTGCATCACTTCACTTTATCCCTATTGGCCCGTGACCCTCAGATGTGCCTCTTTTTTCTCCTATATAACCCTGTACCCTCAGCCCAATTCTGTTCCCATCCCTGAACCTATTCAAAGCTACTCTTATCCTTGTCCTTCATTGTTCCCTGTTTGTGTTCCTGAATAGTCTTCAGATATCCAACCAAGAAACTATCCTTTTGCTTTGTCATCAGTGACATTACAGCAGTGTGCTCTGGGCTCAGAGATGCAGGTTGATCCCTAGGACCATGTTACAGTGCATGCGCAGAGACATAAAGTAATTTTTGGAACGTAGGGGTATGAGTATTCAGTAGCTTTGCCAAAGGACAATGGTCAAATGCTTCAGGTGTTCTATCCCACAGCTGCCTTTCTAACTTTAGTTTAAACATACCTCTTCAAATCATAATACAGATTGCCTACATTTGCAGTGCATGGTGTGAGCTGGCTGCAAGGGCCTATTTTAAAAATGCTTATGATAGCAACCTGCACACCCAAGGTTCCCCGCTGTAGGGTCTTATAAGTGACAGTTCAATTTTTTTGGGCACAGATACATATGGAATACAATAACACCCCAGGACAATCATACTATGAGATTCCCTGGATTTGCAATGCATGGGTTGAATATAGTCCTCCTAGCCACAGGACTCTGTTTAATGTCATGGATGGAAAACCTCAGTGTCAAACTGGACTGGACAAAAAGGTGCAGGCACTAAGAGTCATGGGTGGCAACTCTTGCTTGGGGAGCAGAATGTTTGACAGCACATCAGATCAATCTGGATATGTCTTTTTCTATCTTGGTAATTTACAGAATTGGAAGCTTTCTGCTGACTCTTCCCTGAAGAGTCTGTGACTCTGTGAACAGCTCTTCCTCTTCCTCTGTGACTCTTCCTCTGTGACTCTTCCTCTGTGACTCATGAACAGCTTTGCTTCTACTGCTCAAGGACTGATGCAGGGGTGCAATGCTAGCAGAATGATCTCTCTCTTCTTTTCCACTGGTAGAGTTTGGACTACAACATTAAGTTTTCCTTGGAGTCATTTATAAAGGTGGACAGGAAAAAGTTTTAAGGAGTAAGCAGGGGTTGAAAGGCCTGCACTGAGGTAGGGCTGGTAAGGTAGGGCTGGTAAGGGAGGGCTGGAGACAGAGTAGGTACGAACTGTGACAAATGTTAGGGTTTGGTACTGCTGCATACATATCTGTGAGATGCAGGTACGTGTGATGTCTGTTTTGGGCAAGCATGTACTATAAGGGGACCTGCAATGGTGAGTGCACTTGTCTGCTCTACACTTAGGAGGTTAAGGACCTTTTGTGGGAGTGATACTCCTATGGATAGCCAATGTCCTGGGTCTGCAAGTGCGACTCAGAAGGAAAACAGTATACTGAGGATGAGGAAGACTCTGCTGTGGTCATAGTTATTAAATAGTGCCTTTGGCTCTCTCTAGGTGTTCAAGAAGCCCTTTGAGAAGGCCTGCAAGGGCTGTAAAAACAAATTGTAAGCATCTAGGCTCCTTCCCCCTGAATTCTGTGCTTTGAGGCTGTTTTTTTGTCTGCTTTTATCAACCTGCTCTCAGAAAGTGCCTTTTCATGCATCTCTTCTCTTTTCTTGAGCACCAAAATCCAGAAGGAGCAGAGTGAGCTGGCAAAGCAGCACGGCATGGTGTGGAGCGAGGTGAGTGGGGGGGAGATCACCAAAGAGATGGAGGAGCGCTGGACCTTTCAGTTGAGCATGTGTAAAGTAAGAACTGGGACCAGCCTGTACTGCACAAAGCAGTGTTAAGAGTCACTGAATTAGGATCCAAGGGATGCAATTCCTTTCCATTGGAGCACAGCCACTCTGCCTTTGTGCTACAGCTGCAGCCGAGCCCAATCTGGAGTGGGCTGACATCAGCCTTGATTCTCATGGTGGTGTTTAACCCTTGCCCTCTGAACTGGGATTGTTTCAAAGCAGCTTTTTAGTCTGAATCCACACTGGTTTTTTTTTTTTTTTAAATTCGAGGCCATTTTCTATCCCCGGTCAGTGAGTGATTCTTGTGTCTAGGGTATTGTAGGTCCCTTCCTGCCTTTCTGTGATGCTGAAGTCCCCCAGGCCCTTGTACACCAGTGGCCTCTGACATCTTCGTCTGTTTGTGCTCTGGTGAACAGCACCAAGGTGGGTTGCAGATTCCAAGGGACCATTGCTCAGCATATCATCTCTGTTTTGCCAGTGGGACTCTGGGCATGTGTCATTAGCTGGACAGCTCTATGGGTTGTGGCAGGGTCAAGCTAACCTGGGGGTTGATCAAGGAGCTTAGCCATATCTTTAGTCTGTATCAACCTGACAGTAAAAATAGCTGTCCTAGTGTAACTCAAAATGTTACTGTATTCCATATTTTTCTGTGCGTAAAAATTCTTATTGTTTCTTTAAGACCGTGCTGGTGGAACACTTGGGGAGGCAGGGTGCTATTGCTGGCAGTTTTAAAATTGGTGCTCTTGGGAAACTTTTTCCCTTTGCCCATGTGGTATTTGTTAATAAACACGCAAAAAATGGCTGGTGACTTAAAAAAAAAAAAAGGAGCCTGTTTATTAGAAACATAGAACAACTGGGGTTAAGACCTCAAGATAAGCTTAAGGCCAATGTAGCAGTGCATTTCTGTA